>VZSG01000350.1:510323-543912 GCA_013398315.1 Nothoprocta pentlandii | reverse complement strand
TTTTTTTTTTTTTTTTTTTTGCCTGCTTAGGCTACTGTGCATCTTTAAAGGTGATAGCTGAGGTAATGGGAATTGCTAACCAGTAAGTGAATTGTTTATGCAGATCAAGTTGCTGGCTGGGATTCTTGTGCAGCACTGAACTTTGTAGTTTTTCTTTTGTTGCTATAAGTGTCTGCTCCATGAAACTTCCTTCGCTTTGACTCACGTCATGGTTAGTCTTTGTCTATTACAAAAGCATGATTTCCTCTCTGTCTCCTGTTCCCATATCCTCCTTTAGTTTTGCAAGTCTCTCCATTAACCTCAACTCCAGCCAGATTAGGTTATAAATACTAGTAGAAAATAGTCTGTGATACACTTGTCCCCTGTCTCTAGCAAACCTAGCAGTGAGGCTCAGTCTAAGCCTGGCTTCTGCTTGCCTGGAAAGTGTTCTTAGACGAATTAGCAGGAAAAAGAAAAGACTTCATCACTTTCTGCAGTTCTGCTACATCTTGGTGTGTGGTACTTTGGTTCTCTGGGGCTGTCCTTTGACTAACAAAGGACTTAATTAGCTTCTAAGGTAATTTTAAACTTTTCAACTGCACTGCAAGCCTGGAATAAAAAAGGCAGAAAAATGCAGTAATTTAAGCAGTTAGGTGCTGTCTTACAAAAGTCTTCCATGCTGGAAATGCTTTCTCAGAAGCAAGATTAGTTCATGGGGATCAGAAGTTGCATTTTTTTCTTCTTTTCGACCCTGTTTTTTTTGTATGTACATCCTGTTTTGTTTTAAAAGGAAACAAGAACAATAATCTTCGTCTCTGAGGTACTTCAATTTGAAGTACCTTTTAACTACTAAAAAGTAGTTAAAAGTGTATTCAATGCTATCAAAAATCCAGCCCAGAGGGTGAGAAGGGAGAATGGAGGGTGGTTACTAAAAGTTCCTCTACAGCTGGAGGAAGAGGAAATACCAGAGGCTATTAGGAGAAAATCCAAACTTAATACTTTGTGGTTTAGCTTTTTTCTTTTTTCCTTTTGCGTTTGTGAAAGAACACTTAAAGGATTTAAATGGTAGATATTGTGTAAGAGTTGGCATCGTAGGAAAACCCTTGGCCACATATCAATGCTTAATGTTGTAACAGTATAAAGGGTTTTATTAATATCTATTCACTTGCTTAGCTTGAGACACTAATTAAGAACATCCTCATTAATGAGGAAGGGTACTCTCTGACTTTTTTTTTTTAAATGCATCCTTCTACAACGTTTGAAGATTGTTAGGGAAGAGGCATCTTCAAGGATGTAGTAGTAATGAACTTGGGCCAGCAAAAATCACAGACTTGGTTGATGGTTAGAACTGTAAGGAGCTCTGAGAGGTCATTTAGTCTCTACATATGTTACAAAACTACAAGCAGGTGTATCTAGGTTTAGGCCACCCCAAGAGTGAAATATTTCCCTAACCTATTATGTCATCCTACTGACGACATAATTCATGTAGCCGCTTTTAGAGTTTGATTTTTTTCCCCTTGTGATTTGACTTCAGTTCTTTCTATAAAAGAACCATAAGATCACAAAAGAACAGGAATCCTTGATGTACCACCATCTGAGAAGAGACAAACTGGTAAAAAGTCATGTATAGAGGTGGTAGTAACATGAAAAAAATAGTTATGAGATTATTGATATGAAAAATTCATTTAATAAGCAAACATTACTGAAACAGTCCAACAAAAGGAGCAAAATGCCTCATATTCAGGGGCTTAGTATGCAGGCAGGATCAGAGAATGAATGGATATACCTACCAGTGAATATTATGGTGAGAAAAAAGTGTTCTATGCTGGGCCAAGGAAACAGAAGATGACAGCTGAGCTCTTGCACATCAGTTGTAGTGTCTGAATTTCTAGAGATTTCTGCACATATGTATGTACACATGTGGGTGTGAATGCACACCCTCCACATTCCAGCTTGAGCTTATTCCTATCAAATATTCATCAGAGGAAGATTTTCATCTGCACATTTTGCATTATTCAGGCTTAGAAGCATTTCGGTGACTTTCATGTTACCTACAGGATTTAGATAGCAGGGATAAAACAGAAGCTTCTTTAATTTCCTACATTTAGGATTTCTGCTTCTTTAAAATTCCTTTGAAGATTAGTCTTAATGATAGATCTTTAACTTGGAGCCTTTCTCCCAGGAGGGAGAAAAGGAAGGAGGGGGATGGAGTGGGGGACTTAGTACTGAAAACAGATGAGCCTGCTCCAGAGAAGTCTCTGCAGTTAACTCTGCAGTTAGTGGTAGGAAACAGTTTGACCTTGGATGTTTTGTTAGCTTTTCAAGAAAAAAAATGAGAAACAACAGAGTTAAGCAAACATGATTAATCAGGCAATTTAAAAATACTCCAGGCATGGGTCATTTTGCCTTTTGATGTCTACAGAGAAGAGTATGTCTGAATTGGTCACTTAGGGTTTTTTGTTTGTTTTTTGAATCTGCAAAAGGGGCTGATACCTCCTTGAAAAGAGTACACATTATCCCTTGTTGGAGTCTCCTCCTGCCTGTGAAGCGTAATGGAAGAATCACAGAATGACAAAACCACTGAAGTTGGAAAGAACCTTTGGAGATCATCTGGTTCAACTCCCTGCACAAGCAGGGGTACATAGAGCACATTACACAGGATGACATCCAGGCAGGTGTGGGAGATTCCTGGAGAAGGAGATTCCACAGCCTCTCAGGCAACTTGTTCCAGTACCCTGCTAGCCTTTAAAATCTTGAAGCAGTTTTTCCTCAAATTCAGGTTAGCTGAATTCAGGCAAGCAGGAACTTCCTGTTTTTCACTTTGTGACCGTTGCTTTCTTGTGCTTTCTGTGGGCACCACTGAAAACAGTCTGACCTTATCCTCTTGGTGCCCTCCCTTGAGATAATTTATACTCACTGCTAAGATCTCTTCTCAAACTTTTTGCTCTAGATCTACTCTTCCCAATGCTCCCCAGGATTTGTCGTCTTGTCTTCCCCATTTGTTTTCTTGGCTATAGTAGCCCTTTGCTGACTTGCAGTGAGCTTGTCCACCAGGACTCCCATGTCCTTCTCTGCACAGCTGCCTTTCAGGTCAACTCCCAACCTGTACTGGTGTCTGGGGTTTTTCCTCTCTAGATGGAGGACCTTGAACTTGCTTTTTGTGAACATCACTGGCTTTTCTCTGTCCACTTCTGTGGCCTGTCCAGGTCCCTCTGAATGGCAGCACAGGCTTCTGGCGTATCACCCACCCTTACTGCTTCTGTATCATCAGCAAATTTGCTAGGGTGTGCTCTGTCACTTCTAGGTGAGTGGTTACCACTCACAATGACAATCTAGGTCATTGATGAATAAGTTTAGCAGGACTGGATCTGGTGTTGATTCCTGGAGGGCACTGCTAGATGTAGGCCTCCCACCAGCCTCTGCACCACTGATCTCAAACCTTTGAGCTCTACTCAGTTCTCTAATCTGTGCTTTCTGAGCTGACCTATGCAGATTGTAGGAGACAATATCAAAATCCTTGCTGGAGTCAAGATAGACAACATCCACTGCTCTCTCTCCATAAACTCAGCCAGAAGAACAAGAGCTCAAGTATAAAGTGTGTGCTGCAGAGAAGTTTCAACAGATAAATCCCAGCTTACACAGCAGCATCTCTTTTCAAAGCGTTGGCAATAGAGCTGGAAGCATCCCAGCAAAGCTGGCATATGTGGAGGAGTGACAACCATGATGCAGCTTTCAGGGGCTTCATTACTACTACAGCTTTCATGAAAAGACTTCAGTTAGCTTTACACTGAGATTGGAAGAGACTGTTGTTAATTAAATAATCAACTGTTTAAAATGTATTTATTAGGGCTTAACAGCCAGGCCACAGATATGCATCAATTACAGAGCCACAATATCTGCCATAAATGTTTTTCACCCCATAATCAAATACGACTTAATTAGACAATGCTGTGAGAACAGTCATAATAAATAGAATGGGAAAGACTTGCTTTTATAATTGAGATTTAATCAGCTAGCTCTTGTATGTTCATTGAATAATTGATTATTCTACACATATTTATCAAGGATTAAAAACTCAGTGGGTAGATATGCAAATCCCACATTAAATACATCTGAAATTCTCAAATATCATTTAACGCATATTAACATTTTGATTAAATCTAAATGACATACATGTGGAAGATCTCCCTTCTACAGTGGGATATTTGATTGCATTTTATTGCTTTTTTCCAAGCTAAATTGCTGGTGTTTATTGCTTTATAAGTAGTTGCAGGATGTAGATAAGTAGAAGCAGGCCAAAGAAAAAAAGATAGATTCTCATTGCAGGAAGGCTTAAGAGTCCACCCTGGATGGAACACCAAGAGATTTTTATATTGACTGCTACTGAGTAGACAAAAACAGGATGAATAGTCATATATAGCACTAAGGTACTTCCTTTAGTAGTACCTTTAGTAGTAAAGGTACTTCCTTTAGTACCTTAGTGCTATATGTGATAGATATACAGATATATTCATGGTGAGTCTCTGTACTTTCTTAAAACTACAATAACAATAAAAAAAAAAAGAGGAGAGGATGGACTACATGATCTCTAGAGGTCCCTTCCAACCTTAAGGATTCCATGATTCCCTGAAAGAGAAAATAAATAAATAAAAACAGTCTTAATGGTCCAGTGAGGGTTTCAGGGTTATCCAAGAACTGGCACAGCACACTGGTCAGATGAGATGCATCCCATTAGTTGGTCCAGATGTTACTGGAAGGACCAGCTGCAAAGCCTTGCAGAAATTACCCTGGGGCTGCTGAGGGTATCATTTTTCATCAGGTTATCAATTTAACTCATGTTTGTAGACAGCATTTTTTTTGTCTAAAGGTTAAGCAAGAGTAAGAATGAGCGTGCAGCTGTGGTTAATAATAACAGCTCATATCTGAAGAGACAGCCCTTGGTTTGTCTGCTGTCTTGAAAGCAGAAATAGGAATGTGCTCAGTGACATTTGAAGAAGGAAGGCGTAAGCCTGCCCACTCTTCTCATACCATCCTCAATGACGTGCATTTCTCGAAGTCTGAAGAATAGACTTCTTATTTTCTGTAGTAGACTATACGCTTCCCCTGGAAGTCTTTTGTTTTGGAGGACTTGGGTGATAAATGGAGGACCTGAGTGTGGTGGAGCACCAGTGGTGAAGGGAGTGACAGTGGGTCTGGAGAGCCCAAGCAGGTACTGATGAAAGTGCCCTGATCCTTTCCTGGAGTCTCCTCTCCCTTGATCTCCACAAAGGAGCAAATGCATCCTGGGCCCTCTGAGAGCAAGGAGTGTTAATACAAAGTCTTTCCCAGTGCTGAGCTAATTTCTAGTTTCCTGTCTTTCCTTTCATGGGGCACCTGGACATGCAGCAGTGCAGGGAAGGAAAAAGAGAGCTTTCCACCTTTGACAACTTTTAGACTCTTAAACAGTTTCCAGATGTGATGAGACCCTTGATTCATGGATTTTAAATGGTGAGAGTGTACATTCCTTCAATACTGAGACTGTCTAGAAACAATCCTCTGCCTCTATGCAACAAGTCTCTTGACCGTAGCTTGAAAACTCAAGGCCAATTGGGATTAGATAGAGAATTTATCTCTGTTCCCTAGGTTTGGGCAGGCATACTACTTTCAAAGGCTCTTTCCTGTGAAGGAAGTATCTCTGCCATCTGGCTAGAGGTTCAACTTGCTTCTGCTTGCAGGATGGTCTCTCCAGTGCAGGCAATGGAGAGTCAGAAGGGTGCAGTGCAGAGCACTTATTTTCTGCTTTTGGAAGGTTCTCCTGCCGGTTTCAAGTTGAACACAAGAGGGTGATGTTTCCTCAGGAACTATACTGCCAGTGTGCTGTACGGTGAACAGAGAGAAAATAACTCTCAATTTTCTATAGTGTAAGGGCTAGACTTGCTCCAGTTTGAACCTTATGTGGTATGGGGCCCAGCCCTGCAGGGTTCTCTGGGACTTGCTAAGTATTAGGACACGTGTCTGAACAATCATGTCCAACTCTGAGTAGACATTCAGCCCTGGAATGCAGCAGAGCATTTGATCTAAGAGCACTTTTTTTTTCCTTCCATGTATTTTCTCACATAGCCCATGATCTGGATTCTCCTGAAGACTCCTCAGGTATTTTCAGAGGTGCAAACTCTGACATCTGTGTGGATCACAGAGCGGTTCTGCAGTGCGTGCATCTCCAGTGCATACTGGCTGCTCCTCTCTAAGAGCTGTAGAAGTACAGTGCAAAAGAAGCTGTTTGTGTCCCTAGCAGGGGTTATGGTCCCAATACACCGGCTGGTTGCTGGAGAATTGCCGGCACTGTGTCCCAAACATCACGGATATGGGCATCTCTTGGATGCTGGCAGGGCAGCCTGCACTTGCGAGTTGTGTGGGATGTGTATGACAGCCAGCAGGAGCCAGGTTAGATGTGCTCAGCTCTCCTTAGCTGTTCTCTTGCCTTCTGTGGAGCCTTGGATGTACACTTGCTCCATGTTGGGGCTTTGTAGGTGATCCTTTGAGACTGTTGGTCTGTCTTGGTCCAGCACACTTGTCTCTGCTTAGATTGCAGGATCCACTTGGCCCAGGAGCAGAATAAGGGTCCTTCTGGATTAATTGCAGGTGCCACTTATAGCCCTGTCTAGACATCTGTTTTTCTGAGCTGGTGATAAGGCCTGGCCTCCTTAGGAAGCTTCTTTCCCCTCCATGAGAAAAGCTAAGGTTGAGTCTTGCCCTATTCTATATGCCCTGCTAGTGAAGGTAGTCACTGATTTGGGATTAACTCCCTGAGTTGCCACTTGGCTCTTCTGTCTCACTGTCTTTTCCTGAATCAGGTGGTGTCTCAGCCTCTGTCAGCAGCAACAGGATGAGTTGACCCTCTGAAATTACAGGTTTCCACAGAGACTGCTGGATGCCTCACTGGATGTGTAATCCCTGTGCTTGGAGCCCGTGTGAGACAACGCGATATAAATTACTGCAGACTAAGTATATGTTCAGGATGTGTTGGAAGTTGGCAGTGCAGCTGGCCAGGGTAGCCAGGGAGGGAGGAGGAAAATGGCTAGATTTCTTTCCCTCCATGCTGTACTTGAATAAAAATGCTTGGTGTCCACTGAAAGACCTTAACATGACTTTGGAAAGGAAGTAAAGGAGATTCAGCCACAACTTGCTGGACGGAGGCTCCGGAGCGCAGTGTGCCTTGAAACCACAGGACACAACCACCAGCCAGCTTGGAGCAAGATGAAACTGGGAGCAGATTCCTTCACAGCAGCTCAGAAAGGCTTTTTTACCTCCCTCTTAATTGGGGATGGACTTTTTCTATGATTCATTCTCATCCATAGCTCATTTTTGGTCCTTCGTATGCATTCTGCAGCATGTTGGCAGCGATCTGAGGCAGTTTGCATCCCTCTTAGAAGAACACAATCCAAAGTTCAGTTGTCTTGAGCTTTGGATTTTAATTGTCTTATTTTGTATTTTGCCTGGTTTCCTCAGTGAAATTAGATTGCATTCTGCTTGCTTTTTCTGTTCAGAGTCACTTTTTGGCTCTTTGCCCAGACCAGAAAAGCCCCAAATTTTCCAATACTGAATGTGATTAGAGGTGGGGCCAAAGTCTGATATAAAACATTCTTCTTTGAATGAGCAGACAGCTGTGCCCATGGCAGGGGCCTTTGCTTCCTTTCTCTCTTGAGATGGGAAATCCAACCTGACAGTACTTGCAAATCCTGGATTTTTGTCATCGGGAAGTGCTTTATATCGAGTCCCTGGAGGAAAAAAGGTGAAATTGAACTTCAAGGAATTCCTGATGGTGTTTTGAAGGCTAATACTCACCTGAATATCTTCTTATTTCATCATTTGAGAATAGGAGCATGATTTGTTTAGATGAAACTTAAAGGTGGAAACTGCATCTGTAGCTGAGCATCTTGATGTACCTGTCCTTGCCCCTATTTTCCCTCTGTAAAGTGGAGAGAGAATGCTTGAACTCTCCTCTCTGAAACAGTCTACTCATTTTCATTACATTACTGAGGCTCTTTTCAGTTTTCAAAATAAAATGACAGTGCTAAGGAAACAGTTCATACAATAGGATCTTTGTAACATGTAATTGGTAAAAGCAGGGAAGTTAACTGTGATGCAAACCAAGTTTTTGTTGAAGTGAGTAAGCTTTCCAGCCTGGATAGGAGTAGCAGCATTACCACTGAAGTTCCAGAAAGCCAGAGTGAGCTAAATGGTGATCACCAGGCAGCAGACAATATTTTGAGATGCCAGCAGAGCTCCAGAAGAGCGGGTGGATTTTTCACCCAGCAGTTTGACAGCAATCCTCCAGCAAGGAAGCAGAGACCTTTGTGCTTGCATCTTCTGCTGAACAAGGCTGTATACATTTGTTAGGTGTGTATGGGTGGGAAGGATTGTTCTAGTTGCTGAGTTTGTGCAAAAAAATCATGGTTTTGGTCAACTTTGTCCTCACCCTGCTGGCGAAGAGATGTCAATAGATCTTATTTTTGTCCCCAAAGGTAATGTGTAGTGTCTGGAGTGCTGCAAAGCCTCTGTAAAATGCTCCCCACAAAGATCACTTTCTGACTAGGCTTTGCTTGTTAGATGCTGATCCATTTGTAAGAGGCACATGAGACACCCACCTCCTTCCAAATCTAGTAGCCGTGGGCACAACAATTCCCCTGATAACCACTTCATGAGAGTAGGCAGGCAGGTCATCCTCTTTGCAGCATGGCAAGGGCAAGAAGATGGAAATAACTCTGTATGCCCATTGGACAGACCTTAGTGATGGGCTTTAGGTATTGTGCTATAAATCATCTCTTCTAATGCTGGAGTTGTGCAGGTTTCCTTCACCTGACACTTGTCCTGTCTTTATCTAAAATGTTCCCCAAGGTGACTTGGCTATGCTGCCAGATGTACTTTCTTAGGAAACTTTGTCATCTCAAAGTCAGTAGCACAGACTCTTCCTCCTGTTCGTATATGTGGGCACTGCCACTTCATCCACCTTCAGCTGTCCAAAAACCCTAGAGAAAGCTTGGCTTTGCATGGGTTTAATTGGGCTTGGAACATGGAAGAACTTGAACGGCAGCCAGCAACGAGATGTTGATTTGTGCGTTGCTGGAAGGAGAATGGCTCAGCACAGGCAGCCTGGTAGGAGGTCAGGGGAAGTGTACGGTACCTGTGGTGGAATAGCCCAGGGAATGTGATGTTCCTGATACTAGCACTTTCATTGGGCTATCGGTCTGTGTTATCTACAGCTCAGTGTATCTGTTTGCTAGAACAGAGTAACTAATTATAAAGGATGGTCTTTACAAATCTTGGCCTTTCTGGTGTTGAGATCTTATGCAAGTGCTGCTGTTGTGCTCATGTTCATGCATGTTCACATACATGTGGTTTCTGTTTCATGTTCCTTAAGGAAGGACACCTCTTGTGTAAATATGCACCGTGCTTAAGCTGAATGCGTTGTCACTAGGTTATTTTCCTTTTATAAGTCAACAGGTTCATGCTTGCAGCTATAAATGGTTTTAGTCCTTACTTGCAGCCTCCCTGTGCTCCCATTTGTGTCAAAACTTCTGTATATGAATGTTGAGTGCTTGTCTGCACACTACTCTGAAAATAAAACTAGCTGCTCTTGCAGACTCTGGTCTCGGACCCTGGGGCAGCAGGTTTGCTGTTGTCTCCTCTGCATCTCCTTGCCCATCTCCTTGCCATCTTGGTGCTGCATCCCATCTGCCTCCGATAGCAGGAGCACAGGCAGGTCCCCTCTTCACCCTAAACCTAAAAACCTAATTTCTTAGGTTTTGGGCCTTCCAATGGAGAGAGGGCTGGAAAAGAAAAGAAACTTGCTGGCAAGACCGTGTGGGACAGAAATAGTGAACAGATCTCAGGTGGTTGCTGCCTAATGGGTTAGGGAGGAGGGGTAAAAAGGCAGACTCAAAGCCATTACAAAATAGTGTTCTGTTCCTGTGAGTTGCAAAACTTAATTTCGGCCGACAAGAAAGGGCACAGCCATGGGACTGAATACTCGGAGGAGAACTCGGAGCCAGCCAGCACTGCAGAGAGGGAAGGAAGAAAAAAAAGGGGAAAAAAAATAAACCCCTCAGAGTTCTCCTAGGATAAGATACATATGGTGCAAATTTGCAACCTCCAGCATTTCTTAACACTGGCTTTACAAGAGCTGCTAAATAAAAGGAATCCCTCCTTACTCTGTAGTACCTAGACACAGCCATAAAGCAATTTTGGCTTCAGTAAGTGGCTTAGGGTGTATAATAGTTGACTAATTTCTTTGCTGATTCAGCTGACAGTGATGAATCAAATCAGGAAAACTTGGGGCTGGGGGAAGGGGATGAAGACCTTAGAGTCAGCAGCCCCTCTTGGGTTTTGTTCCCATGGGCAAGGTCTGATGAGTGCTCCCCATTTTGTTTCTTTGCTGATTAAACTAAGAAGTGAGACCAAAGAATACAGGAGAAAAGGGTTAAAGGATTAGGAGATGGTCTTTGAACTGCCATGTGGCAAGGTAATGAGGCATGAATTATTAAAATGATTTCAATTACAACTGGCAGCCGCATGCACAGCTTTCACACTGTCTTTCTTCCTGTGCGTGAAGACAGGTTTGCAAGTGTTCACAATTGCTTAGAATAGAGACGCTTTTCAGAAATGTTGGGTTTTATATTTTTAAAATGTAATGTTTCCCTGGCTAAGCTGCTTTTGTGGTCAGATCAAGTGATGTGTCAATGAAGCAGGCATGATTTAGCAGAAAGGCAAGCTTGCTGCTTTGGAAACTTATGGGGATGGATTATCGTGTTGTTGAAAGGACATGGGTATTATTGGCCTCTTAATACTTGGATCAAATCTGTTAGCTGTGTGGCACTGGCCATATGTTTCTGATGCCAAGAACTGCTTTGGCTTTAATGGAAAAAGCAATATTTTTTGTACCGTACCGCATATTATTTTCCTTGTATGTGCATAGCTCAAAGTGGTGGCTCAACACCTGAGAGTGATTCTGCTCTGAGATTTGTAGGCAATGACCGGACTGATTTATGCTCAGCCCCTGTAAAGCCTGGCACCACACCGCTAGCTGACTTTCCCATATTTCTTCATGATCTAAGTGCTGATAGAGAAATGGAAATATTATCAGGAACAGCTCCATCTGTTGACTGCTAATAATTTTACACTAAAGCCTGTATTTGGATCAGAATGAATACTTTCAGGTCTAGCTCCTTAGAATACCCAGGTGGCCATAAAGACCAGCACAGTAAGACCTGCACTGTTTGCTAAAGTAGGTGGTGTAGAGATGTTCCAGTGAGATCAGAATTGGATGAATCTTTTATAAAGAATGATTTACTTTTTTTCTTTTTCTTTTTTTCTCCTCTATTCATGAATTGCCTGAGGAAAAAGTAAAACTCAATCCATCTGGGCTCAGATCAGCGAGTAACTACTGAAGTGTGCGGTATCCCGAAGCTGCATCTCTGAGCAGTTTAGCTGGAGCATTCCTGCTGCTTGTTGCCCCATACCATTTGTTTAGAATTTTAACCCATTCCGTGAGTTCCCAGAATTGCACAGGTAGAGGGAACAATCTTGACAGGCCTTCCCCATAGCAGATGTTTACCACAGCAAAAGCCTGAGGAATTTCAGGTCCTATTTTAGTGCTGTCGGATGAATCTTAGGCAACCTTGGGAGGAAGTCATGGTCCTATTGAGGACCCTTTGCTTGAAATAATCTGTTTTGTCTCGAGACTTCGATGAACCCAAACCAGAGAAGTTATCCCCAAAAGCTGTTGCAAGCGGAAAGTATAATTACCTTCTTGTGTTTTATTAGGGAAAGAATAGAGAAGGCAAATGAAGTAGCATTACGGTTGGCTTAGGTAGACACAGAATGCCTTTATTGGGAAAGGAAAACTGCAGCACTATATGAATTTAGATTAATTAAAGCTCTTACTGGATTGCTCACAAATAGCAGCCACAGTGTTTGGCAGCTACTTGTCTACGGGTGAGTGTCTAATTCATGGGCCAGCCACGAGAGGGCAAGGGAGCTACAAAAACATGTGCAAAAATTAATCCTTCGGGCAGGGAAACAATAGGCTGAAGAGCAGGGCTGCAGGCCAGGCTGGAGCCGAGCGAGCGGCTTCTCCAGGTCCAGCTAGCGCCGCTGTTCGCAGTCCCGGCCTGCTCTTATCTCACAGAAGAGCTATTAAACACACCACCACCAGGAAGGCCTTTGCACTGGAGCCTCCTGTGAGATTCCTCTTAGAGTTTATGATTTTGCCTTCTTGCGGCGGAGCTGGTTTTCTTTGGCAGCGGCGGGGGACGAGGGTTTGCTTGAGCGGCGACCCTGCCAGCAGGCGACCCTTTCTGTAGCTGCTCTCCAGAGTTTCCCCGTGCAATCCTCATGGAAGTGGAGGCGGGTTCCTGGATGACAACCCACTTTTTGCTGTTCCTTCCGTACAGCCTCAGTGCTGAAGCAGATGAGAAGAGCATGGGGGATGAGGAGGGAGAAGGAATTCCTTGCTGCTACATTCGCGGAGTTCCTGGCACCGGCCAGCTCAGCAAGCTCCTCCTGAAACAGCTCCAGACGCTGAAATCATTCCTAGTAGGAAACCATTCCTGCTCTAGCGAGAGCCGTAGGTGACTCTCGAGAGCCCCCGAAGCACTGGAGCACTGACAGTAGTCAGGAGTCTCTGATGCTCCTAGGTTTATTTTGGCAGGTCGGAGACTCTGGCTTGCAATGAGAGACCTGAGTTGTTCACATGCAGTGGTTTCCATGAATTCCATGCACTTTAATGTCTATCAGAGTACAGAATTTGACTCAAACTGCAGTTCTCTTTATTCTTGGTTGCCCCTGTTATAGTCCCTGTCTCCTTCTCAAGAGGAAGAAAGGTGATATTGCACAGCATGACCTTGTTGACTTGTTTCAGCAGTGTTCTTGTTGCAGGTCTGGAGGATAGGAACTGTCTGCTACCTGTGAATGTGAGCGCTAAAAATTCCTGTAGTTTATATCAGGCTTAGGATATTTTCAAAAGACTTTCAAAAATATAAATGTGGGCTATGAGGTGACTGCTGAGCAACAAGTCTGAGGTTGTAATTTGTCATTCAGCAGATCCAAGTCCCCACAGTGTTTTGTTAACTGGGCTCTTCACTATCTGCCTCTGTCCTCTCTCTGCAGTCTGCTTTAAGTCCCTTTTTGAGGTCGCTGCATTAGTCAAATCATGCTGTTACCTGCTGAGCTGCAACAGTCTTCTCTCAGTGTTTAATCACCTCTTTGCTTATCTCTCTGCAGTGATGATTCATTTGGATTGATCAGCTTTCTGAGCTGGGCGTGAAGGAGTCACCCCTTGCTGCTTTGCTACTGAAACTGCTGTGTTTGGGGTGATGCTCTTTAAAGCTGCTGCCTATTCTGGGTATCCTTGCAGTTATTCTTGCTCCCTTCACTCCAAAAATCACTGGGCTCTTTGGAAGCTCTCCAAATATCTCCCTACTCAACTAATTTGGAAATCCTGGGCTTTGTAGGAGCTTAGGTTCATGTAGGAATTGATTGGAAAAGTGGTTAAGAAGCTTGTTTGTTGCTGTCTTGAATATTTTGCAGGTTTTTCTAGTCACTGCTAGGTGAGGGCAAAGGAATCTTCTTTAATTCTGGAGTAAATGATATCCATGTAAGATAAAGAACACTGGAGAAGCAAGATGTATCAAAGACTAAAGAAAGCAACAGTGGAAATGTGTCATTAGCAAGCAAAGAAACCTAAGTGATATGGATGCCGAGTGACAGTGTTCAACAAATAAACCCACACAGTTTACCAGAGATACTGAGGATGATGTAACTCTAGATTTGGGATAAACTAGTTGCTTTGTGTATCTCAGTTTCCCCACCTGTAAAGCTGGATAATAATACTTTTCCCCCCAAGAAAAGCTGCAAATGCTGACTGTAAACTGCACCATGTTATGGTACTGAAAAAAACGGTGGCTATTATTATTCACTCTCTGCATTCCCTGGAAATCAATCTTATTTGTTTTGTTTTTTAAAACTTGGAATTGATGGCTGGACCAAATTATAGCTTGGAAGCTGGAAGGGACAAGAAAAGGCATCCAAGGTGCTGCTCAGTTTGCTTGGTATAGGGTGGAATTGCTGAGGCTGCATCACTTGCAGCTCTCGAGCCCAGGGCCAGCACACAGAATTCCCTGCTTACAGCTTTTCCATTTCACATGCCAAATATCCAGCTTCTCAGTCTGTTATAAATCTTCCCTAATTCTGTAATTGCTTTGGTAGTGATTATAGGCAGACTCTTGTTGATCCTTCTGTGGTTTTCTTTATCCACATTTTTATGGGCTTTTTTTCATTGTTGCTGATTCTTTTTTCCAGTTCCTTGTTCCCCTCTTCCAGCTCTAGCAGGCCCCATGCCTCTAGTCCTGTGTCTGAGCAGCATGCTGAACCAACGCTACTCCTGGTCTTTCCATTAACAGCTGCTGGGGAAAGGGGCATCTTGTGCCTGCCTTTTGCACCCTTATGATATTTGCATGAACATATACTAAGTTCATGCATGTAAGAACATGATCCAAATCAACTTTGCAGGGCAATTGCATTCAGGGATGAGTTTAGAAATGATGACAAACAGTTCATCCTCATCTGAGGCTGTACCATCCTTTAAAGACCCATGGATGGCACTAAGCACAAGTAGATACAACAGCAGCAAAATGATTGTGCCTGGCTCGTTGCTTAGCATATTCACAAGTCCTGGAGCCAGACTGGTCGCTATGGCTGAGTATGTGGTGTGTAGTCTCTCTCATTAAGCACTGGTTAATGCTGGGTTCTTCATACACTTCCTCTGTATGCAGCAGGGTCAATAAGCCTTGCTCTTCAGAGCTCCAACACTGTCTCTGTTCCATCTCTTCTCTTTCTTCAGATGTGTAAGGTCACTTCTATAAACTGTGCTTTTGCAAATATACCTGGTAGTCTGTATCGACCAAGTGTAGTTATTGTGATGTAAACCTCTGCCCTGGGTTATGTACGGTGCTTGGATCAAAGTGAGTGATACCTCACTTGCTGACAGGTGAGACCCAGGTCTCATCTGAAACACTGCAGTACCTTAGAAGGATGTGACTGACAAAAAAGTTACAGTTCTTCCTTCATTCGTGTAGTTCCCGCTCAAGTCCCAGGACCAAAAGAGCCACAAATCAATGGAGAGTTTCCCATTTGTGAAAAGTAGATTGAGCTTTGAGGGGTCTGAGAGTGTGATCCATGTTGTGCTTTGTCAAACTTTCAGCTAGTTTTAGAAGGGTTCAGTTGGTATTTTTGAAAACAACCTGGAGATTTTTGGTGATCCTTAAGAGGAACATTCCTGTAACTTAGCTCATAAAGCATCTTAAAGAGCTTTTTATTTTCAGAGATGACTGCTATTGAGAATAGAAAATTATTACCACCTGTCATTCCTGTTATCTGGCATTTTCCTCTTGCTCTTTAGGCATTGACTGCTACCTTTAATTTTAAAAAACGTGTGTGTGTGTTAATATCTTCAGCTTTAATTTCAGGCTGGAATATTCTCTTCCCTCAACATGGGAGAGGCTGTTCTATGAAAATGTCCATCTGATGTACCTTGTGGCTGAGCAGATGTTATCTGCTTGGTAATGAAATTCTGCCTTGAGTAATTGGACACTCTTCCTGGTTCCTTGTAATTAAGGGCAGTAGAAAAGAACAAAACCTGCTGATTTGATATGAATAATTGCTTCATTAAGTTATTTGCTTCCTCACCATATCCATTAGCCCAAAGTGGAAAGCAGCATGACCATCAGACCATATAGGACAATACTGTTATAGTGTGGGTCTTTGGCATTGCGTTGTAAGATGGAATCGCAGGAGGAAAAAAGAAATAAAGAATGCTCTGCTAAGTTATTTACCTTTTAACCATACAAAATTGAAACTGCAGAAAGTCTGGCTTCTTCACCCTAAGTGAATCAGTGTCCAGAAAAAGCAGAGAGTTAATGTATGGGGCTTTAGATCAACACAACTGCCTTGCCTCCTGTGTCTGAGCGCTGGGGATTGAGGTTTAAAGGCTGAACATCTGCGAGCTGCTGTGGAGCAGGAGAAAGGAGAGCTGCTTTAAAGCCTGGCCACTAGCAAGAAGAAAGGGTTTCAGAACTGGAATGTAGCAGGTACTGACTGTGGTCTTTCATGGTGCCTTATGTCACTGTTCTTTGCATTAGCTGTGTTGGACCTGGAAGGGCCTTCGTGTACGGTTGGGTACATGCGGGCTCAACAGTGAGCCTGTTGTGACGCTTGGGACAGGTCAGCACATCTTTGTTCAGTTACGTGGAGCAGCGGGCTTAACTGGGACCTCAGCTGCAGTTTTAAGCAGAAGATTCTGCACAGGGTCTGGTCTCCTTGGCACATCTGACTGTCTCATCTCTGTGATTAAGTGGTTTGGCTGGTGATGAATAACCTGTCATCCCAAATGCACTCAAACCTATACCATATTTCCTCACTGTGAGCTGAAGAGTCAGGCTGCCTAGGGGGAGCAGCTATAGAATTTATACCTGCCTGCATAGGAAGTTAGGGCTCCGAGGTTCCTTGGATATGAATTCTGCTGAATTACCCCCAGTGCTGAGTGAAGCAGCTGAGCACTTTCAGGTCAATGTCACTCAGTCCTTGAGACCTTTTCACATTGTGCTCCGAGCGGAGCAAAGCCCGTATTCTACATGAATGCTATCAGAAACTTGGATCGTGGAAACGGCTTCTATCTCCCCCTCAGATCTGGGAAGGTATGTTCTTGTAAGAGATCTATTCCACAGAGCTCAGAACTGACAGACCTAATACTCCTGCAGCTTGCAAGTTACACAGTTATGAATTAGACAATACTGGGTTTTAATTCCAACAATTCTTTTCAGAACCACTAAAACAAAAAGAAATCTTTATTTTGATTTAACTAAAGGAGGGTAATGATGAACTTGAATAACCAAGGCACTGTAAGCATTAACTTGCAGCTGAATAACTAGTGCTTTGTATGACTCACCCCATTAGGGCCATGGAGAAAACTGAGAGCAACCAAAGGTGCCAGAATACTTCGATTTACCTGCGAAAGGTGTTGGGGGTAGAGGCACATTCTTCTGGTTGGGATGACCAATGCTGCAGGTATCCAGCACTAGTTACCATAAGGTCGTCTTTCCCACAAGCATGGACAGCAGGAAATGTGTGGATCTGAGAGCTCAGAGCAGGGACTGAACTTTGGCTCACGGCTCCCTCCCCGAGCAGCTGGCAAGCAGGTCGAGTCCTCTCTAGCCTGTGATGAATTGACTCTCCAGCTGCCTGACCTTGCTTTGCTGACTTGGTGCCTCCAAGCTGTGGAACTTGCTGTGGATCAGTGCCTTGCTGCACATACATCAGCACCAAAATCCAGGCTCCATGCTGGCAAGAGTGACCACAGGCACTTAACTGCTGGGGATTTGGTCCTGTTTTTACTTTCTTTTGTGTTCAGGGGCTCTCCTTGACTTGAGCTTCACGGTGTTTGGTGTGACTGCCCAGAGAGGTTGTGGAGTCTCCTTCTTTGGAGATCTTCCAAACCTGCTTGGACGCAGCCCTGTGCAATGTGCTCTTGGTGACCCTGTGTGAGCGGGGGGGTTGGACTAGATGACCTCTGAGGTCCCTTCCAACCTTAAGCATTCTATGACTCTGTTGCTGGGACAGGGTAGCACTGCTCATCTGCTGCTTAGTTTGGCAGCCGCTGCCTTGAGCAGGGGAGCGCTGGGTGCTGGGGAAATGAGCTGGGTGGAAAACTCTGCATGCTTTCTCCAGCTTTGCAGCCACAGAAGTGACTGGTCAATGGAAAGGAGCTCAGAGGAGCCCATCTAAAACAAAGAGCTGGAGAGGGAGACGTTGATAATTTATAGGTCTTGACACCTGAGTTTCTACCTGTAAATCAGCTGAAGATGCATAGCTCCCCAAAGAGGAGGATCAGGCCTGCTCTCGTGCTGCCTGACAGATCGTTGCAGTCTTGTACTTGGCTCAGGGCCTCCTCTCCTGGCTTCTTGTTCATATCTAGCCATCCAGACTCTTTCTGGTGCCAGAGCCCAAAACCTGAAGGAGCAAATGCTGGTACTTGAGGAGCACGTCCTGGGCTCAGTCCACCTTGAAGCATAAATTACTGCTTCTTCTCCTTGTTGATGGTTACCCAGGGAACCTTCTCTATATCCTAACAGTGACTTTTGTCTTTCAGGCACTGCCTCTGAGCACCATGGCTCCAAGCCATGGCAGCACTGACTAATGCATCTCCCCACACCTGCACCTGGGAAAAGTCAACTTTCCTCCCCTTTTGCAACACGAAGCACTGGGTCTCGGAGAGGTTAAATGAGTCAGATGTAGGCACACAATTGCAACAGCTCAGCATACCCTAATGTGGTTTTTTATGCTTCTCCATGATATTGTGTATTTTTCCTGAAAGCTCAGCCTTTCTTTCTTTATTTCCCTCCTTGCTATAGTATGCATTACTTCGTGCTGTTGCCTCCCCCAATGTCTCCCTCAGCTTGATCCTTTCCTGAGGATCTGGCTCCTTGCCCCAGCCTACCGTGTGTAGCAGGCAGTGCTTGTCTCTCCCTCCCTCCTCTCCTCACTATCATGTTTAGTTTGGGAGATTCTGGGTCTGGCTGCAGGACCCCCACGTGCTGGGGAACGTGCTTGCCTGGAGGATGCTACCGACAGCAAATACCCCTAGCAGAAAACGCCTTTCAAGCCTGACTTAAAGCTACTTCTGCAGACTTAATGGGTCAGTCTACAAGGTATATTAGTGGCCAAGGGCATGCATAGGTGGGGTTGGGTTCAAACTGCTGCAAGGAGGAGATGTCACCTGCTGACTTGGTGTATGCAGCATTGATCAGTGTCCCCCCTCTAAAAAGCTCGCTCCCCTGCATGACTGGACATCACAGGGCTGGGGCAAGTTAGGTCTGTGCAGCCTCTTGGGCAGCTGGCTGCAGCTCTGTCCTTCCCCAGTGACTCACCCGTGTGCGAGTGCCTAGGAGGGGCTGTGCCTGGCAGGGCAGTGGTGCGGGGTGCCCTGGGGTATCGAGCAGCAGTGAGGGGTGCGTGGGGACCCGAACTGGCAGCGCAGCGAGGCTGCAGGTTGAACAGGGGCTGCTCTGGCAGGGCTGCATGTGAGCAAGGTGTGCACAGAGCCTGAAAATTGCATCGAGCTAGCGCCCTGAATCCATCGCTTTCAGCAACAATAAATTCCCTTACTAATCCTATGAAACAGAGAGAGGAGAGCAGAGAGAGAAGGAGAAAAGAAAAAAAAAGCTATAAGTGACTTACCTTTTAAGCTTGTAGGCTCTCTATTGTATTAAACATTAACCTGTTCTTCTGAGCCAAACTACTGACTCTCTTGACGGTTCTGAGGCCCAGGCACCAAAGAAAAGGATTCTTTGTCAGACAATATTTCAGAAAAATCCCTTCAGCCGTTTTCTGTCTCTTGGCATTTGTTTGGCCCTGCGGTATAAAGCCTGCTCCACAATTTACTGTTTGTATTTGTGCAGTCAAGCTGATCTGACGACTGCACCCTTAGCCCTGGCTCTGAAAATATTGTTAATAGCAGTTGTATAAGGGCACACGCATGCTGTGCATGCACACTCCTGCACACAAGTGCGTAGCCATGCACTAAATTGTGAACAGGATCCCATACTTGATCACACATTGATATGTGAGAAGAAGAGAAAACTGTCCTTTCATCTGCAAAATATCTCCCTGGGAGTGTTAGAGTATTAGTCATGGCTGTGTCCATAATCAGGTATCTAAAGCAAGAACAGACCGCAGGGGTTCGCACTTGGGAGTGAGCTAAGACTCGGCTGCCTCTTGGTGTTTGAGGCAGGGGAAATCACTCTGCTATTGCTGCTCTTCCATAAACTGTGATTAATGATTTCCAAATTGCCGCTGTAACAGCCATATATTGTTACTATGGGCTTAGGCACATCTTTAGTCAACAAAGCTGATGTGGTTTAAAGCTTTGCCTAATGCCATCTTTTTTTTTGTGTGTTGTTAAATCCTTCCCAATGAAGGTCCCAGTTATGCTGTAGGTGAGTAGAGTTGCTACTGGTATGAATGAGGGAATGTGTGAGCACTCCTGTGCTGTTTCTGTGCAGCCTTTCAGTCCTAATGATTTCAGCCAGGCCATCAGGCCTCACGCTAAACTCTGCTCCACAGAGGTTCAGATGCTCCTTTTGCTCTATCTGTTGCAGGGGTAGAAGTATATGGCAGAGAAAAGATGAGCAATACCCCTGGGACCGCACCAATTTAATCTAGCCCACCTATTTGCCAAGGGAACATGTGCTTAAGCTCCAGCGAAGGCTGGGACTCCCATGTCCTCATGCAATGACAGTTAGGGATATGAAGACAGAATAGCTTTCTGATATTGGGAAGAAGTTCCAATTTTTGTTTTTTCTATCCCCTCCTTAAAAAAAAAAAGCGGGGAACCCTTTTTTTCTTTTTCTTTTTTTAAAAAAGAAAAAAAAATGCACAAAATATCAAGATACCAAAATCCTGCCTTTCTGCTGGCGTAAGATCCTCACGTAGCCTGGACTTGTGCCCTATACCTTAATGTGGGTGAGTCATGGAGTCACGAAATCTTTCCGCTTAGTCTGCTCCTTCCCCTGCAAAGGAGACTCCTCCGTTTCAGTATGCCTGCAGTCGTGGCTGTTCTTAATTGGCTTTTTCTTCCTGCCTGCTTGTTGTGCCCTCACTGCACTCGCCTACCTGCCCACCCTGCGCTGCATAAAGGAATAATCAGGAGCACGTCCCAGGACACGCGTGGAGGAACCTGAGTGATACCAAAGCAGAGCCTCCCCATGCCCAAATCGCGGCTAGGGAGGCCGGGGGAGGATGGCAAATCCATGCTCTCGGCGGCTGGTTGTTGGGTATCGGTTACGGGTGGCTCTGCTGAGTGGCGAGCAGTGCCTGCCCGTGCCGGCAGCCCGTCCGGCGCTCTGCTCCGCTCGCAGCCTCGCTCGAGCGCTTCCCGGGCGCCTTTGAAGGCGAAGGGGTGTTCACCCTGCACCAGCAGCGCACTTTGAACGGGCACGCGGCTGACTGGAGAGCCGCGCTGACCTGAGCGGAGCCCTGCAGGCTGCGTCCAAGCCGCGGGGTGTGCCGGCTGCCGGCGCGAAATTCCCTTTCTTCCCTTTGCCAAACACGGTGATTTATGGAGTTTTCCGGGGCTGGGAGTTGGCAGGAATCATCCACAGAGACTGTGTTGTTTCCCAAAGCGGGGGGAACGCTAAAGCACCGGCGGGGGTGAGCTCTGCCCTACCCCTGCTGGTGCGGGGCGCGTTGGAACCGTCCGTGCCCGGGCTGGGATTAGGCAAGGTGTGCGCCCTTCGATGGGGCGCGCGGGGCTGGCGGTGCCCGTGGGTGCCGCCGAGGAGGCGTGCGCGTCCCCTCCCTGGCCTGGCCCGCGCGCGTGCACCGACTAAACCAGCGCTCAGCACCCCGGGCGCTGCGCACGGCAGCAACTCCGTTTTCGCGCCTATGTGACCCCTCGGGAGAGCAGCATGAAGAAGTCGTCGTACTCAGGTGAGCCTGCTGGGCCCCTACCCTCTCTGCTCTCTCCCCCACTTGTGGGCTGTGCTTGGAAAAGCAAAACGAAGCATTTTGCTTGTTTTTCCCAAATAAGCAACTTGCACCCTCTCCCTCCTCTCCAGAGTGGAGGAAAGACTTTCCCGGTGAGTAAACAGAGCTTATCAATCCGTGGAGAAGCTTAAAGAGCAATGTGAGCCCAGCGAGGCAGGTTGTGCCAGCCGCACCGCGGCTTGCGTGGCAGGAGGCTGTGGTTTGGAGGACACCTACGAGAGGGCCTGACGGCTACCGGGGTCAGGACCGTGCTTTTGACCAGCCCCACTGCGGCCCAGGCTGCAGGAGAGTCAGGATCCTCTCATGCCCCACAACTTCCCCCTTCCCTCCTTTCCTCATTCCACCTTTTCCTGGCTTTCCTGCACTGTAAGAGATTTCTGGGCCCCCTGCTCTCCCTGATTGATAGGAGGTTGTTCATCCTCAGCTGAAGGACAGCCACTTCATCAGGGTTATCTTTTGCCTAATGGAGTGTGAGTCCTTAGGACACAAGGGGTCAGCAGGTCTTCTGCTCTCTCCTCCTGACCTTCTTTCCAGCAGAGCTCTGCCTGACATGGAGTTTTCTGAAGTACAGCAGTCATGGTTTGCAGGTGGGAACAGACAACCACAGCTGATGGTTGATCTCTAGGCTTTTTGTGAGATCCCACCGAGGAAGTGACTGGTGTGCAGCGGTGCAGCTAAGTCATTCATGAGAGGTCCATCAGCTTCCTCCATAAGTATGGATGCTCCCTGACCACTGGCACACAGACAGTTCCTTCAAGAGCTGCAGACTTTGCTCTATAGCTGATTTCTCTTCTGTGCTGACTACTGGACTGTGCCTCTAGGCTTGCTAAGCCCAGTTCTGCCCTTGCCTTCACCCTGGCCGCTCTTGAGATGTGGTGTCATCCCCCCGGCCTCTTCACGGCGTCCCAAGCGCCGTGTCTCGCCGCACCGCAGGCCCCTTGTGTGCAGCCAGCCTGCTGTGATTCACCGAGCCACGTAATGGCCAACTGGCCTCCTCATGATCTCAGAAACCACAGGAGCTTGTGGGTTGTCTCCTCTTTGAAAATTCCCCATGTGATGCTTATGCCTGTTTATTGTTAAAATTAATTAGTAATCATCCTCTTTGGTATGTTTCTCAGCCTCACTGAGAAGACTGCAGGGAGGTCTTGTTAGAGCTTATGTGCTAGGAACCAGAGGAGGTCTAAGCATGAGTATTAACATATTTTTATACAATGAAAGGGGTATTAATGGTTGTGCGTTACTCTTAGGGAATCCTATTATTTGGTAGGTGTGTATGATAGTTGTCAGTTCAGGAACAGAGGTGGTGCAAGAAAAAGCCTGGAGGTTGTTATTGATAAGAAAAAGAGCTGTTAAGCTTTGTGTGACCTAACATTAAAAGTTCTTGCAGATGAAGCTGAGTGGTTCTTAATAACTTTGCTTTAGAGTGATGGGTGCTAGAGCAAAACTGTGTCACTGCCAGAGCACTTGGAAAGCGGTGTGTGCATCCTGTCAGAGTGCCTAAGTTTGTGCTGTTTCAAATCCACGTGTTAAAAGTTTTGTGTCACTGTTAAGGTTGATTGACGTCTGGTTAGTACCTTTATTCCAAAAGGACTGTAGTTATATTTTGGAACGCTTTGCTTGCCTTGATTTTTGCCTTGGTATGTGGCAGCTGTTTGAGGAAAAAGAGCCGAAGAGTTACGTTAGCCACCTGAAACAACAGGATAATTGCACTATTACCACTATTAATTTTGCAGAGAGCGTAGGCAACTTTTAAGCTTTTGTACAGTTGGAGTTTTTGCAACATACAGCTCCTCATACTGCTGTGCTGGGGCCATACCTCTCTCCTGATTCATAAGGAAGAGAGGCACACTATGAATCACCTACCGCACTGAGGAGGCCTTCTTTGGAGACCTGCCATCTCTGCTCCGCGTAGAGCCAGCCCTTGTTATCCCATAAATCTGATGCTTTTACAAATCAGCAAACAGGGATGGTGACTGGCTTTGGGGAATTTGACTTGGATTCGAAATTCTCAAAGAAATGAAGGAGACATGCTGCGTGCTGGCAGTCCCTTTCTGTGCAGACCCTCTAAATTTTTTACTGATAGGAAAAAAACGATGAGCTGAATGGCGAGTGACTTCTCGGCTATGAAACCTGTGCTTCTCGAGCAGTGCACTGCTGAGAAACTCCCCAAAGCCATGACAAAATGAAATAATAATGTGAGGTTAAGGAGGAATGCTGAGTACCTGCATAGTTTTTGCTTTTCTTCAATATTCTTCTCTCTCTCATATATATATATAATATATATAAATATATATAAAAATTATATAAATATATAAAAAATATTAAAAATATATTAAAAATATATAAATATATATATAAAAATATATATGGAAGGTTTCAATGGGGTACACAGGGATAAGACCTCAGCCCCATCCTCCCCTGCAAACACTGCAGCCCCGTTGGGGGGTACTCCTGTTACCAGCCTGTTCCCCACCCCAGACAAGATTTACCTTTTCCTACAGGACTTCAGGGGAAATCGTTCCACATCTACTGTGGCTCTTGAGCACATGCCACATAGGTGTGGTGCGGATAAAGAGTTTGCCTGGAGATGCTTTAGCTCTTAAAGATAAGCAGACACTCAGACCTTTGTGCTGTAGCTGCTGGCACACACAGCTCAGCCCGGCAGGGTTTTTTTCCTCAAACATATTGGCACTAGCAGTAGGTGGAAGAAAGAAGGGCTAAAAGGAGCTTTTGTAAGGCAAGTTAAAAACAAGCAAGAACGACTGTGAAGCCACCTTCAGCACACTTGCTTTAGAGGTATCTATTATTTCAGATATTTAGAATGTTTTTAAGATTTTAGGTTCTTTTTCTCTATTCCTTAAGCACAGTTGTGTTGCCAAAAAAGCAATAGACGGGATTAATGATAAATGACAAAATGATATATGGGATTTACAGGTATCTTCAAGCATGAAGTAAGTAGTTTTGGATGAGGAATTTTTACAGTTTAAAACTTATGTAAGGATTTAGTACACCCTAACATAAGAATTTAAGTAATTACAGTACATCCAGATTTATTGTAGGGGCTAGATGTGACTGACCATTGCCCAAACTATGGACACCCAATCTATTAATAAGGCACATGAAGGCATAATTCCTCATATATGATGTAAGGGCACAAAAAGAAGTGCGGGAATTACTGAGAACTCTTATCTGACCGTGGTATTAGGGAGGGAGAAAAAAATGTGTGTGGTCTCCCTGGCATGGGTCCCATTTGGCACACCACACACCAGATCTGTGTAGATGCTGAACACCTCCCATTTCTGATCCAAATCAGTAACAGTTGGTTAGGAGTGCAAGTAAGGCTTGTATGCAGTGAAAAGGTTCCTGTTGTTGCTCTGATATGTGGAACTGCTGGTAGATAAAGCTGAGAAAGACACTAAAGATGAGATGCTGATAAGTTGCTTTGTTGCATATGGTTTAAGTTTTGATAGCAATCAGCAAAGTGACCTTTTTTGGAGACTAATACAGTCACCTTGAATTCAAAGCTCAGCTTCTGCAGTCAGAACCCCAACTTTGAATTAGCTAGCTACTTTTCAGACCCTTGAAGACAGGCAGCTTTAAGGAAGTCCAGCTCTTGGTGGGGTGAGAGCTGTTGAGCAGTGCACATCAGTAGTATGTGTATGTGTAGCACAGCATGAGAGCCACAATAAGACCATAGGAAAATGCAGCACAGCAAGCTGCCATCTGGCACGAGATGAAGGAGTTGGTCGAAGCAGTGAAGAAAGGGTGAGTAGACTTGGCTGCCCTAGGAAAGCATCAAGGGTTGCGCTAGGCGCAGTCCCCTCCGAGGGGTCTTGCTGCAGCATTTTTGGCCACAGCCAGTCTCCTGAGATACTCTGAACACTCTGATGCTGCCAATTAGGTTCCTTTGCAGGCTGATGTTGCATGAGAGGCACAATGTAATTCCCTTGGTGGCTTTAACCTCCCTCTCATGAAAGCTCCTAGGTGTGTCAGAAATGACATGCAGTTTGGAGGGGCCCTAGCGAGCCCGACCAGGCAGCCTGTGATCTGACTGGCATTTTGTTTGTATAAGCCATGGAAAAATAGGCAGGTTTATACAGACTGTTATTTTCTCTCTCTCGTAGTTTGCTGGCCAAACTACAATATTAAGGAAAAAAATACAGTGTAGATCCAACAAAAACATTCATTTAATTTTAGGTTGTCATTTTGAACAGAAATTTGAAATACTTTGTTTTGAAGTATGTAAAAATAAGAAAGTCTTGTTTCTGCCCAAAGCTATTTGCCAAATTCAGCTCAGACTCGAAGAGTTCTTACTCCCTCCAAACCTGTATTGCTGGGCCAACAAGCTATCAAAAAAGAAAAAGAAAATAGGTTAGTACTGGGGATTTGCAATCAAGCACAGGAAGTCAGATGCTCAGTCTGGCTATGGAAAGCCACCGCTCAAAACCTGAATTTGGTGCAAGCAGTACCTCTGCCAGGTCAGATTAATGAACTGTCCCATTGCATCATTTCCACTTGTTATCTGTATGTGAAACAGCCCTGCCTGATGTCCCTAAGCACACTTGTGGGCTCTGTTCTAATGTGGTCCTTAACAAGGTCTGTTGCTG
Organism: Nothoprocta pentlandii; assembly: GCA_013398315.1. Taxonomy (NCBI): domain Eukaryota; kingdom Metazoa; phylum Chordata; class Aves; order Tinamiformes; family Tinamidae; genus Nothoprocta; species Nothoprocta pentlandii. Next base: position 517,750 of record VZSG01000350.1, on the reverse strand, counting down.
GACTTCCAGTGAAATCAACTAATCATTTTCACTGTTTCTTCTATATTTTATACAGACAGTTCACTTTTAGTAGCTATTTAATGCCTGCAGTGTCAGTCTGCTCTGATGCATCTAGGCTCTGCTTGCCCGTGTTGGCTAAGCATTAGGTGAGGAGGAACTTCTTCACTGTGAGGGTGGCCGAGCCCTGGCACAGGCTGCCCAGGGAGGCTGTGGAGTCTCCTTCTCTGGAGGTCTCCAAAATCCACCTGGATGCCACCCTGTGCCCCGTGCTCTGGGTGTCCCTGCTTGAGCAGGAAGGTTGAATTAGATGATCTCTAGAGGTCCCTTCCAACCTCATTCTGTGATTCTGCAAGCATGCGAGAAAGCAAGAGTAGTTCTCTGCAATCTCTTCCTGTGCATGTCTCCAGTCCTGCAACAGGATCTGCTATCAGATCCTCATCTTGTTGAGAGTCGCCTGTGATTAATGTTGAGTTACACAGGCCCCGACTATTATTGTTTTTGAGGGCAGGCCTTGTGCTGGGATACGTGCAGTATTTCTCCAGGGCTGTTAACTAACAACTGATGTTTATTTTGTAGTAACATATATGCAGGAGCACTAAAGACTGGCCAGGATCCCATTGTGCTAAGTGCTGCTCTGCCCTCCAGAACACATGCCTGGATATCTATATTTTAGATCATTATAAATATTTCCTATAAGACTCTGCCAAGTGTTTCCTGTCGGCTGGATCCAGATAGCTCCCTGATCAGCCGGGGAGTGCTCTTCCTTGCGTAGGCACAAACAATTAAGTAGAGCATAGACTCTCTGAGGATAGACCGAAGTACTTACCTGTGACTTTGCTGGAACCAAGGGGTTAAGAAACCAGTGGCACAGCTGCATGGTCATTATGCGGATAGAGAATGTAGGGAGGGCAGTAGTTGGCTTTCAGTCCAAGGCCTTTGCAGGGCATCGGGAGCACCACCAGTGCTGGAGCAGAATGGAGGCATTTATACCATCAATGGGCATTAATACTATCAATAATGGTATTAATGCATTAATACCATCAGTGGGAGTGTGGGACACCAGATGGAAAGGGCAGGGCTGGTTTAGGTCAAAGTTTTGCAGCCCTGGAGTGGGGAGAAGGGGATCCTGTTAACTGCTGTGCCATCGTGGGGTGAATGTCTCCACAATACTGATGCTTTCCCCAAGGTTTTGGAAGGGGTGCCCCACTTGCTATTGCATTGGCACCAGGATACCTTGCATTATTGAAGTTACAGGAAGGAAAAGCAACAAGGAGTGCAAAACAAGCTTGTTTCTTGTTAATCTAAGAATAGCAGGAGGTTGGTGCACAAAGGGCTTTGTGTCTTATTTTCAGGACATGGAAAGCTCTGCAGGTTGGCTTGCTCAGCTGCACGGACCCTAGAAGCCATAATTCAGGTCTGTGCAAAAGCCTGTTGGTATCCAACATCCGCAACCCCCTCCATTCTTGCTGTAAACCCCAGAACAAAAGAGAAAACAAATACGATCCAGTTCCTGCGTGGTAAACACTTGCTCATTGTTTCAGGCAACCGCATGTCTGATTAGTCTGTGCTTTAAACTCACATTTTCCAACGAGCAAACAAAAGCCAGCGTGCCCTGTCACATTTGCACACTCTGCCTAGTGGGCTTTCTCTCTTGCTCTTTTATTTTCCCCGTCCCTCTTATGTATTTTGCCACTTGAGCTCATGTGTTAAACTGTTCCCTGTTCTGCTGCTGCCTGAGTCACTTCCCTTCTGCAGGATTTGTCCTTTGACATTCGTGCTGGCTGCTGCTGTCACTATTGTGGCTTGTAGTGGAGTAACGTAGGGTAAAATGTGTGTGCCGGCCCTTGCCCCCTTTCTGCGTTTCTCCAAATTTCTGTGTAATTAGACCGGGCACACAGGGGATGAAAGGGAGATGGGGCAAAGTCCAGTGTCCCGGTCCTGGGCCGTTGCTGGAGATACAGCATGGCTTAGGTTTGCAGTTTGTGGCCTACATCCACAAACCATTAAGCTAGTGAGTATTTTGATTACTTTTAAAATTATTCAGCGTGCTTACTTGCTGTGGAGTGAAGCGTGTGTGTGCTACGCTCCAGCAAAAAGCACAGGCATTATTTTTCACTCCTACGCCATGTGAAAACGGTGTGAATGCAATCTGTGTATTTCTGGGGGCTCGTGATGACTGATAAAGTGTCATCCCTTTTGAAAGTGTCATCACGACATCAGGCCGAGAGCTGCTGTTGCAGCTCTGTGCTCTGCTGGCTGGCAGAATCAGTACAACAGGGCATGTTAGGAAGATCTGCTAGGAATAGCTTAGAGAAGCAGGGAATCCAGCTACAGAGAGGGCCTAATTTAAAAATAAAAAATAAAAAAAAAGGCAAAACACACATATATAGAACCCATTGGAAAAACCATGTGGGTCCTGACTGGGTGACTAGTATGGATGACTAGTAGCTTTTTCAAAGAACTGTTCATCTTTGTACTCCAGGTGAGCACGGACAGGACATGTCATGTGGAATGAGGAAATGTTGCTTCAGTAAATTGAATTAATTCCTTGGGTGAGCTCATGGCAAGGAAGGGTGAAGCTACCAGACGTTCCCTTCTCCTCTCCTTCGATCCTCCTGCTGTGTCTGCTCACGTCTGGTCTTGCCCAGGCTCTGGCTTGCCCGTGGCCGGGGTTGCACAGGACCTTGCTCACATCTGTTTGCAAGATAAGTGCACAAATGTTGCTGACCGTACTGCAAACCTGCAGCGCCTCCGCTCTGATGTTCTTTCACCAGGTCTCAGTTTACTGTTTGGGGGGAAAATTCTTCCCAAAAGCAGTGCTGGTCTTCACAGATAGCAAATAGGTCATTTTGCATAAAGCTAACCTGTCCCCTTCTAAAACAGACAAGAGATATAATCTCTTAGCTTAAGGTGGGTTCCAAATTTGGGGAAAAGATTGTGGGAAGAGCAGATGACTTTGTACCCCCTTGGAAGCGAAGGATGATCTGTGATGACTTAACCTCTCACACATCTATGCAAAGTCATTTCTTTCTCCAAGCACCGTGAGGACGTGCAGGAGCCAATGGGATGCATCTGTCCTTAGGCAGAAGTCAGGCCCTAGCCTAGAAGCCACCAATGGGCCAGACTAAGAGAGCTGAGGCCTCTCTTCCTCCCTGGGGAGTGTTATGGGTGAAGTTATCCAGAGTGTCTCGGGTGAACTGTGCCTTCCACCCAGTGCTCAGACACCTTTTCACCAGCGTGAAGGCCCGTTAAAGAAAACAAAAGGGAGTTTCCCTTCCTGCCTGTCTCCAGTATCCTCCGGAAGACCCTCAGTGCTCCTGTGCTCATGCAAGCCCTGGGTGTGTAGAGGTCTTGTCCTGCGTGGAAATCTGATCCTGGAAGCAGGTTCCGGGTTGGAGCGAGGCAGCGCGCTCGCTGGTGAGTCAGCCTTTTCCCACAGCTCCGTGCAGTGATCTACCAGGGACAGGGATGACCAGAGGCACCCTTGGAAGTGTTTATATTTAGAAGGGGATTCATAGCTGCCTGGGAATCTGCTTCCTCCCATGCAGCTCATCAGTGGTGAGCTGGTGGTAGGACCCTGTGCTCTTGAAAAGGCCGTTGTGGCATCTGCTGTGAGATGGGGCACCCAATGTGTCTCTGGCAGCCCAAAAGGGAATCCCAGCCCTGTGCTTGTAAGGTAGTTTTCACTGTCGTGTACACAATATAGCTCCTTGTAGAGCGGCAGCAGATGCTGGATGTCCGTGGAGCAGAGGCCAGCACTGGTGTGGGATAGCTCTAGGAGGAGGGAAAAGAACATTTTTGTCCAGTGGCACAGTGTTTGTGAAAGTAGCAACTCACTTGCAAACTTTTGATCGAGCGTTAGAACTGCTGATTGCATTTCAGCAGTCCGAAGCACCCAGTAAGTTGTTTCCATGAGGCGACCATAGAAATGGGCAGGGCAGGTACCAGTCTGATGCCTGGAGCATGTGATGGATGGCCCCACTGCATTCTCCTCAGAAACAGAGCGCTGATGCCAAGTGACCAAGAGCAGAACAGATTTGAGATAAACTAGAGAGCCTTTGCAAGCTGTAACTAGAACCAAAAGGTTGTTGTTTTTTTTTGCTTTTTGCTTTCTTTTCTTTTTTTTTTTTTTTGTCCATACCAGAAGAGTATTATTTACAGGAAGCACTTGGTGCAGCTCAGAGGTTTGTTTAGAGAAGGAGTATAGAGGGAGGGGACAGTTAAAGACATAATGGAAATGAAAAAGGTCACAGTTATGTTCAAGAAAATCCATGATTTTTCCAGTGTGGGAGTATTGCTATTCTGGGGACCGAGGGAAGAGCAGAGCTGTGGCTCAGATTCCCAGGGGGAGAAAGCCTGTGCAAGAGGGATGGGATTTGCCAAGGAACCCAGCCTCCACGTAGACCCTCTGATGAATTAGCACCCAGCAGCAGTTCCTCAGGCCCTGCATGGCTGAGCCCAGGGCAGCTGGCCAGTTGGTCTCTGGTGAAGGATCATGGGCTCAGCTTGGTTGGAGTTGTGTCCCGCAGCAGATGGACGCAGAGAAGCTGGTCAAGCCTGGCCATGCTGACCTACCCGAGGAGCGAGCTGAAGTCCCCCCAGAAATCTGCAAGAGCAGCCTCTGGGTGTAAGTTTGCTTTAGTTTTGATGTTATTAAGGGAAAAAGGAACTGACTATAGCTTGCTATATAATCAGAATAAACAAAGGAAATGAGTACGAGATGCCCCGAGCAATTACTGCCAAGAACTGTTGTTGAAGGGCTTGATGATAAAGTCGCAAGTGCCTGGACATGTACAAAAACAAAAGTTGCTAAGAAGAATAACAGATCTCAGGTAGTTACAAGTCAGGACAAAGGATTTGCACATGGTAGACCACAGGAGGGATTTATGAAGTGAATTTCAGGTTAATGTAAAGCTGTAAATGAACAGTACTGGGCGCTGGAAGCTTTGGTTTGCCTGCAGGAAAGGCAAAGCCTGGGCTACGGCAGGGTGCATGTCCCCCTCTGGCTTGGCTGCTTGGTGAGCTGCCTACCTACAGTGAGGATGAGGATGAAACAATTCCCTGCTTTCATTGGAATTTAGGTAGTATCTCTGATACTTCATGTTGCCAGTCCACTCCCAAAACATCAGCCTCCTCCCCTCCCCAGCTCTCTGCTTGGGGTGCTCTTTCCTAACTTTTCTAACTCACTGATTTTTCTTTGTTTTCTGGTGATAAAAGGAGTGATCTGTGGCATATTGCTTTTATGTAAGGCCGGTTGCTAGAAGCTCCACGGAATCCCTAAATCAAATGCCTGTGAAGTAGTACTACAACCCTGGCTGCCACCTGAAGCAATTCTTCCGCCTTTGGTATCCTGCCTTCAGAAGTGTAAGAGAACGTGTTATATCTACTGTGTCAGGCAAAATACGGAGGAATAGGAGTTCCTGAGTTGACCCCTAGCTCCAGCGTGAACACCACATCCTGCTCTTTGATTTCTCGTGCTTCAGTTTCTAGCACTTAGCAGAGCTGGTGGGCATCTACTGAACGCAGCTCAGACTTGCACAGCCTGAAGAAGGGACGTTGCTGCAGTTGATTGTCCCTTGACGTTGATTGTCCCTTGACGTTGATTGTCCCTTGACGTTGATTGTCCCTTGACGTTGATTGTCCCTTGACGTTGATTGTCCCTTGACGTTGATTGTCGTTCAGTGAAAGTGACGTCTGTAAACATGTTCTCGGAGTGCTGTAGTGACAAGCAAGCCGCTTTGGTTGGCTTCCCCTGTGCCTGAACGTTGAGAAGCTGTTTGGTTGGTGCTGTGTGGTTGTATGGGGATGGTCATGGCTTGGGTGGTCTTTCCTTTCCGCTCTGGCAGCTGCAGCACAAGGCTCTGATTTATTTTCTGCGGTGGATTTTTGTCCAATAAACCTTCTTGCAGTGATGTAAGATAACATGACAGCTGTTTTTTGTAGTTAATATTGTGAGTGATGAGCTCAGCTGTTGAGGGCTTGAGCCATCGGTGTGCTGAGGTTTCCCATTCTCCCACATGGCAAAGCCCGCTGTCTTTCCTACCCCTGCAGTCCTGCCATGGGGGCTCTTGTACCCGCCAGTTGCTGCCTAGGGAACTGTCATCAGGAACAGATGTTTTGAAATAAATATCATGCTTTTCCAACAGTGTGTACATGGTGTGCATTGGGGGAGCACTGGCTGGCTGAAGACTTCTGGCTTTACAAGTTGAAGTATCCCGGAAAAGTAAAAGCTGTGCTTGGGATGCTGTAGAGAGGAGATGCTGTCTGGGCCTGTCCTCTTGGGTGTTTATCCAGTTAACCCCTGTCGGTTCATACTGACTGTTCAAACAAACTGTTCTGAGTGACGCTTCTTGGCGATGCTGAAGCATGTGGTGTACAACCTCCGTGTGGACGTGCACTCCAGCTCACGCTCTGTTTCCCGCTGTTGCAGGAGGCAGCTGGATTAATGCACAGATCTCACTGAGGCTTTCGTGTCCTGTAGGCTATGAGTGTAAGTACAGGAGCTCACGGGAATAAATAATAAAAAGCCTGTGTCCTTAAGATTGCAGCCATCCATGCTAGACCTCTTTTTAAGCTGCTCATGCTCCTAGGAGGAAATGTCGTGGGCTGCTGTTGGCACAATTTATACTACAGCAGAAGGGTTAGTGACTGGTATTGAGAGGTGGGTAACTGGAGGAGCAGCCAAGGGCTTGGTCATATGAGCCCCATGGAGAGCTGGAGCAGAACTTGAACTTTAGGTGTCTTCGAAAAGGTGATGGGTATCCATAGATGCTGCAAGGGCAACAACTTTACTCATGGCCAGGGTGTGCGTGCTCCTTGCACACCCCAGGCATAGGTGTGTGAGCCTGTTGCTCTTTGCTCTGGGGTTCGGGTTGGTGGGATTTCAAAATACTCGGAACATATCTGCAGCTAAAGTTTAGGAAGAGAGAGACAACATGAAGGTGGGATTCCACCTGCTTCTAGGACAAATATGGTCACTTCTGGGAGAGGAAGAGGAGAAAGCATGAAAGAGACCATAAAGACATTAAAAACTAAACTTGTTCAGAGGTATGTGTATAGAATGAATTAAAATAGCCACAAGCTACTGGGAAGGAAGGGTGAGCCCTTATAGCACTCTGAGGAGAGCTATACAGGTAACACAAATTACACTGCAATTCTTTGTTACATATTTTATTGCAAGCAGCTTGATGAGGTATTTTCTACTGTGGCTTTACTCTGTGGACACGTTGCTTGATGAAGCTAGACATCTGTATGGGAATGTACCTTCCACATAAATAACACACTAGCCATAAACAGTTTGCCTTTGATTTCAGAACTTTCCATACATTATCTCATCGTGGGTACAAGGTACAAGGTGCCCTTTGTACTTGTCAGACCCCAGGCTCTGAAGTGTGAGAACAATGATATTTTTATTTTATTTTTATTTT
>VZSG01000350.1:488092-509813 GCA_013398315.1 Nothoprocta pentlandii | reverse complement strand
TTTTTTATTTTAAACTGTGATGTAAAAGATGGTGTAAAGCTGTACACGATGATGTAAAGGTTGGTCAGAAAACAGTCTGAGGAGACATGGTATTAGAATACTCATATTGTCTTCATCGTGGTGGTCGTGTGAGACTGTATGGAGCATAGACTATTCAGATACCACGTTAATTTGTAGCTTGTCACTTTCCTCATTCTCACGCCCTCTTGTGACTCCAGACTGCTGTGGGCACGGGGGCAGACGCTTTACCCGGAATTGTTCTGCTCTCCCTGTTTCTCGGTGTTGAGAGGACCTTGTTTGAATTTCTGGAAGAGTACTGAAGCTTGCAGGGGTGGGTTTGTTTGCACTTCTCCATAACCACATACCTGGCTGTTGCATGGTGCTGGAGAAGGTGGTGTGGAGCATATTGTCCAATTCCAAGATGGTCCAAGTGTCACAGCAGTCTCATGAATTATCTAAAAAATATGGGAGGGGGCCCTCTTTTAATCCTGTTCAGTTAGGCCCTGAATCACTGCAGATGAACAGAGGGCTTTAAGGCTGATTCCCTGCTGCTATAGACAAACAGAGTGGGTAAGATATAAGCCTGCACCGAGTTGGGCATGAAGTGGGCAGCCTAGGGAGGTGAAACCTGTGGGCCAGTTATCAGTGTCTGAAGTAAAGATGCAGAAATATCCCATACTGTCAAGCCAGCAGCACTAGGGAAGGGTGTGGTGATGCTGAGGATGAGTATGAAGAGATGTGAAGGTTTTGGAGACAGCCACACTGTAATCTGCAATGAGTTCCAGATCCATCCTTGCTTTCCTGTAAACACCTCTCTTGAGTTCTTCTTGCCTGAAGCTGATGATAAAATCAGTCAGATTTGGTCCACATGGGTCTGAATCTTGGAGAAGCGCTTGCTATAGAGAGCCCGAGATGGTTTAGGTCTTTGCACTGGTCCTTGCTCAACTGTGTCCTGTTTCTGTATGTATTTTAATCCCCTTTTGATCATTTCTAGTGCATCATGTTCAATTTTTAGTTTTGAAATCTATCAAACAGTGCCAGCATGGGATGATCTTTAACTTTTATAGCACACTTTCATATTTCACCTGGTTAATGAATGAAGCATCCCTAGGTGAAAGCTTAGCTCAGACAGTGCCGGTGTTATCTGTAGATAACAAGATCTGGATGGATGTCACTCTGTGGGTTGTGGGTGCGTGTGACAGGGTGGGGTGTTGAATCTTGAGATCCTGAACCTCTTGAGATCTCTGGTTTTCCTAAATAATGGGCTGTCCTTCCATCATGGGCACTCTCCAGACTTCCCCCGAAGTGCCTAGCACTGCTTTGAGGCTGGCAGTTAGCGATCTTCTGCAGCATCAGGGCCGCAAGTGGCTACTCAAAGCTTTCTGAAGTGACATGTGACTGGATGGGAGGCTGCTGAGGCTGCTTCCCTGCTCCTGGTCATAACAGGAGGCTGCATCTGTGTCGTGTTAAGGAGAAACTCAGAACTTATTTAGTCTGCACCAGTGAGCGTTTTCCTCTGGCTCCAAACATGCTGTTCACACACAGAGGTGCTCTCATGGAAAGAAAGTGGATGCCAGAAGAAACCTTGTTGAGACAAAGCAGAGACATTTTCTACCCATGAACTCAGCTCCTGGAGATAAGGTTGGAATTTTAACACATACACACACACACACACACACACAGACACACACACACACACACACACACACACACAGACACCCCTACCCCTGCAGCATCCTCCCTTGGACCCCGGTCCAGCCCTGCATTCATGTCTGGCCAGGGGGGATTCCCTCCTTTGCAGGGGTTTGGCTGGGAAGCACAGGGATGGGGAAGTTGCAGCTGGATGATACAGCGGTGTTGCAGGTTCATACCCTCAGCAGAAGAGGTCCAGGAGATCTGCTGACTGGAAGCGCTGCAGCTTGTGGAGGGTGTCAGCCTGCCTGTTAAACCCATGGTCACAGGTAGTGAGTGTCCTGAGTCTAGGATCTGGGTGAGGAAGAGATGGCCTTGGCTTGGTCAGCAGTGTATGTGCACCGTTTCCACCGGAGCTCCTGCCTGGAGCTGAGCGGGATGTGTCACCAAGCAGAGGACAACTGTGAACTGCAGCGTGCGCTGACCTGCGTGCAAATCATTAACCATCTTCCTTTTCGTATCTTCTCATCCAGTAAATCCTGTTGCTGGGTAAGCAAAGGAGAGGAAAATGAAGTAGACCATTAATATCCTGGTCTTAGGGTTCAGATCAGATCACTGTTAGCTTGTCTCTTTTTGGGTTAATAAACTGTTCCTTCTCTCTTGATCTGCACAGGCTTTGGAAAGGACATCACCCAATGCTTGTCTCCTGATTCATTGCCTTAAGCAGGTCATAAACTGCATCTTTTATTACTTATGGCATATGGTTCAGGCCCATAAACTTGACCGTATCAGGAATCCACACTGTTGCTGCCAGTCAACACAGTGCAAGGTCTTGGTGTTTCTGGGAATTACTGTGTATTGAGGGGAAATGTAGCAGTGCTGGCGTGCACAATGTGACTTGCGGGTGGACATCATGAAGTCATTTTGGTTTAGGTTACTCAATAGTTTCAGACAGGGCTTACCGGGGAGAATTGACACTGGTACGAAGCAGATCTTAGTTCTCTTTGTGTGTGTATATATACTTGTGCTGCAAAAATGACTGCAATTTTGTTTGTTGAGATTTTCATACTGAGATCTATACACCTGTATGTTTTTGAGAATCTGGTAAGCATGAGGAGAGGAGTTTTGGATTCTGCCATGATTTTAGTAGTCAAGGCAGATTTAAGAGGTCACTCCTATGCTGTTCTGTTGCACCAACCGTGCCACATTCAGTGTACAACTCTGCCTTTGAGTGAGCCTTAAAGACTAGAAGACTAGGTGTTGTGCCTGCTTGCTTGTGTGATCTGCTTTTTCACTTATTTATTTTATTTTGGCTTTGTTTTTTAGCAAGGAAAAGCTTCCTTAGCTGTTGCAGGCTGCTCTTCATGCTCTTAAAATACCATGCCGGGTACTTTATTCTTTTCCGAAGAGTTCAAGTTCTAAACTGGCAGCTGGAAAAATCTATTGGAGTAGAGACTTGCTTGTGATCACTTGGCATCTGTGGAGAAAGAAAAAGTGTAGTTGTAAAGTAATATGCAACAGTAGTTTCTACAGCTGGGCTTTATTTGAATGAAACTATTCTGCCTCTGGACTGCCTGTTGGAGATTAGCATGGATTAGCAGAATGCTCTCCGGATCTATAATTATTTTGTGCGTGCTTTACAAAAGTTCAAAGGGATAAACCAATAAGGTATTTCTATATATTTTCTGCGTCTTGTGTTTGTGGTGTTAGCATTCGCTTTCTTGCTGACACCAGCATGTGTGTATTTTATTCCTCTGGTGTGCAGGAGCTGGACACAACTGATGAGGGGTTGAGGGGGTTGGCATGTATTGGGAAAGAAGTACTCCTGAAAATCTATCTCTGCTTTAAAAGCCTGGATGAGAGAGAGGAGTTCACAGGGAACTTAATGTTGGTTGTGGGAGCCTCACAGGTCTAGCCCTGAGCTTCTTGTGTTGCTGGCATTGGGGCTGTGGTCTTTTTCTGACAGCGTCTATCAGTCTTGGAGACAGAAGAAAGAGCTATACCTGTAACATCAATGTTTTTAAGAACATTTAGATCCTCTTAAGATGCAGGCAGAACTGTATTACAGTTTGTAAAGGCACCCTTGCAAGCTGCAGCAACATTAGGCATTCGGATACTTCCTAAAATTGGCCGAAGTTCTCTGCTGTTTCAGTTTCCTTGCTTACAACCACTGTTAAGCATAATTGTAAGATACAAGGGAAAACATTCAAGGAATGTTACAAGCTTATGAAATTGAATTGCCTTGGCTGCTTCTGTGGATTATTTAGTAGGGAGGGAAAGAAAAAACCCTCCGTTGCATAGAGTCACTGCTTCCTAGTGGTCTCAAAATGCAACTTCTCCAGTGTCTAAGGTTGATGGACATGGTCTCAGTAACCTAGAGACAGTGTCAGAGTCATTCTTCACATGACTTACTGTACAAACATTAAGCAACATATCCTGCCTGCCCCCATAAGAAGGGGAAGTGTTTGACACCTCGTTTTATAGACAGAGAAGCCGTTGTGCGGAAGAGGAAGGTCATGTGCAACGTGGAGGAGGAAGATTGTGTCCAAAGTGGTAGAGCCATGAGTGTCAGGGCAAGGGGCAGCTGCAATTTGGGCTGAAATCATCTGCATGAGGAGCTAGTTTCTGAACCGCAGCTTGAATTTATGGATTTTTGACAATTCTGTATAATATTGGAAGATCACGGGCTCTTGCACAGTCTCAGACTCCTGCCTGCATAAATGCATGATTGCAAAGCGGGACTGTCCAGGCTGCCACTCTGCTAGGGATGCTCAGGTACATCACCTGTGCTTTGTGTTCATAACCCAAGGTATGTTTGTAGAGAGAAAAGCAGGCATGGTCTTCTGGACCTTAATGCTTTTCCCAAACTGCTTATTTTCAGTCCAGTTCCTGAAACTCTACTGAGCATCCTTGTGAACGGCTACTCGCAGCCCTCAGATTCTTTTGCAACATGACAGTCCTGGCTAAGGAGGGGATGAGGTTTAGCAAACTTGGTGGTTTGGCCGCTTCATCACCTGGTCCCCTTGTCCGACTGTTGCACAAGTGCACCAAAGCACAGCTCGTACACCATGGAGGGAAACAAGCACTTTGGCCAGAGCCTGGGACGTGCGCGATGGCCTCTAAGCAAAAACCCTGGCTCTGTTCCCCTGCACCACCACCCTTCACAGTGAGTCAGATATGGGTCTCAAAGCCTAATTGTCCAAGCCTGGCCCTTACTTCATCCAGCTGGGAACGAGCAGCTGGGCAGCCTGAAGTAGCCACGTCTGCCCTGGGTGTCCCGTTAGCTGTGGGTGCTCTTGCACCTTGGCCAGGGGAGCCTGGTGGGTCACCCAGGCTCAGGAGATCCCTCACCTGCATCCTTGTCAGTGGAGGCACCTTGGTAGCGAGCAGCTGCCTTGCTCTTGGTTACTGCCTTTTCTCCTTCATGCCGCCTCGTCGCTCTCTGGGGAAAAATCAACATTTGCCTTTCAGAGCCTGGCAAACAGAAGGGGTCTGTTCTGCATCCTGATGGCAGTCCCGGGCTTGCAGGGCTCTGGGGATAAATTTGATGTCTGTTGAGGCTGGGGGGGACCCTCAGTAACAGAAGTTGAGGAGTTCTGTGCATCTAAAATAAGAGCAGGAAAGCACCCAGTGGTCACTGAGGAAATAAGATTTGGTTTGCATCGAGGTTCCTGGAGGAAGGCAAGAAATTGATTTAAAATAATATTAAATATAAGAGTGTGTCTGAGGTCTGTTTTTTATGCTTTTTGGTTGTTTTCTGTTTTTTTTTCTCCCCAAAGCCACATACTGTTGCAGAGTGTGATAAAGCTGCCCAGGGTGTCAGCGTGCAGCAGAAGCCAGATGCCGATGTTAGGAAGTTGATACCAGAACTTCTCCTACATGTACAGAACCGAAGTGTTATGGGCCTACAGGGACTGGACAGGAGAGTGGTGAAGGAGGTTTTGGGGCTGTTTGATATATATATATATATCAAATATATGTGAAAATACCAGATTGCAATTTAGAAGTTGTCTTTCTTCAGTCAAATCTGTCAGTGGTTTTTCTCTGATTATTCTGTGGCTTTTCCCAGGTGAATCTGAGAGAAATTGGTGCACACTTAGGTCTGCATGCTGTGAAGGTTTGGGGTTATTTTGGAAGGCAAGGGGAAGGGTCATTCATTTAGTGCTGTGTTTGTACAGTGCTCTGCATGCTAAGCCCCATCCCTAGTCCATTCAGGCTCCTGGATCCTGTTGTACTATTACTGCTAATCATTAACTAAAGTGGTTTTAGCTGCTGAAACTCCTGTGGCAGCTGGTTAGTGTAAGGGTTTGAGAATTTCCTTCTTTGAGCAAGGCCACAGCTTGGACATGAGCTGGAACGGGCACTATTTGTTCAACTGCCTTCCCTTCTCACTGTCTGTGTTAGCATGATGCAGGGTCTGCAGAAGTGAACGGGAAAGGCCTCCAAGCTGCTCTCAGGATGACTTTGCAAACGCTCTGAGGGTTTCTTGCAACACCCGCCCCTGCTCGTGGAGGTTTTTCTGCGCTTGAGGAGAAAGCCCCCCAGATACAGTCTCTTGTAGCTCTTAGGCCCTGGTTCTTATCTCTGTTGGATTTCAGAAGCTCAAGACTGCACAAATGAGGAGAGTGGTGAAGACAAGGCAGATTTAGTGGACACCCTCTCTTCAGGAATCTGGTTAGCTTCCTAAGTGAACTGGAAGTCATTTTAGACTTGCTGGTTACCAGTCCTGGTCAGTACAGCTTCACAAGGCTGATCTTCTGTTCTATTATAAATCTTTTCCCGCTCTGTTCCTGCTGTTTTGTAAAAGAATCACATAAAACAGCAAAACTGCCAGCACACGTAAAAGCCCCATTTTTCCCAGTCCCTTCCAATTTATGTGAATACTTCCATCCTGAATACGCAGTTGTACAAATGATCTGATTTGTCAGTGTGGTGATGTGGCATCATTCCTGCTGCCCAGTCAGATTACTGAACCATCCTGACCAGAAGGATCACAGATGATGACTAACGCACTTTTTTTCATATCAAGAGTTACTTGTGCTAATTTGTTTGCTGCTTTCATGATTTTCCAGTATTTCTCTGAATAGCAGCTATCAGCTGTTTAAGAATCTGCAGGCATCTGATTCAATCAAGAGAATAGCTGATGCGTAGATATATTCTGGTTTGTGTGATGCAGTTTGATCACCTCAGAATAAACAGAAGAGAGGCCAACTTGAAGCTTAATTTAGCTATTGAGCAACTTGCCAAAGTACTTGAGGTTGTTCCAGCGTTTTAATCTAGACATTGAATGTCTCGGAAAAGCCACGGCTTAGTTCCAGCACTAGTTACTGGGCATGACTCAGGGAGGACTGGATAAAAATGTGTGGTGTGGATTATGCAGGTCTGTCGAGGAGATTTTAAATGTTCACTTCTGGCCTTAAACTCTGTGGATGCATAAATTGCTGATAATTATTGCAATTTAATTAGAGTTAAAATTTTGGATCAAAGGGGATCAAAGCCTGGACTTGAGCAAGATTAAGATGTTGGGTCTTCTATCTTCTTTCACCACCATGTCCGTGTCTGGTCCTGCTACTTAACTTAGTCCTTCACTGTAGCCAGGAGCATTGAATCTGCATTAATCTGCATTGTAACATTAAAAATTAAAGCTTTTTTCTTTGTCTCTTATCATTAGCACAAGTTTTAGAGTGTTTTTTTTCCCCTCTTCTCATTAGAGTGTGTTTGGCACCTTCCAGAAATAAAACATTGTTAGGAACGTGCATCTTGCTAATGGCAGTTTTTCTGCGGTTTCCTTGAGTGTTATCTGTAACGTAGACTCAGGCCAAATTCTTTCTATGTGTAAACTCATTTCTGTGTCTAAACTCATAGCCCCACTTGTGTTAGTGGTGCTGTAGTGATTCACGGTGCTGTGTTTGGCCCCAGTCTGATCATGTCCACCTACCATGCAGGGGAAATCGGTGGTGGTATTTTAGGTCTGGCAGTCTGTACTTAGCTTTAGACCTGGACACACAACTTGTTGGTGTGCCGATGTGCTAGGAACGGTGTTGGAGAAAGATAATGGAAAAGGCACCCAAGGAGTGTGTAACCACTTGGGGAGAGCAGATGCAGTCCTGCCTCCCTCTCCATGAAAGCCCAGTTTGCTCTCAGAGATACCTAATTCAGGAGGAAACAAGAAAGCAAACACGTGGCCTAGAGATTCTGTCTAGCTGTTCTCTGCTTATTTAGGAAGAGTCTCCATTACAAAGAACCAGGAAAAGTGTCTTTTATTCTCCAGTGCGTGTTTCTGATTAGTGCTGGAAATGAGCATGGGTTTTTCTTTTCTCTTTTAACATACTGCTCTTGAGCTTCACGTTACAAGGGGATTTGGAGTTGGTGGAAGTGAAACTGTAAGTGGGTGGTTCGCGGAAGTCAGATTTGAAGCAATACTGTTCTCCCTGACCTAGTGGGCAAGCAGACATCTCTCCTTGGCAGTCCCCAGCTGCCTGGGCCCCTCTGTCCTGACCTGGCTTCAGTGACCGCCGCTGCCTGGGTTCCTACGCGCTCTCCATGCAGGGCAGCTCTACCTGTGCAATGTGATGTCCCTTGTAAGCAGGAAAGTTTTGCAGCTCCTAGTCTGCTAGAGTGGGGCAGCCACTGAGACTAGTTATGCAGTACAGATGAAACTACATGCGGGTTCTGCCTTTCGGTAACTCCAGTACTCATTACTGATGAAGTCTTCTTCAGGCGTTTTATCTAAGGAACTTCAGAGCTCGTTTGTGCGGAGTGTGGTGGAATTCAGCTGCCAGCAGAGGCAAATCTTTTGCCTGCTGTCTGGGTAGTACTTGAGAAGAACAAAAAAGGGATGGATTTCACATTCCACATGGTCCTAAGTTTTGAAATGCATACGCAAGAAGAGGAGAATTCTGTCCCCAGAGTATGTACTGATACCTATGCCAGCTCTGCAGCCACAGGAGGGCCATGAGACATCACAGAATCATTATGATCGGAAAATATCTTCAAGATCAAGTCCAACCGAGTCCATCCTTGCAACCATTCTTGTATCCTCCTTAGTAGGCATCAGGGGAGCCTGATGACTGAGGCAAGGATGGGTTAGACCAGGGAGAGAAATGGGTCCCTTACAGTACACAGGCTGATCAGTCTTTGCTCTGGAAGGAGCCGGCTCTGTCCACCTTTCCTTGAAAATGCGTCTGTGTCATTGAGTGCTGTAGAAATCTACATAGTGGTCTTCTGTCAGGGGGTCTCCTGCCATCCTGATTCTTACATTGGTGGGAATCAAGGGCTGCATGCATGATTTGGCCCGGACCTCTGTGTCCTAGGAGAGAGTTTAGGGGAGCTAGGAGTGCCTGAATGTCTGTAGGAGGAAATTTGTTTTGGATGAGGACTCTGCTCCCTGGGCACCCTGCTGTGTTCCTGCTGGCTGGAGGAAGAAGCTTAATTATCCGTTCTCAAACCCCCTAGTAAATACATGTGACACAAGCAAAGGGTCACATTTGCTGCTTGGCTGAGCTGGTGCCATGTTGCTGACTCCAGCAGAGTGTGGGATGTCTCCTGCTGCTCCTGGCCCATCCCTTTCAGACAGGACCCTTGTTTGTTTTGGGTGGGTTGGTTGGTTGTTTATTTGTACTGGACCGTGCAGGGAAAGTTCCTGGGTTGCATACTCCATTACTTGTCCTCGCCCTGCGTTTTCTCTAGATAATGGACATTACCCATTTGTTCTTTGATTTATATATGCAGTGAGTTTAGCAGCATAGATCACTTAACATGAGGAGAAAATACATCTCTTCTGGCTTGTTCTGTTACTATAATAAGTATGCATAGGAATTTGGGGGTTTTGTGCAGAAATTCTGATTTGTTTAGGAGAATGTATGTGCTGGAGTTGAACATATCTGCCAGTTCCTGCATTAGTGCTAGATTTGGGTTTGGTAACAGCTAACTGAAAAAATCTATGTTCTGATGAAGACAGTTTGTCCAGACACACTGGATTCTGTTTCCCTGTGCCCTGCACCATGGTAAGTACCTGTACAGCATTCCCATTGCAGTGCTGGCATGCTATAATATAATATAACACATGCAACGTGTGTTATGTCAGCAGCTGCAAGAAGCACCAGCTGGTAGACTCCGTGGCCCCATATTGTTTGGGGAATGATTTATGTGTGAGCGTGACTGAGGTCTCCCTTGCACCACCACAGCCCAACCGAGTGCTGCTTGGTTTCAGCATCTGTAAGAAACCAAGATGCTGGTTGAACCAGTGAAGCCCTGTGCCCCTTTGAGTGCCACTTCTTTTGTGCCATACAGTGCTAGCCTGTGGAGCTGGAGGGAATTAGGCCTTAATTATGGCACGTGAAAAAATATTGTGCAGTCAGCCAAGGTGAGGCTGAGCCCGGGGAACATTATACTTGTGTGCTGCTGCAGCACATCCGCTGTGTTGAGTGAGCTGTTCTTGGCTTGACCTGTTTTAACTGTGGGGCTGCTCCGTTTTGAGGCCGTGCTGACGGAGGATGTGGGGAAGCATTCCTCATTTCAACCAAATAAAACATAGTTCATTATGCTTCTCAGTCCAGTGCACTACAATAAATTTATAGTGTGGCCTGCGGGCACTTGAACTGTGTTAAGAGGGAAGACTCACAGACAGCATGTCTGGGGTGGAAACCTTTGATTTTTCATTTCGTGGCCCCACGGTTCAAAACTGGGGCTCAGCTGGCTGCTCTGTGCTATAAATAGGGGTAACCCCGGCATGTGGTGGGCACAGCGATGCTCTCGGGCCTGCCCACCTCGCAGCTTCCTGGCAGTGCCTTCAGAGCAGCGTATTTTTAGCTAGTGCTCTTCATTTTTGAGGAATCTTCTCCCTTACCCGGCCGCTGGCTTTCCTTGGCATTTATCCGCTTTCCAGCGCTGTGGCTGGATCCCGCTGTGGAGGGGCAGCGTGAGGGATCACGGACAGAGACCTTGGCTTAGACTTGGATTTACTGTCACGGTGCTGCATAGCCTGTGCAAAATACTTCTTACTTTCCTTTCTGAGAGGGGTTAGGCAGCAACAATCCCCATAGGAAAATGTGGTGATGAGACTTGTTGTTTTTCTTAGTTCCGTCTTGATACGGTGGGACTCGCTGTTAGAGCAGGAGTTGTCAGAAGATCTCCCTTCTGATCTGGCCAGGTTACGGACGGGCTGTAAGAACTCGGGCTAATCAGTTCAGCTTGGCCCAACAGCCAGAGTTGATTGTAGGTGTGTTTTTGCACTGGAGTCCCTGCTTAAAGGGAAGGAAAACCTTTTCCAATGGATGGTCCTGCCTGGGCTTGTGAGCTCCTCACTCTGCTTCTGTCCTGATCTGTTGCACACAGAGTGAAGACTTTAAACGTGAAAGGATGTATTTAACTAGCTCGCCATGGCTGCATGTCTGTGTTCTTCAGCGTGCTACCCAAAAGAGACATTTTTTTCCAGGTTTTCAGCAATTGTGAAAGCCAGATTTAGCGCCATGCCCTGCCCTCAAGGCAGACAAGGTGCAAGAATCAGCCAGGATTCTTGCTGTTCTTGAACACAGGAAATAAGCCTCTTAATCCATTCAGCCTCCAAAAGAGCAACAGGCATTTGAGGAGAGAAGAAAAAAACAGCAACTGAGTTTTAAGAAAAAACAAAGCTGATTATTTTGAATAACCTCCTAGAAGCATTAGACCCCTGAGACCCTCTGCCAGGTGCTGCTGAAGCGTGGATTGCAAAGCAATCCTTGTGCAATCAAAATAGATGCTTTGCTATCAAAATAGATATCCTCCAACAGTTGCACGAAAGGTCTGCACGGGAGAGATGCCCACAATCCCTGGGCCTGCAGATTCCAGGGCAATCTTCCTGCCCTCTGCTCTCCTTTCTCCTGCTGTCATTTGTGGAAACCGCAGAGGGATTTGTATAGCAGCAAACTTCCTTGCTTGCAGCATAAATAAAGATCTTGAAAGAGAGTCCCCTCCACATGGAGGGGACAGTCCCCTGCTCTGGTTTGGCACGTTCAGTGGACGGGTGTTGCTCTTCGGGAGGTGAAGCTCTGAGTGGAGCTCGCCATGGGCAATCCCAGGCAGAGCTCGTCCTGCGTCTCCATGGCCGAGGAGCATGTGGGTTCCTTGGAGCCGGCCCTGCGGTTCAGCCACATAACTTCTTAGGCACAGAGGCTTTTTATATTAAAAAAGGAAAGGGGGAGAGAGAATGTGCACGCATATGAATATATATAAGCAGAGGCTTCTGAGGCAGTTTTTCCATGTCAAGTTGCCAGGCAGCACTTTTCCTGTTCCTCCCTCCATCCTAGACTCATTAGTATGAAAGTTTTCCTGTCCTTTTTTTTTTTTTAACCTTTTTCTGTATGATACAAACTCTTCCAGCTGACAAGGCTTGTAGGGTTGGGACAATGTCACAAATAAGTGTGGGGATTTTATGTGGCTTAAATTGGTGCTGTTTTAATCTCTGTCCAAAGATCTGGTAGGTGATAAGGAGATACTTGCTTAAAATCTGTCATTTATAGTTAAGTGACAGTATCACCTAAGATATCTGGGGCTCACAGTAGAAATCTCTATTCAAAATATTCCCCTGGTGCAGCATAGTTTCTGTTGAGGTAGTGACTCTACTTGGCTGCCGCATTTTGTAGCTCAACAGATCTGATATCTTGTATCTGAGATGCTGGAGCTTTTTGCAGCTGCTCTTCCCTGAGCAGAACCCAGCAAAGACGAGAAAATGCGCTGCATCTTCTGCAAATTCCCCTGCAAATTCCTGGGCTTAAAAATGAGAAACTGAGGCACTGTTCTGCTTACAGTTTCTATATATTGCTAAGTTTTAACTAGAGGCCTGTTCTGGTGAACGTTTGTTCCTGCTGAGTCTCACGGCATGTCTGGGAAATGAAGGCTCTGGCAATTGCAGCTTTGCAAACAGGCGGCTGGGAGTGCGGAGCAATTCAATGAGTTGGTGACGGATTAGAAGTGGTGCTGGAAATGCAGCCCAGCATTCAGGTTGTTGCCCTCTAGCCAGCAGACCACACTGTCCTATGTGCCATCTGGGAGCCTGGTTGGTGCCTTAGTGTTATCAGTTATTTTCCGAGATGGAATGATTGGGACCAACGTGTCTGTATTTGTCTTTCACAGTAACTATGTTCTAGGTAGGTGAAGCTTTCACATACTTTTCTCCAGCATAGTGTAGGTGAAATAACTGTGTGCAAACCTGAAGAGGCTTTTTGAGCTGAAAAGGATGGTGCGAAACCAACTCAGCATCTGGGTTTCTGTGCTCTGATTCAGCATCTGCCTAGGACAAGCAAAGCACCCGGTGTTCCAGCTGGTCCAGCCCACAGTAGTGTTCCTGTATGTGACTTGTTCCTCGGATGTTGGGAAAATCCATTTTCTCTGGAGGTGTTTTGGGGATGGGAATGGGGGTGAGAATCCTGGAGCGAGAAATAAGCCTGCGGGTCCCGCTGAGGCACCTCAGGAATTCTCATGTTTCTGGAAACCCTCAATACACTCATGCTTCTGATGTGTTTGAATAATATTATTTGACATCTTCAGGGAAAGGTGGAGACTTCTCCTCAGGTGCTCTTCCGCTAAAAATAACAAACAACGTTCCTTCAGCTAGGCAGATGACGGTGCAGAGCAGATCCCCAGCATGTGCCTTGCCAGATGTAGGATCACAGCAGGGTGATGGTTCCAGGTAGCACACTCGCATGAATTCACTTAGCCTCTTCAAACCTTCTTCTTGCTCTAGGCATCACCCGGACATCAAGTGGGCGACTTCGGAGACTCAGCGACCAGCCGAGTCCAAGTAAGCTGCACGAATCTCCCTATTTGAAACTTTCGCCTCCAACAGCAAACCCAGGTTGTGAGGGTGCAAGAGGTAATGCTCAGGAAACATCCCTCCTGCTGTCCATCAAGTGCCTCCACAGTTTAGAAAGCAAAGACAGCCGCTAACAAGTGAAGAAATCGGTGTAATGCTATGAAGAGAGCAATGTGAAAGAAAAAAAAATTGAATGAATTACTGAATAATGACTCCGGAGAGGATAATTAAAAAGCCCTATCTCAATTCAAGGGGTCTGTCACTGGGCAACAGAAAGCAGCAATGCCCTGAGGTTGAAATATAGCTTTAGTAATTAGTGGTTCCTTCTCACTCTCCTTAGCTATTACTTTTTATTGGCTGTGGAGATTTATGAATTGCGTGTGCTTGTGACTAAAATTACACTCCTAATTGCAGTTTGATGTTTGCAAAGCTGTTCCCATTCCGAAGGAAGCAAGCGGGAGGGTTTCCCGCTTGAAACGAGTGTTTTCCAGCTTCAAGACAGCCCAAGTCTCAGGCTTGTGACTACCTGAGCCCATTAACACCATCATGCTCCTGTGTAGTGCTGATGGACTGCCTAGGGCTGCAGCCCAGTGCTTACCTATACAGCATGACCCGTTTTATCTTGTGTAGATGGAAAGCTTCCCTCTTCATGTCTAAGTTGTGCAACTGGCAGCACCCACAAAGCCCATTTTGGGGTGTTTGCTTTGATGGCCCTTTTGGCTAGCCCTGGTAGTTCTCTGATGGACTAACGCTGCCTCGTGGTCCAAACTCCTGCGAGAGACTTCTGTTGCTAACACGCAGACCCTTGTGCATGGCAGAAGTTCATCTTAGCAGGTGGTTTTGTGTTTGCTCCTGTGAGATGTGCGACTTGCCCTTGGACTCTGCCTTCTTACCTTCTCCAGGATGCTCAAGGTTGTCTCTCCTGCTTATTTTAGACTGACTTCTCTTGTCGTGACCAGACGGACCCTTTGAGAACTGCACTCACCTCCGTGACACCTCATTCTGCCCATGGTCTTGCTCGTTCAGGCCCTTCATCTGGCTCTCATTCCCTTCCTCTAGCTGTCATTCACAGTTGCTGCCTTTTGGCTCTCTTTGCTCATTTTTTTTCCTTTCAGCCCCCATATCCTGTCTCAGCTCCCAGACGGACTTACCAAAACAGTCATTTTCAGCTTTTCCCTCTGTGTGTGGGGGCAGGGGAGGGAGGGAGGAGAAAGCCACCCTTGGGACACCTTCCTGCGGCGGTGACTTCAGCATTTTGCTGCATCAAGGCCTAGGCCCCTGTGGTTAGGGCCCATGCTTCTGGTTACACATGCACTTTAATGCCTTGGGAGCTGTGACACTTGCTGCCCCTTGTCATATGGACAGACCCAGGTATTTACATTAGGGTTCCTCCAGCACATCCCACTGTTGCAATGCTGCACCTGGCTGCTGGGGCTCTGCATCGTGTCGGGATTCTTCAGGCTCCTACCCTGCTATCGTGATGTAGGGTTGTGAGGATGCAGCTGCAGCACAGGGGCTACAGGCTGCTGTCAAACGCATGGAGAAACGCTGTGCAATAATTTATCAGGGAATGACAGCGCTCTCCTTGATGGAAAGGCTTTAGTGATGGTAGAGTCTAGGAGGAACCGAGCCATAGTTCAAAGCTGAAACTTCAAGAACTTCTACCCCTGTCGTAGAAGGTGATAGTGCTGAACTGAAGTGCAGGTTTGTCTTCTGCATGTGCAAAAACAAGGCTGCAGTCTCAGCCCTGGTTACGCGTGTTTTCACATACCTATGTCCAAGACAGAAAGGGGGTTTGGTAGAGCTCCAAGGGTAACTGGAGCGCAGTGACTCTGAATTGAAAGACATAGCACGTTTGTTCAAGCTTGTTTTCCTTAGACTCTAATCATATACTTTTCCACTTTTCTGGTGAGAGGCCTTTTTAAATTTTAATAATCTTTTTTCAAGTTAAAATCAAACGAGCAGCTCTGTGCTCCAGTTTACATTGCAGTAAATATTTATGACTCCATATAACTGCAACTCAATTTCCCCTTGTTTCAGGTCCAAATTTTCTCTTCTGCACATCTGGCCCCGCACCCAGAAGCGTTTATTCCTGTAAAGGATAAATTGGGATTGGAATGACTGAGCAACAGTTGTAAATGAAGCATCACAGAAGGAGGTTGCTTTGGGCTCCTTGCCACCCTAAACAAAGAAAGGGATGACATGTATTTCCGTAGCCACTGAGTCTTGGGAGCCAGGGAGTTGCACATTTGTCGGCAGACTGTGTAATATACTGGGGCAAGTGGTGTTACCAAGATCGTGAAGAGCTAATTTTGACCTCTTTTGCAAACTCTGTTCTATGATACCTTTTGTTTTTTCTGGTCCCTTTGCAAATAGCTACGTTGCATAGGCAACCAGCATAGCCCAGCATGTTAAAAATAAATATATATATATATATAAATTAAAAAAAAAAAAAAAAGAATCTGTGACTTTGAAACCTCAGATTTTGTTTCTTACAAGTCTACTCTGTAGCTCTCAGTAAGCTATTGAGGTGCAATGCTAACAGCAAGTGTCTCAGCTTTAGGATGAGAACAACAAGTTTCTAGAGGAAGCTGTATCTCCCCACGGGATACTGGAGAAGCATAGCTGTTAGGTGGCTATCTGTAGGAGCAGTAAATCCTGCACTTTGTCTCAGTCTGTTTTTCTTTGGCTGCAAAAGTGGAGTTAATGTATACATACCTCAGAAGTTCCCTGAGAGGGGAGAAGCACCAAGTTGAGATTGTGTTCACGTGTCCTACATTAACGGAGGCTCTGGCTATATAAAGCAGAGCCGTAATTAATGGTAGAAAAGGTGCTGAGCTAAACCTAACCAAGAGATGCTGAGTTATACCTGACCAGTCGAAAACATGGGTGGAAATGAGCTTCTGGCCCCTTCTCTCCACAGACCTGCCAGCACTGCTGGTCCTCACCCTCATGTGAGCTTTGAAATGGAGCCAACAGGTTGCAGTCGGCCTTAAGCTGAGCTTGGGTTTTGGTTTTCCATGGACAGCAGCGGTCTGTCACGGGATACAAGGTACTTAGCAGCAGCTGGAAGGATCTCCACACAGCAACTTGAAGGACATGTGAAGTGTTTGGAGTTTGTCACTCCTCAATTAATGTATGGGACTCTGCCTATGAGATGGAGTTTGGGGAATGATTTGTAGCCTGTGTTCAACATGCATTTGGAAATGGAAAGGTTTCCTGGAAAGAGTAAGGGAAGGAAGTAGAAAGCCATTTGTAAAAACTTCCATCAGAGTTGAGGGTTTTGTGCCCTCAAGACGCCACCTTCTTCTGATTTTGGTAAGTGAGACTAATATTTTTGCAGAGCGCGTTAAGGAAGTTATTCCCACTTTCACTTTGCTAGGATTATAGCCGATGAATTTGTAGAAGAGAGGTATTTGCTGACATATGCCATCTGGAGCAGAGTGCATGGTGCCTCGCGGGCCAGAAAATAGCCCCTAAGCAGGCCGAGTGGAAGAAATCCGCCTCGTATTCCTCTTGGGCTGCCAGATGTTCTGCACTTTGATTTGCTTCCAGCCTCCAATTTGGTTTTTGCTAAGAGGAAGGAACAGGAGTGACGCAGGAGTGTCCAGAAAAAGGTATAGTTTACCAATTTTGTTAAAATTGACTCTTCTGGGGCTCTTCGGGGCTTTGCAAGGGGGAGGAGAATGCCTTCCAGGTGCTACACAGCAAAACCCTTCCTGGGCCAGCTCTACTTCTGGGTCAGGGGCTTTGTTGGTGAGAAGTCCCAAGGGGACAGGAGGGGAACAGGTGCCTCTGCTTTCCTGTTGCAGCCTTGGTCTGGTTGCAAGGCTCCTTGGAGGCAGCCAGACTGGAGCAGAGCAGCCTGCCAGAGCCAGTTGCAGTCCAGGGCAGGCACCGCTTCTCAATCCAAGAAAGACAGGGCGCTAGCAGTGCTAGTTCTGCTTCATCAGCAGTTGGCCAAGGATCAACCACAACTTGTCTCAGTGCTTCTTGGAAACACAGGGCATAATTTAGAGAGGCATAAAGCTCAAGGCCAGCGCTCTGGGTTGCATTACAAAGGGGCACTCGCTGATGTCATGAAACCCTTCTTCAGAGCAGCTTGTCTCATGCTATCCAAATACTTCTCGTGGGTATGCCAATGGCCAGGAGACCCATGCTAGGCCTTTTTGGCTTGAACCCCATGTCTGCCTTTCAGGTTGATGATATCGGAGAGAGAAGCCGAAAGCCACAGTGGGTGGGAAGCCTTGGATGGAACCACGGTGCATGGGAATGGGGTTTGAAGGTGCTAGTGATGGAGCACTCCTGCTTTGAGTGCGAGTTTGAGGATCCTATTGACTGCAAGGACACTGCATTGGAAGGACTGCTGAGGGCACCTGGTATGGTTCTGTAGGAGCTACTAGCTTCTGTTCACAGGCAGTGGTGTAAAGCCCCTGCCAAAACACAACCCAACTTTAGGGTTCTGTTATCACAACATTCAGTTGCTGCAGGACTCCCGTGCTGATGAGGTTCTTCATCAGTGGTTGTCTTCTGTGGTCTTCACCCTCTGCTCCTTGAGAAGGGGCTCTGGCAATCTTGGAAAAAAGGAGTGTTTCATTAGTCGTGACTGAACTGGGGACAGTGTCTCACGTGTGGTGACTCCTCACTGGAGCTGCATTGCTCTGCTGTTTACTGACAACCCTCAGGATTAATAAAAGTGGGGAGAATCCAGTCTTATGTGAACATTCTTAAAAGGCCATTCACAAGGAGCTGATTGAAGTCTTATATTTTGCTTTTTCCTACTTAAGCCTTGCAGTTTCCCTTTAATAGCTGTTGATGTTCCTCTTTCATAGATTCAGGAAATAGAGCAGCAGAGACGCTGAAAGCATCATTTAAAAAAAATTATTATTATTATTATTTTGCATTGCTCCTCAGTCTGGGGATCCTTGCCCATGCACGGTGAGTTGAAAGGATCTGTTACTTGATGGGTGGAGGAACTGAACAAATATGGTTTGGGGCAAAGCATAAAATTGAATAGCCTAAGTTAGTGAACCTTGCTAAAATTAGGTGTTTAAGTGATGAATCCAGTACGATAAGGAAACTATAGAAGCAGAACTTGTTGTTTCTGTAGTTCAGTTTAGTACTTTTCCCCAAAGACTATCTTTTCTCTTTGTCTACAGTTTGTAAGAGATATTTTTCAGAAATGGGTTTATGCTAGATGGCAGATGAACTAGAATAGTGGAAATAAATCTCTAAAGCCAGGGGCTCTCTGGTAGCATGTGAATGATAGTTATGTAAGCTAATTCAGAGCGGTATAAAAATGATTCTTCTAGGTCTTCTAGTCTTTCCCCCAGGGAAATGCTGCCTGAACTGCTAAATACTTCCATGCTGTATTTAGGCTGTGTGTAAATATAGCTGTTTACATCTTGTGATGGTATCTGAGTATGCATCTTTCACCTTGATAGAGCAGCAGAAGGGTTAACTGGAGACACGTGGCTGCATCCAGTTGCTTTGGATGTGTCCCTAGATGAGGTCATATGAGTTTCTTTGGGCAGTTCTTGTTCCCCTTTGTTGGAAGCCCTGCCCTGGTCACACCAGCTGCGGGCTTCTCTGTGCCAAGGGGCGTCCCCATGCACATGCATCACTTGCTGTCCTTGGACTCGCTGGTGACCAGCCTTCATTTGAAACGGGTCCCGTTTGTCCCCCCGTTTCACAAGGGGGAAGTAGGAAAGGATCAAGCTTGGTCTCCAGCTGGTTAAGAAGGTCCCTATAGCAGCAGTGCAAGCTCCGTGGACATGGGCATGCAAAAAGCCCCAATAGGTACCAATAAGTTAAAGCAAAAAGGCTGCTCGTGGTTCAGGTGCTTGATTTCCCGCATGGACAAGTCCTGTGCTTGCATAACACAGACACGTGGACTCGAAGCTGACTGGGAGACTGCCGTGGGGATCCCACGTGCTTGGAGCTGATGTGCATTAGTTACAGCAAGTGAGGGAGCATCGTTCAGGAACGAATTGGGGCTGATGCTCTGGAAAGTTTGGGGGTTTTGGCTGT
Organism: Nothoprocta pentlandii; assembly: GCA_013398315.1. Classification (NCBI taxonomy): domain Eukaryota; kingdom Metazoa; phylum Chordata; class Aves; order Tinamiformes; family Tinamidae; genus Nothoprocta; species Nothoprocta pentlandii. The sequence continues at coordinate 490,360 of VZSG01000350.1, read as the reverse complement.
AGACCCTAAAAATCATCATCTTTGCCATTGCAGAGCCATGTGGATTTGTTGATGAGTGGTGACAAGGTCCATAGCGTTTGCCCTGATGGAAAGAGATGCAGAAGTGCAGAGAGCGAGTCCTCACGGATGGGCCTTGAATGGGGTTATTTATAGCCTTGTACCAAATGTCACTGGAGCAGGCTCCCAGTGCTCGTGTCCTTTCAAGAGAGCCTCACACTGGTTGCGGCTGGGAGGGGGTGGGAAAGCAGAGAAGGGGAATGACAGTGAGAATTTACTTTTCTCTAATTGGCTTTGTTAGTCTCATTCCATTGCAAATGAGGGAGGAAAAAAAATAAAGCCTCTAGAGCAGAACACAGTGCACTCAAAGAGGAAAAAAACCTGTGTTTATTCCCAACTCTCCCAGCCCCAACCAGCCTGAGAGGAAGAGGAGGTGGAAGAGGGTGGCAGTGGAGGAGAGCTGTAACCACAAGTGACCTGCCATGTGCAGGGACCTGACAGTGCAGGATGCACAGGGCTCTGGCGCTTGTGGGAGTGCAGGGGAGCGTTTGGAGACGAGGTGTTAAAGGTACTGGAGGGCGGGAGCAGCTTTGAAGGGTGCCAGCGTGGGGTGCTGAGTGCGACACCCCTCCTCGCATCACGGGCAAAAATCTGCACCGAAGGAGAAGTGGGGCCCGGAGCAGGGAAGGCTCCTGTGTCTTGACCTGCTTTTGTGTGCCAAGTCATGCAGCGCTGGTTACCTGAGCAGCTGCGTGTGGTCACACTGCTCCGTGGTAGGATATGTGCGTCTCTCCATGGTGTTTATTTTCCTCCTCCTTTTTGTTGCTGGAATATCAGCTCGCAGACTGCCTTTGGGCACGCCGGCAAACCAGCCCGTGGCTGCTGAGCTTTCTCTCTGCCGCTCCGAGCCCGGTGTCCTCCGTCAACACGAGAGGCCAATTCCCGAGCCCTGGCTGCCCACCACAGGCATGTCCTGCGCCTCCAAGGCAGGCACGTCCGGCGGCGTCTGGTGTTTACCAAACCTCCTAATTGCACCTCGGGCAGAGAGCACCGATTTACTCCCGGTTATATTTATCCCATGTCCAGGGCTGCAGAAGAGATGGGAGCGCAGCCTCTTTTATGTCCTTTGCTGCATTTAGAAGGCAGCTGTTTGCAGCTGGGCTACCAGAGAGGCTACTGGAGATGCGCAGGGCTGATCGACACGCAGCCTAGGACAGCTCCAGCAACAGATGCTTTCCTGATTTACTGATTCAGTGGAGCAGTCCCTCCATGGCTTGATTTTTTTTTTTTAGTTGAATTTCTCATCCAAAGCATGGTGTGATGTCCTGTGATTCTGACACTCAAGTGAAATAGGGTCTACAGCCCAAATCTGGAGCGTTTTCTCTGCTTCACTGGATTGGCCCTTCATCAGCAATCAGGGCTTGAAGGGGCCCGTTGCGTTGTGCTCTTGGTGCATCCCACCATGGCAGCATCCCTGTGTCCTGCTACAACAGCAAAGCCCAGGCTGAGAATGAGGAGCAATCCTGATGCTGGGCAGAAATCTGCAAAAGAAAGCATAAAGGGAAAAGTTAACGTTTACCTGAGAATCCCTGCAGCGTCCCAAGAGGGGGCAAGTTCGCTCACTCTGCCCTGCCAGCTGCTATTAATACTTGAGCACGTGAGTGTTAGTGTGCGAGCCGAAAGCCTGCGCAGGAAATGCAAGGGATTTCCGGCGGTTTGAGGCTTTTGGGAGGAGAGATTGAGCCAGCGTGGACGAGAGTCCTAACAGGGACTCATCTTAACACATCTTAACAGGGACACGTTCCCCCGGCAAACGTCAGGGCAGCAGGGATGTATGGAAGCATCCCAGCAGGATGGTACCCAGCAGGATGCGGTACAGGATTGGGGATGGGAGGGATGTCCCGCTGACATTTTACTGCCAGCTACTTCTCCTGTAATTTCACGTGCTGTTCCAGGCTGTGATGAACCTGTTGTCCTGGGCACGATCTTTGGCGCAGCAAAAAGAATAGCTTGAAAGGGAGGATCTGTGTCTTCCTGCATCAGATGAGCATGGTTTCTCATCTGATTTTTCAGGGTGGAGCAAAACAGCACTTGGCAAAGCACACGTGGGCTGAGAGCCCTGTTCTGGGACTGCTCAGAGCCCCAGGCTGGGATAGGGCAGCTCCGTGCCCAGCAGGATGGGCGAGAGCAAAGGAGGAGTGAGGAGGCGACGAGCAGGGCCGCGGTGCTCAGAGAGCAAGTGCCTCCCTTGGAAAGAAGGACATCTCCTCT
>VZSG01000350.1:476627-488031 GCA_013398315.1 Nothoprocta pentlandii | reverse complement strand
TAAAGGATCAGTTTTTGGAGCAAATACTGAAAGGAGCTCAGGTGCTCTCATCTTCTGATCCAGCCTAGAGGTGAATGGAACGTGCTGCTAACACATGAACGCACTGCTTGAGTTTAAACCTGTGTTTTCTCATCTGGAAATGCTTCTTGGAGTATAATTTGGTTTAGATATGTTCCCTTCTGTCTTTGCCTTCTCTGCTTCCCTCCCAGTTCGCTAGCGTTAGAGAGCTGAGCTGGTAAATGCCCGTGTGGGATCCCTGCCTCGGCAGACCCTCGAGGCCTTTGGCTGCACTCGTCATTCTCCAGCACCCATGTCAGTGCAGTTTGAACCTTTGATCCATGCACTGACTTGCAGCTTTCATCCTCTCCAGCTCACTCAGCACCGGAGCAGGGGTTACAGGGTGATACCTGGCTAGTGAAAAGCATAGTGGAAGGTTTTGTTAAGTGCAGGCTCTAATCCTAGGATAGGAGAAGACCAGGTAGAAGGGAAAATACTTTTCAGTGTATCCACCACGGTCATTGAGGGTTTTTTTTGCTGTCTCCACAACTTCCACTTGTACCAATGCGTACCCATGCAGACAGGCAGTTTATGGCTTAGGTGAAAGGTGCAAGGAAGAGAAGATCCACACTGCGCTTCTGGCAGGGCCTGGTTGATGTTCTTTCCTGCAGTTTCCTTCCTAGCTTTCTGCGCACCTGGCAGAGCTTCCCGCTGCTGCGTGACACCGAGTTTTGAACCTGCTGGGTGGGTTGGAGGGAAGCGGGCGCTGCTGCCCAGCACCCACGTCCTGGGGCTCCTGCTTAGCCTCAGCTGCCCTATTGCAATGGAAACAGATTTTAGAATTGTGGTGGATGGTGGTGGCTTCCTAAAAGCTGCTCCTGACTCTTCGCTGTCCTGCTGGCCATCCCTTGAGCCACAGGTTCCTATCTGTCCCTTCCCAAACCTTTGATATTGGCCTGGCTCTCGTCCAGCCTTGTAGAGGTGATACAGCAAATGCAGTATATTTTATCTTCTTCTGTTTAGATGCACACAATACTTGGATCACCAAATGCCTGTTCAAACAGGAATTTGGTAAGTCTCTCCAATGGAAGCTGGTGGGAAGATCCTGGTATCTGACTTGCAGCTCCAGGCGCCAGCCCTGGCGCAGGTGCCCCACACAGGTGTGACTGGAGTTGTGGGCATGGCATGTCCAGCAGGCACCCGGTGCTTTCAACCAGCTCCACCACCTCTGTTAGCTGCAGTGCGGTAGCATTGCTTAGTGAGGACCCCTTTACACGAGGGCACACAATTGCAGCTTGAAAGTGAATCCGCTAAAACCTGCCTGGAGACTTGAATTATCGAGAAATGCATCTTTCTTCAAAATTTGTGAATTTAAAGTTCAATTGCATCAATTGCAATTTGGAGTCACTTCCCTAAGTGTCCTGCGTTGATCTACCCTTGGAGGAATGAGGCCTTTGCTTTGTTGCTCCAACTTCTCTGGGTCTTGATGGGTTAAAACCCACAGGCTGAATCCTGTGTGCTGCCCTCATCTCTTCTTTCTTTCCATTCACCTTCTTCCTTTTCTGATCCTTCCCCTGAGCTTTTCCCTTCCTCTCCAGCTTGAGCCTGGATCAGATGCAAGGAGTATGGCAATAAAGTCTGCTTGGTGAAAGCAAGCGGTTGCATTTTGGGCTGCATGTAACTGTGTGGCTCCCCTGGGCCCTTCTTTGTCTCCAGCACCTTCTAAATATCAGGCAGGAAATATATGGCTGCTGATTGTGCATGGGAAACCATTGCTTATTGTCCCCTCTTTAATGCCTTGGGCCCTGGCAGCAAGAGCAGGCAAAGCTATAATAGCAAGTAGAGAATGGGCAATTTGAGAAGGGATCTGAACCTTCCTGCCTAGGGACTAATCCAGACTTGAACCACTGGGGATCAGAGTGAAGCTTTCCTGGGAAATGGGCTGTTTTGGGACTACCTCCTACCAACTCTCTTGTGTCTGCTGCTGCAGCGACTGCTGGGGCCTCTGGGGTGCTGGGCAGACCACAGTGCTCCTCTGAGCCCATGGGCTGTTCTCCCTGTTCTTCCCTCTGGCTTGATGACGATGATATTCCATCAGCTGGTGTAAGGGAAAGCATACCAGTTTGCCCAGTTTGCTGCCTTTGACTCTATTTTATTTAATATTCTGACCAAAAAGCAATGCAAGGTAAAACCAGGCTGCAAATTCCAAGGTGTTTGTCCCAGCAGTTCTTTTAATGAGTGGATTCCTTCTTTGGAAGCTTATTCATGGAGCTGGGAAACACTCTACTTCTGCCCCTGTTATAGAGGAAAGTGCCTGGTTGTGTTGTAGCCGTAACACGTTTAATTTTCCATGTGAACTGCAAGTATTTCAGGGCAAGGAGAGTGATGTGTACAGCCCCGAGGGTGCTGCTGGTGCACCCACCGGCGTGTTGCCCTGCTTGGAGGGGCATGCGAGGGGGCTCACACCTGGCCTGTGGGCTCCTGCCTCCGGATTATCCCTGGGGATGAGCTGGGAGTGACACAGGGGCTTGGCTGCCCGCTCTGCACCGAAGCAGGGGATCCGCACGGTGCGTGCGGGAGCCGGGGCCCTCGGCGGCGTCCCGGGACACGGCCGAGCCTGGGAACGGCCGCGCCGCGTTGGAGGAGCCGCTCAGCCCAGCGCTTGCCGCCCGTCCCTGGCCACTGGCCAGGTGGACGTTTCCACCAAGACCAACCCGCGGCAGCAGCCAGGGCGCTGGCGCATCCATCCCTGCATCCCAGCCCGCAGGCTGCTCCGTGGACTCCGCGTCTCCCGGGATTTCACAGTAAGGAGAAGGTGCCGTCCAAGCCCAGCCCTGCTCCGAGGACTCCTGCCAGGGCTGGCGGCTCTCGCTTCGGGGCTGGCTCCAGCGATCCTCGCAGGGCCGGCACCGTCACCGAGGGCAGGGCACGGCGCGAAGGCAAATCCAGGACGCCCGGCTGGGACGTGGCGGCGGAGCCGGAGGCTGCCCGGTAGCTGCCTCCCGCGCTGCCGAGCCTGGGAATGAGGGCAGCCTCCATCAGCCGAATAGTTTATGCATGAATCGGAACTCCGGAGCCGCCTGGGTGGGGGAACGAGCAGGATCTTTGCTCTCTTGAAGTTGAGGAAGGAGGAGGGGAATAGAGGAAGTGGCAGCAGAACAAGCCCGCGGAAGCGGAGAGAGATTTGAGAAGCTGCAGTTGTGTTTGCTCTGTTCTTGCACGGAGCCAAGTTCCTTAAGCATCTCCTGGTGGATACTGAGAGAGAACTGTGGAGACTGGAGCCTTCCCGTGGACACTTGCATGCTGTAGCTTTAAGACTTTTACAGAGGACTCGGGATTTTTCAGTTTTCTTGAGCCTGGTGGATTATTTCAGGGAGCTGCAGTTTTGGGGTCATGCACCCCCTTTTTCTGTTGTCTTCTTCCTTTCTCTTTCTCTCTTGCTCCTTTTCATTTCAAAGGGACAAAGCTACTTCAGTTTGGAGCACAAACATATGATCAGCACATGGAAATGTGGTAATTTGGATGCATTCATGATTGCAACAGATTGAAGAAATTAGACCAGACAAAGAGCTTTTTTTGGAAGAGGAGGAGGAGGAGGCAAGGCAAGGAGGGAGGGCGAGTGGGTGAAAGAAGGGGACGCCACCGAAAAAAGGGACGGCCGTGACACGTGGATGCTAAATATATCCCGTAGTAATGGAGAGGGACCGGATTTCAGGTAGGCTATTGATCTTTTAATATGTTATATTTTGCCTCTGCACTCTTGCCTCCCCAGTAGCTTCTGCACTTTAGGAGGAGAATCAGCCACACACTGGCTGGATTTCAGTGAATTCTGTTATTTATTTAATTTTTTCTTGCAATGTTTCCTTTCTACTTTTCTCTCCCCTCCCCCTCCTCCCCCCCATCCTCCAGGGTCCTCTAGACAGAATGTGGTTCCAGCAGGAGCCCAGGGGGGAGCGCGGGAGAAAAAGGAGGAAAAAAAAAAAAAAAGAAAGAAAATGCTGCTTGGCTGGGTCTGGATTTCATTTGAGTCCCGTTCTCCCCCTCTCTGCTCCCATTTGCCGCGCGGCGCGAGGGGGGTGAATGCTGAGCCTGTTAGCTCAGCACTGCGAGCCGGGAAGCGGGAGGAAAAGAGCCGAGCTCTTGGCATGGAGATGCATTGCTCTTCTGAAGGTTGGCTCCTCCGTTTGGGTGGCTTTCTCTGCCTGCCAAAAAGCCGCTTCTCCCTCCCTCCGCCCTCCAAAATGCCTCATTCTGCAGGGCAGAGCGGGACGGGGCTGTCGGTCGTGCAAGGCCAGGGCACGGGTGGGCGGCGTGGCCGGCGCTCCCCGTCGCCGGCCGAGCCCGCGGGTGTTGGGGTGGCACGGAAGGGGCCGAGGGCGGTTAAAAAGAGCAGGGAATAACTGTTTAACTGCCTGTTGCCTGCAACTCCCCGCCAGCGGTGCATGCCTGCGCGCTTCCGAGGGGCTCGCGGCCGTCGGCGAGGTGGGTGCTGGGGCTTCGGTGGACAGCCCTGGCAGCGCTTGCAGGGGGGCTGTGGCCGTTCACCTCCGAAAGCAGGGAGATAGGAGAGCCCTGTGGCCTTTCCCGTGGTCTTGGCGTGCTCGAAGAGGCGGGAAGGACCCCGGTGAGAGGGGGGAGCCGCTCCGGGAGCAGCCGGGGTGCCTCAGGCCGGGCGCACGCAGGGCCCGGCGCTCCCGGCAGGACCGGCGCTGCACGGGAAACCGCAAGGAAGGAGGAAGCACTCGAGCCAGGGTGGAGTGGAACTGCGGCCACAGAAAGCTGCTCCCGTTGCCGGTCTAAACTAGCCCGGCCCCGTCCAGGGGACTTCGAGGCCTTGGTGGCCCCCGGGAGGAGACTGATCTGCAGGAGTGTCCTTGGCTTCCCACCACCTCTGGGGAATGCAGGTGTTGACCCCTCATCTCCCCTTGCACTCGCTGTGCAGCACGAATTCCCATTCCCACGGAAGTGTCTGAGGTGGCTTCTCCACACGCTTGAGCCACAGCTGTGGTGAACAAAGAGCCCTCTGGGCTCGGCTTCCTTCTCAGCTGCTCGTGCCATGCAGAACATCCCGTGGATGGGAAGACCCTGGTGAAGGGTGTTTGGGTGAGGATGCACGAGCTCTTCCAAGCCCCAGGGATCGCTGGGAGCACTTGCAAGCTCCTGCACACGCCAAGTTCTTGGTGCATGTGTGTGTGTCACTGGCCCCCGTTGGAACCTGCTTTTCCAGGGGTATCACAAAGCCATCCGAGTCGCAGGTTGCTGGAGGGGAGCCAAGGAATCGGGGCCAGCAGAGCCCCGCTGGTTAGTGCAGTGGGGCTGGTGTGTTCGGCAGCATGCACCAACCGCAGGCAAGGGCAAATGGGGCCCGTGGCACCCTTGTCTGGAGCTTTAGCCCTGCTGGGAGGTGAAGGCAGCCATGGGAAGCTCCACGAGGACGCTGCTGCTGGGGAGCAGGCCCGTATCGGAGAGAGACGTCTTGGGTGCAGAAATCGGTGGGAGGAAGAGCTGGTGTTAGGTCTTATCTACATTCCCTGGTTTGGCGGAGTTAAGGCAGGAAAAGGGGCCTGAAACGGCAATATTGGAAAGGTTAAGTAGAAAGGGAAGGACTCGGGATATCATCAAGTTATGCTGTTGGCTTCCCAGGTCTGTGGTGTATCACTGATTCCCAGGGCAAGTCCCTCAGCAGATCCCGGTCCGCCCGGCTACCAGGCACGTGACGGATGTTTGCCGACCGATGTTCCAGCCGTGTCCTGGGGCTGCGCTCCTCCTTGCAGCTGGCTGTGCTACCACAGGCTGTTGGGGCTGAGATGCACCTGGATATGTGAGAGAAGGACCAGTCCAGTAGGGTCCAGAAGGACCAGTATGGAAGATGCTTTTCTGGATGGCCTAAGGGAGCTGGCAGTGCTGCTGCTGGTGGCAGTGAAGCTGTTTGCTTGGGCCCCCTGTGATGGTGCTGAGCTGGGGCCACATTCCAGCAGAACTGGTGTGGCCCTCAGCATGTTTTTAATTAACGTTCTGGTGAGGATGGGAATAAATAGCTTTGATCTGAATGTACTACCAGACTGATGTGAGGACTCCTCCCCGAGGGGAGACAGTGGTTCTTCTCCCAAGGACTGTTTTGCTGCAGCTGCTGGAGCTGAATGTGTCCCTCAGAGTCTCCTATGGCCCAGAAGAGCCCTTGGTCTCTTAATAAAAGCCAAGAAATAGTCACTATCAACCTACAGGACAGAGGATCATTTACTGTGGTGATGGGATGCAACCATCACTGGAAGGGAAGTTCCTCGCCTGGATAAATTAAGATCCCTTTTAAGCCACCACTTTGAAAGTTCAGTACAAGAGTTAGCAAGTGATTAGTAGGGGAATGCGATACCTGTCTGCAATGAGACACGTGTTTCCTGTGGCCTAGAGCTCCCTGCTGTAAGTGCTGGAGGTGCTCATAAACAGTCTGCTCAGCTCTAGAATTCACTGCTTATTAACTTGTCTTGGGATTGTCTATTAATCTTTCAGTTATATTTGTCTATCCATAAGTACTTACGTGTATACTTTTGTACGTGCATATCATGCAAAGCTTAGCTTATTTATTTTAAGCTGTTGTATGGAACCTGATATGTTTCTTTTTGAGGTTCTTGTCACAACTACACACTTCTTTTTTCTTGTCCCTCCAAATCAATTTTTTTTCCCTGCCTTGAAGCGTGTTACACTCATGAGATGCCAGGCTGCTTATCTTCTACCTTCTGTTTGAGACCACTGCACTCCTCCAGGACAGCACCTAGAGGTGCTTCTCTGTGCTTGGCTTTTTGGTCATCCTTTGCACTCCTTTCAGTTGCTGCAGTGTCGTCTTGCATGGATTGGATTCCTCCCACGTGGTGCAGTTACCTGCAGGTTGCTGCGGTGTGCAGTGGCCTGTCCTCAAGGCCATGGGCCTGTATTCTCAGCACTGTAAATGTTCTTTCATCATGGTTCTTGTTTGAGTGTTCCTGGTAGAAACAGAGCTGTGACTGTGAGTTTTGGCTCATTTAATAACTGACAAGGTAGATTTTGGTTGCATCATTAGACTGGGTTTCAAGAGACTGCAGTGTTTCTAGCATGCTCTGTACCATTCCCAGTGACCTCTGGGCTGGATGTTCTTGCCTGGCCAATGGATGCTCCTTGGTAGTCTATTGCATGTCAAGGGATGAAGTATTATCCATTTTGTGATGTCTGCCCTTAAATCTGCTGGAATTTCTTCCCATATTCATTAAATACAATCTCATATTCATTAAATACAATCCCAGCGTGGCACACAGCTCATCTCTTCCCTGACAACATAGGCCGAGCTTCTCAACGCTGCTCCGTTGAGCTTGGCTAACCCCAACGCAGATCTCCTTTCCTGCCTACCCTCCTGCTCTGTGCTTTGCTCCGTCACTTGGAGCTTCCCATCAGAGTGGTTCCCATGGTGCTGGGGATGAGGGAGGACGTTTCTCATGCAAGTCAGAGAGCTTCCAAGGTCCAGCATGCCATAATGCTGAGTAGGAATTTGTACGTAGCTAGGGAAGTATGTCTGGGTCAACACATGTCTTCTGTTGTCTTAATGAGCTCAGAAGCGCAGTATCCATGTCCTCTTGGCTTCTCTATGCAATAATGCTTGCGACTGGAACGAGTGCTGGCAGAACGGAGTAAGATGTTAGAGAGCAGCACGGCTTCATGATGCCAGTTCTGCCCTCACTGCCTGTTTCCAGGCCCCCTCTGCCACCGTGTTAGGGGGTAGGGAAGGTCTGAGGAGGAAGGAGTCCCATCTTAGGGATGGTCTGAGACCTGAGAGAACTGCAGTTAAGTTTCTTCCTCTGTTTCAGTTTTTCTGTACATTCTTGGGAAAAGACATTTTTGCTGCCGTTACACGTGGATTTGGTGTGAGAACCTAGCGTTTGGGTCTCTGGGCTGAGGCTGTTTGCAGGTGATGTGAGGAGGACATTTGGCTGTATTTGGGAGCAGAGAAGTGAATTTAGGAACTTGGAGGTGCTTGGCACTGCATCCTTGGGGAGCTGTGGATTTCTGCTCTGAGCTTCGGAAGGTGCACTGAAGAATATCTGTGTCTGATGGGTACTCACAGAGGACAGCTGAGGATGACACTGTCCTATCCTTCCCGTTTGTGCTTAATCAATGTCCCTTGAGTGCTTTAAACAGAGTTTCTGAGGCGACGGGCTGTGTCCACTGCCTTGTCATCAAAGACTTCTGCTCGCAAGTGCATCTTCCTTTCCAAACACAAAAACAGAAAATATTTTTTCATGCACTTTAAGCTTGCATGAGGTATAGCATTCCCTATCTTTCTCTTCTCTAGCTGCTACTTCACAGAATCACAGAATGGTTGCGGTTCGAAGGGACCTCTAGGGATCATCTAGTCCAACCTTCCTGCTCCGGCAGGGACACCCAGAGCACAGGGCGGCATCCAGGTGGGTTGTGAAGACCTCCAGAGAAGGAGACTGCACAACCTCCCTGGGCAGCCTGTGCCAGGGCTCTGTCACCCTCACAGGAAAGAAGTTCCTCCTCACATGGAGATGGAACTTGCTGTGTTTCAGCTTGCACCCGTTATACCTTGTCCTATCACTGGCCACCACTGAGAGGCTGTTCAGGCTGTTGCAGTTGTATTTTTGTTTTTAGTGGCAACTGGGTACCCCAACATGACACAAGATCATCTCTTGCTGCTGGATGAAGCTGCTACTGGAGTGATGAGTGAAGAAAAATGGTCCTGTGATGTAACATTCATCAGGCCTTTGGCATTTTTAGATCCTCTGAGTGTCATTAGAGACTGTTAAGTAGCTCTCTCTTGTGGCTTGGGGGAGAAGGGGAATGGTTTTACAGGTGATTAAAATGCATTGGTTTTACAGGTTCATAATCATGTAAGAGACTAGGAATTGGATGTTTTGAGCTTGGGTTAATTGGGTATTGGGATATTGAGTTAATATCCTTGTGAAGTTGATGTTACCTGAGCAACTCTGTGCAAGTTATCAAATATCTTATAAACCACAGGAGTTGGTCTTAGAGCAAATTATGGATTCTAGGGAAGCTAATCCTGGGAATTGTAACCATGATTATTTGGATTCATGGGTTACCCTGCCATTAGCTCTGCAAAATCTCCAGGTTGCAGTTTTGACCATGAATTGACAGGAAGCTTGTGGCTTGAAAAAAAAAAATAAAAAAAGTTTGTTAGCGTCTCACTTGTGGCTCTCTGATCTAGAAAACTGAACCGTGGTGCTGGGTGCAGATCCTCTGGATCCCTTACAGCCAGACTCCTGAGCTGCTGCTTCCTGCTTTCTACGTTGCTATTTTTCAGTGGAAAATCAAGACCGGATGTGAGGCTCTTGAATTGCCCTGTTTTTCCTCCCTAGAAGGGAGGCAGGGGATGGTGCAAGACAGCTGTGTGTGCTCGTAGGGAAGCTTCTGTAGGAAGCTTCTGCTAAAATCCCATAAGGTTTGGAAAAATGGGTTTAAGGCACAGAAGTTTGGGCACCTTCTGTGGTTGCAGATTAAGATATTAGCCCATATATCCATGAACTGCTCTCTTCTTGAGTGATTGCTTGTTTAATTTGCCTCAAGCTGAGCTCTCCTTCCATGGCTCCAGAACTTCTGGGAATACCCATACATGCCCTGGAGCTCCTTACAGCATCTCCCTTGCTAGCAGCTCATCCTCTGCCATCTGGTGCTGGTTGCCAGCATGTAATGGTCTCTCCTTTGCTTTCCGATGAGTGCAGGACATGTATTTTTATTAGTTTCAGATGTTTCTTCTTTCCAGGGCTGCGTGTTTCAAGTTCTCAGCCGTGGTTCTGAACAGTGGCTTTGGTGACGTACGCAAAGCCTTTGCTACTGGTGGGGAGAGGTCGACATATGGGAAGTGTCGGGACCTATGGGCACGTGCTCAGTAGGTGCTGGGCTTTGTCAGAGCTTGAGCCTTTGTGGTAGGGGGAGCATCTGGCCTGCCTAGTCCATGTGGGATGGAGTGACTCACTGTGGCTGAGCCGCCCAGATAAAGCCGTGTGGGGCTGTGGAGTGAAGGAGGCCTCCTAAGAGCCTTTGTTCTGGGCAATCTGTCAGAGTGGTTTAGGGGAATGAAAGGATAGAGAAAATTCTAAATGACTGATTAAGATGCTTTGAAGGACACCTAGGAAGCCAAAAGGCAGCACTTGGGATTGTGAGTCTACCCAGTCTATAAACAAAGGGCATGGAGATCCTCCAGTCTATGGAGTGCTGGAAATACAGAGCATCATCCTACTGGTTGTAGTCCAACCCACTGCCTGACCTGGAGGGTATGCCCGTTTTGGAGGCTCATTTTGGAGGCTCATTTCACAAAGCGCTGTTTTTCCCTGTCCTGGAGTGTTTTTTTTTGTGAACCTCTCTAGTTCTCTTGCTATAAAAGAGAAGAGGCTATTATAATCACTTCAGTTTGCAGAGTTTCCGCAAACCTCTGTCTTATACCCAGTGCTTCAGGAACTGCTTTTTTTTTGAGTACATATGTAGAGAGGATTCTTGCATAAGGAAGTATTAGGCATGGGTTATTGAAAACAGCACTTCATTGGCTTCATTAACTACTTGAATGTCTCTAAAAAGTAGGTAACTTCTGAGTCAGATGTCTGAAGTACCTGGATGGACTTAACAAGTTCAGAGAGAGGGTCTTTCAAGTATTTCAAGTGAGGTTATGGGCAACGTTAGCCCAATAAACTCGATTGCTCCAGAGGGCTAAGGGAGGACATATTCATCCCCTGATGCATCACTACTTTGACTCATTCCCAGTGACTCATTCCCCATTCCCAGGGGGTGTGATAGGTCTGGGAAGAGGGTGACGAAGAGCTAGGAGCAGCACAAGGCTGGGGGTGTACACACTGGGGATGGCCTCATCCTTCCCAGAGCACCAACCGGCCTCATCCCTGCAACACAAGTCTCTCCCAGGGAATGCCAGTGACATGAAGGTCTCAGGAAGAGATGGCAAGAGATGCACAACAGGCTTCTTGTATGTAAAGGGCTGCTGTAAAGTGGGACAAGCTGGGCAGAGCCATGGGCAAGGAGGTGTTGGAGTGCTGCCTCCTCTCCACCAAAGTCCCAAGTCTGCAAGGGATTTTGAAGCCGCTTTACTGAGCGGGGCTGGTGCCGTTAGATGGCAGTGTTAACTTCCCAACGGAGTCCTCTGGAAAGCAGAGCTTTGGCAAGATGCTTTAAGGCGTAATATTTGCTCATGGTTTGTGGAAGGAGAGGTGGCTCTCACAGCCCTTATCGCCCAGGAGGGCCCCGACGTGCTGTACGTGTGTGTACGTGCCTGGGTGCACCTCGCCGGGCGCCCGGGAGTGTGCACCCAAGGGGGAAAGAGGAGAAGGCCGGTGACACATAGGACAAGCGGCTGGGGGAGTGTGCCCCAGGCTCCCAAGCACAGCCTGCCTCT
>VZSG01000350.1:455075-476485 GCA_013398315.1 Nothoprocta pentlandii | reverse complement strand
AAAAAAAAAAAAAAAAGAGAGATAACTGGTGAGGATTACAGTGGAGTAAATTCCTATATGAGGTACATTTTATTCAGTAAAAGCAGGTTTTTTTTTTCCCACATTGCTTAAAGCATCTGGGTCCCCCTCTCCTGAACAGATCAGAGTGATTTTGGCACAGCTTTTATTTATCCCTGAGCCAGAATTTAAACTCCACCAGGAGGGAATAATATTGTGGCAATTAGAAAAAGTTGGACTTCTGGAGTCTCTTTCCGGCTCTTCCCCTAAATTGCTCTGTAACCTTGCGTAAATCATTTAACACATGTGCTCTAACTTCCTATATGGAAAATAAGGTAGATACTTTCCGCTTGCCATAGATGAACACTTCAGGATCCTCTGCTAGACAGCCACAAGGGAGCTGTCATTATAAAGCTGGGAGTTTGGCCCTGTTGTGATGCCAGCACCCCATGTGGAGCAGACAGAAGACTCTCCATGGGGTGAAGGCAACGGCTGGAACTAATCTGAGAAGTGGAGAAGCAGCTGAACACTTGACTGCAGACATGATTAGTTCTGACTAGATCCGTCTCTCACTATGCTGGGGAGCAAGACTATGAGATTTATTCCTGGGGTGCTGGGCCTGTCACCACAGGTGTGGGGTTATGTCTCTTCTCTGCTGATGATCCTCTCATCAGTAAGAACCATCCAGCTCTTCTCCAAGTGCTAGGGAGATGGGAGGAGGCATAAAACCACTCATCCTTCCCTGCTGCTTCAGGCTGTGGTGTCCCATGGACCTGGGGAGCTGGCTTCTTTCTGCTAGCAGTCTTTGATGGTTCCCCTGACCCCTCTCCCTCAGATGATGATCCTCTTTTCCTGGTGTGGCCATTTCTGTGCCATTTCCCTTGTGACTTCTTACTTGGAGTGCCCGCTCTGATGCTTAACATTTAGCAGATTTGTTCTTCCTTGCTTTCCTTTTGCCTGTAGCTCCTTTTGGCTCCAAGGGACTTTGAGCAAGGAGAGCTTGAGATATCACTGCAGAAACGCTCCGAGAGGGCTGTGTTTAAGCATGTAGTGGTTTATCTGGGTAGAGGAGGAAAAGCAGGCAACCTTGAGAGCAGATGAACTGCTGAGCCAGGAAGCAGAAGGTCTTCAGCACCTAAAATATTTACCATTTCTTTCCTCTCTTGCATTCCAAGCAGTTCAAGTGGAGAACTGGTCAAACCCAACTTAAGCTGCCTAAAAAGGGCTTGTTGACATCAATATTGACAGCTGCCCTCTAGGGAAGGGGGGCCCTTTTGAAAACTGCCATGGTTGGTGAGAAATTGGTTGTTTGGGGATTTTTCTTTTTTTCCAGAAAACGTGAAAAATTCCCAGTGGGTGGGGAAGTGAACTATGGAAATTAATTATGTCTCATGCTTCAAGTGAAACACACCCTGGGGAAGGCAATATCCTCCATAAGAGAAACAGCAGTACTGGCCACAAACCAGGAAACCCTTCCCCCTCCACTCCCCTCTCTCTTCCCTGTGTAGCAAGAACTAAGCACCACAGGCAGCGTTCTCCATGCCCAAGGCCTCGTGGTGCCTGTTCTTGGGTGTCTTCACCCTGTAGGATGCCCGCTGGAATAGCCGGCTCAGTTTAGGTTGAGTCCAGGGACACTCATCTTCACTCGTCCATTTGTGCAGCAAACTGGTGCTACCAGAAGTGCTGGGCCTCACACTTAGGCTGTTACTGGTTGGGCTACAAGGACGTTGGGAACACTGCTAGATGTTGAGGAGTGTCCTCAGCTCTTTGATTCTGGTATCCGGTGCTTAATTTGGATGCCTGCTTCCAGTCTTCCCAAATGATACAATAATGATGTACAGTTCTGAAATACATAATGGCCAAAATTCCCTGAATGCTAAATCCCCCGCAGGTATCTGTACTTGGAGATACTAACCTCAGCTTGCTGGAGCTGGGGTTAAATAGGTTCAGGCAAACTGCAGTAACCTGCATAGGGCTAAACATTGAATCATAAAAGTGCCCAGAAATTTCCTAAATGAGGAAGAAATTAGTAGGTTGGAAAAGTTGAAAAATGCCGGAATTATGGGAATGGCAGCGGAGGGCAGTCTTCCAGCCCTATACTTTATTGTTATTTACATTCTGCAAAAAGGAGATCAGTCTCATGATTGATTTTTAGCTTGGCTCAGACACACATGGGCACCAGGGCTGCTCAAAAGCGAGGTGTCTATAGTCTTTAAACTCTCCATCTGGTTCCCAGGTTGGCTGAGACCCACCACTGATGTCCTCTACTCGCTTGTGTTGCAGCTCGTTGATCTGCGCCCCATGCAGTGTGTCCGTGGCCGCTGCCGTGGCTGAGGTGCTGCTGCTGCACGTGCTCCTACGCTGCACGTGATGTTCCCGGGAAGAGCAGATGTCAGCCAAGTGCTCTACAAGCCAGGCCAGATCCACACCGGAGGGGCCTGTGGCTGCATTTAGGAGAAAGGGAAGTTTTCCAGGTCATCGTCATAGAGAGCTCTTGGGTTGGGACATTCATGAGCGGCTCCACCAGCCCTCTTGCTATCTCAGCAGAGAAGCAGCTCAGAAACTGGGCCCTTCGCGTGCAGCTGGAGAGGAAACTTCATCTTGTCCTACATAAAGGCAAGAAGCTGAGGGCTAACAACACGAGGGCCACAGAGGAGCAGAGGGTGTGTAAACGCATGCAATATGGAGAGTGTGGAGCAGTAGCAGTTTACAGGGAGAGGGTTGCTGCAGGAATGGGAGTGCTGGTAAGCTGGTTTGACCCATAGCGAGATAAGATTGGGTGTTTGGGGAGAAAAGGTCATGAAAGGCAGAAGGAAGAGTACCAGGAGCCACTTGCAGTGGTGAGTGGGGACTCAGTCTGATGCTTTCTTAGCTTGGCATCATCTTGTCCCTCCTCTCGCTTCCTACAGAGTTTCCTCTCTCTAGACCAGGAGAGACCTGGATCTTCGCTCCATTGCTGTGAAAGCTCAGGCTGCAGCACTCAACTGATCTGTGCAAGCAGTAGCATTCCTGGAGCTTCTGCCAGGGCTTGGCTTAGAAAGGGAAGGCCTGGGCCGCCTTGGGCTTAGAAAGATCTTGGACTTAGCAAGAGAAGTTTTTTTGGGTTTAGTTTGGTGGGGGGGTTGTTGTTGTGCTTTTTTGTTTGTTTTGTTTTGGGGATTTCTTTTTTGCACCGCTCATTACAAGTGGAGTGCAGCTGATGCTGATACCTCGGTGAATCTTAACAAGAGCAGAGAGCACGAGCCACCGCTTTCACTGAAATGATTCATACAGCCCTGTAAGAACCCAGCAAGTCATTTCTTCTGGTTAATAAGCTTCCTTGCGTCGTGCTCTATGTTCTGTACATGGCCACTGGTCCCACTGCTAGTCTGAGCTGCTCAGCCCTGGCAGCAGTGAGTAATAAACATTGCACAGCATAAATAATGGGAAATCCGGTTCTGTGTCTGAAGTAGCGTTCAAAGGCACCTTGGTGCTACACATTTATGATCAGGACCTTTGGCTGACAGATTTTCCCATGAAATAAAAAGTGCTAGCTGTTGACATACAAATGTATTCTAAGTGTACACTTTTACCATCAAATTTCCCTGCTTCTGGCTTAAAACCTTTAGTACATGGAAGTGTAAAACCAAGGAGAGCTTTAGGGGGCAGAAGTGTCTGAACTTTAACAGAAGCTCACTTTTTTTTTTGTTGAAATCCAAGTTTCTGCTTTTCTGACGTGAAGAGATTCCTCAGGCAATTCAGGAGATGATGCAGGATCCCACATGGAGCGGAGAAGCAGCGTGGTTTAAGAGCAGCAGTTAGCAGGACTAATCTCTAATTTACCTTTGGCCATCTGGGAGAAGCTGCTTAGGTTAATTAAACTCTCTCTCTCTTAGTTTCTTCCCTGTTTTAACAGCAAATAGGAATGTGCTCAAAGCATGTAAGTTGGTAAGTTGTTGCCTATGGGATGTTTAGAGCATGGTGATGCACGTGAGAATGACTAAGACATGGAGGCAACATCACCATCTAAAGCCCACGTGCATCTAGTGGGATTGGTTGCATTTGGCAGGGCCTGGAGAGAAGTCCTAGCAGTGAAGGCTCTTGGCTGGTGCTAGAAAGTTGTGTTTCTGTGTGGTTGTGTTGTAGGGATGTCACTGGTATGCACTGCAAGCACTTTTTTCTTTCAGTTAACGCTATTAAAGCCCAGCACTCAAGCAGATGACACTTGGGAGTGTATGAACAAGCTTATAATTAATCAAAATCAATACTTGCCTTGGGCAGTGATAAGCACTGGTCCATATTTGAATTGTTCACAGCCAAGTGTGTGACTTGGAAGTGTCTGAAGGGTGCGTTGATGTTCATCCTGGTCCTTGTCCTGTGCATGGCTGCAGGGATTGGAGCTGAGGAAATGGCTCAGCCAGGGGAGGGTTAAACATGAGAGCTGTCAGCTCCTGGAGCTGTGATCATTTCTGTGCTCAAGCCCACGACTAAAGGCAGAACAGGATGGGCTGAGCTTTCAGGTCATGTCGAGGGAGTCTGGAATGGTTCCAGGGAAATCACAAAGCAAAGTTAACTCTAGCCTGGTTCTGCTGTTAACGAGAGCAAAATGTGTTTGGCCCCTGTGCTGTGCAGATGTTCTTGGAGAAATGTGCTCTATTTGTCCTGAGCTCCTGGTAGCTTTCACTTAGTTTTCTCTGATTGCTTTAGGTGTCAGGCAGCACTGACTTGTGTCCTAATTACCTCTTAAGTATTTTTCCTGTATTTAGTGAGTTAATGTTAAGGATGTGCAATGCCTGCAAAGCTGCTTCTGAGGCAAATAGTTGTTCACATGTGGCTATGAGATTTTTGGGTGGATGTGTCAGCTGCACCAAAATATATATCCTTCATCACCCTCTCATTTGTGCTTCATGTGCTTAATGATGCCAGGCTGCTTTCCAGTCCTTTGGCCGGGTCCTGACCTCAGATAAACAGCTATAGTGTGATTTCACAGCTGCGCTCATTCCCAGTGCCACTGGCTTGGAAAACAAATCACTTTATTAAAAAAAAAAATATATGTATATAAAAAACCCATCTCCTGTTTTTCTTTCTCCAGCGTAGAGTTGCAGAAATTGCTCGGCAGGAAGCTGCCCTCTCTCAGGAAGCCTGGGAAGTGGTGTTTTGGAATTAATATAGTGCTCCTCAGCTGCAGCTTTTCTTGTGAACAGGAACGTGTCATATCGTGAGGACTTTGCTATTAAATGGGAAGTGGCTGTTGTTAAGAGGTAAGAGCAGGCGTGGATTATCAGAGCTCAACTGACTCGGCCAGCGTATTCCGTATTCCTTTGTGTGTATAAAACATCCCTGTTTTATAGGTGGGGTGAGGATACGCGATCTGCAAATTGCTGCCTGTCCCTAGACAGAGCTGCATGAGAAACTTGGGCTGGGGAGGGATAGGAGAGACCTCAGGCAGGGCCAGGGCCAAGGGCCTGAACCAGGGAGCTTGGTGCTCGTGCCAGCATGGAGGCTTGGCTGCCAGCGCCGAGGTCCATGAGCAAACTGGTTGGAGGTGAGCCCAGCACCAGCCTGTGCTAAAGGAGCTGCTGGGAGCTGAAAATGGGTCACTTAGGGGACCCAAATGTGCTTCAGTGCTTGCTTGAAGATACCATTCTAGAAAGCTGGACTCATAATAACAAGAGTCACCGAGACCGTTTGTGATTTTGACACTAGATCACAGATATTCCGGGCGTTTACACCTAGGGACAGGGGAAATCCCAACTGTCACGTCTTCCTGAATTCCTATTGCAGAGGTGACCATCAGGTCAGATATTACAGGAGCTGGACCTGCACATGTGCAGCAGCATAGCCAGCCTGATCTGCTGCTTTTCCCCTACGTGTGTAGGAGTCACGTTGGTGTCCGCACTGGCAGGCGGAGGAGGATGCCACACCTCTGAGAGCTCCTGGGGATGGGTGGAGAGGGGAAGCAGAGGAGCAAGGCACGGGCTTTCAGGGGCCTGGGAGCTGTGCTTCATGGATTTGCCGCCGAACCCAGGGCATTAGGAGCCTTGGAATGGGTTTCTAGGGCCCCTGTGGGAGGAGGGTGACAATAAATCCGGGTCATAAATAACTGTGTCTTGCCATTCCTAGGGCTTCTTTGACACACTGTGCTTTTCTGACAGCAAATGAAGCAAGAAGCTGTAATCCGTGGGGCTTTCCTTGGCGCTTGAGCTGAGAAGGCGCTCGCTCCAAGTGGGTTTGGCTGCGAGGAACTCCCAGCTCTGGGGGTGAAGGTCGGAGGGGAGAGGAAGCACAAGCACAGATAGCGCTTTGTGTGGCGCTTTCCTCGCCAGACTTGGAGATCTTGTTCTACTCAAAGTTTCTCTCTTGCCCTCTGCTCAGAACAGCTCGGTGGCTGGTGCTGTAGCTGTTCCCAGAGGAACATCAAGTGTCACATCTCCATCAGAAAAAGCCCCCAAAGAAAATGCAGACCACATATGTCCTGTAAACTCCTAACACGTCTAACTGCCGGGGTTGAAAATCCATTCTGTAATGTCCAGGGTGAGCCGAGGAAGGCCCTTTGACAGAAGGTAGACAGACATTCAGTCTCTGAGTGTGGCTAAATGATAGAGTTAATGTTGTGTGAAAGATCGGGATTGGTAATGAGAGAGATTCAAAAAAGCCTCAGATTCCCACTTTTCAGATGAAAAACTTTGCAGGGTATCCCAGAGAGTGTGGGACATCTTGAACTGTGTCTACCTTGGGATGCATGTCCCTGGAAGATGCCCGGTTCATCCCGTGGGAACCATCTTTCTGCTGCATAATGTGACGAAGGGGCTGGTGTGTCTCTTCCACTCGTGTTCAGAGCTTCCCACACCTGGCTATACCTGTCTGAGCAGAGGCTGTGCCTGATTTTAATTTTATTGTAAATTGGGGTTTTGGATCCTGCTTACAGACCCTGTTATTGCTGCTTGAGTTTTGCTGGTTCTTCTCTGTATTGGCTAGAAGACTGTTAGATGTAGAAGGGAAGCAAAAGCACTGCAATCCATGTAGGAAGCTGAAGAGAATTGTTTGTAAGTGAAACTTTGCCTCTGAGTAACACCCTTATTAGGCCATATATTAACGGGGGCTGCCACTGATTCTCAGGATAGGAAAGGTTGTCTTGTCTGTCTTATGGTCAGTAGCTACTCAGCACGTCTGCCATGCGAGAGCTGGGTTGGACTCTTTGCATCCTTGTAGAGGCAATCCAGCATGGACTGTTGCCTTCCTCTGGAAGCAATCCAGCCTGCCAGTTCCTGAAAGCTCATGCTGTGGTTTAATGGCTAATACCGTGTCCCTGTTGAACTCCCACGCTTCTGTGCCCTGCAAGGGGGTAGGAAAGACTTTGCAGAGCCTGCCCTGTGCTGAGGTCTCAACTCACCTTTGTGGAAGGCAGCATGAATATTCATTATGCTTTGGAGTGTTTGCTCCATAGTTTTAATAAGATGTTTATTATTACGTGGGAATGACCATGAAAATCATGACAGGTTGTAGCTGGTCAGCATGTCTAAAGGATGTAGGATGGCAGTAATACTGTGGGAGGACGGTTGTTATTGCGAACTCAGTGAGATTTCCTTTTGCTGGCGCACTTACAAGAACTTGACTTTTGCTGGTATCATCATGCCCTGTGCCAGGAGGAGCCCGTGGCGTCTGTGACGGCTTCCTGTGCTGTTGTCACACTGGCTCTGGTCAGCAGAGGCTTGATGGAGCTCAGAGACCAGCAGAAAAGTTGCACAAACCTGCGTTTTCTCAAGAAATTAGTCAAGCTGCTGGGCGATGCAAATCAGTTTGACAGTGAAGTCGAGACCAATCGTTTAGAGATGAGCAGGCAGGCTTTATTGTGTCTGCAGCAACGTGACTAAAAAGCAGTCCAAGCATCCCCAAACTAATGTTTTCAGCAGATTGAGGAGTTGGATGCTGTGGCTTGTGTTTTCTTATCTCAACAGCCACCTAACACTGCTCTGTAGGAATCTACCTTTCACTTTCCCAGGTCTTTTTCAGGTTTGGAAGGTAGTGCATGCTGCGTGGTAGATATGTGGTTGAGGTGCTAGGTGGGAAGTCAAACTGAAAGGGATTGAGGAATTGGCATCTGTTAGGAGCTCTTGTCTGAGTGAAGCAAATAGGCTTTCTGTGTGTTTTTGGAAAAGCACTGAGCAGCACTCATGTGCTAGCATAGGAAGAGTAGTGTGCTGTTTAATGCTTATAAAATTGAAAATTCTCGGTGTTTGGAATTTTTACACATTCAGGTGCCACATACCATTGTCAAATGGGCCCCCCAGCTTGCCTAAATGGCACAGAAGGTTGTACCAGTTAGTCTGCAGCAATACCTGCTTTACTGCTTGTTCACCTTGCTAAGGGTGTGCAGGGTATGTTGGTCTCTCTGGTGGTGGCTTGTTGGCAGTGCTCGACAGGTGTCACACCAGGAGAGGAGCAATCTAGGGGATGTGGCCGTTCCTCAGCATCGAGCAGGGATCTTGAAAGCTGTGTGGGTGTCAGGCTTTGACACCTGGCCACGAGCTCAGTGGAAAATGGGGCAGGTTTTGGTGGCCCTCTGGGAGACAGCAGGGCGCGGATGGCAACATCTTCATGGTAATCTGTAGAAACGTGTCTGCAGGAGCTGGCTCAACGTCCAGCAGTTTCTTCTATGAGCCTGAACAAAGCTATGAAATACCAAAGCTTTTAGCCACATCTGTTGCGAGGGGGCTGTAACACCACCGACCTTGGTCGATATATTATTAAACTCCCACGAAGGTGCTTAAGTGAAGACAGGATGGAGGTTTCTGCAAAGAGCACAACAGCCCCAAACACAATGGGGTTTGCCTGCGCTCCGCACCGTTTTTCCTGCACTCCTACTTCACCTGGGCCTGTGGATGTGTTGAAGATATACGAGGTGAGCACGTTTTGGTATGAATGTGGCTGGCAGCATTTACTGATCATGGCTTAAACATGTGCGTTGTGAAAAGAGGCTTTCTTGAAGCAGACAGAGAGGCCTGCTGTTGCCGTGCAGCCGTGTTCATCTCCAGCGCTGATGCTAACATCATTATCAACGTGTTTATATGAAGCTTGGCTGCAAAATGGCTCATCGTCCTCCAGTTTTTTCGAGAGAGGCTGCAGCTTTGCTAAATACTTCTTTTATTGTGCTGCCAGGGGCTCTCCCCAAGGCCAGTAAAGGAGGTGGCCTGTTTGGCCAGGGTGATGTCTGGACCGGAGGTTCAACTCCCATGTGCCTTAAATCTGTCTGCAGACTGGCAGGAAACCAAGTGGGCACCTCTTTTCTCCAAATAGTTGACTGCTTATGTGTATATCAGCCTTTAACTGCTTCCATGATGCCTGACTTACCATAGTAGAAGGAAAGAGTGCCTCTTCACCATCGGATTTGACTAGAAAACCTCACCTGTTCCATGCTAGTTGATGCAGCAAGCCAGCCCACCTCTCATTCTTCTGCATGTGGTCACTGTCCACCGCTCCAAGGGAGTACTGAATGCTACCCTTGGCCTCCAGTATTTCTTTGTGCTGTAGGAAACAGCCCTTCAGCTGGTCTCCAAAGTTATATGCAAGCATTTGGAAAAAGACTGCTATTTGGAAACTAGAGAGATGAATCCATATCTGTGGATTCTGGGAATCGGGTGACAGTGGCAAAAGATATGTGGGAGATCTGCAGCTCAGGCACCTTTGGCCGGTGGCTGTCACTCCAGGCCTTAAATGGCTTGTGTCTGCCTATGGATTCAAGACCCATGGGAGGGTGTTGCAGATAGTTTCAAGCAGTCACTAGTGACCCAGGGGATGGATCTAGCGTGTAGGGCGGTTTTATTTGACTTTCAGGAATGCTGACTGATTATTAAATGACCCCATCTTGGGGGTACTGTCATGGGTGGGACGTTTCTGAAGGCTGCAAGAGCGCAGGAGAAAGGAGTATGTAAAGACAGAGCTCTGGTCTGGTAGCTTGTGTTAGTCTGCCCCGTGGTTATTTGTCTGGGAATAACCATGTCCCTTCTGCTTGCAGGCATTGACCATCCTGCTGACGTGAGAACGGTTGATGTTCAATGCCTACAGCTTCCTTTCAGCCTCCTGTATAGATAAAGTCACTACAGATTTTGTTTCTAGCTTATGGTTAAACATCCACCAGAATGATGCCATGAGCTGTTGCGGGTATCCTAGGTGCTAGGGGTGTAAATTAAAATGAAGTATTAGCAGAAAATCATGGGGTGAGGTTGAATTTATAGGCTTCTAAGGTGGAGCACTGAGCAGAGACAGCCTGCCAGGCATGTCTGGAGATTGCAGGAATGATACAGCAGCCAAGCACTTTATGAACTTCTCATTGCTCCATGGTCTGATTCACTTTTGGGTGCAGTGATGGTGGCCGTATATCATGGGAAGAGGAACCCGGCCTGTTCCCTTTCCCCTGCTGGGCTTGGCTGCAGGAGTGCTGGGTACGAGCAGAGCGCGGGCTGTGCGCAGGCGGAGGCAGAACAAGGCCTGTTTCGTCACTCGAGGGAGCAGGTCCAGCTCTGCTCCCTTAGGAAACTTTGACTCTGCAGTGTTCGTTTAAAAACAAGAGCAGCGGAGCTCATTACCCCGCGGCCTGCAGCGAGACGGGGGGCTTTGTGCAATACCCGTCGAAGGGTTTTGTCTCCCAGCCGATGCTGGATCTGTTTCCTGCCCGGAGCGCGGTGGTGGGGAGAGATCAGCCTAGGGCAGCACTTTGCGAAGCCAAGCGCAGCTTTAACCCCCAGGCAGCCCCAGGCCAAGCCTCCCCCTTCATCCTGCCCAGGTGTGCGTGCAGATAAGGCAGCCAGGGTCAGACGGCCGAGGCACACGCAGCGAAGCCTCTCAATTGTACCTGCCTTGGGGACCCCCAAACTCATCTCCTGAGGGTCCGCGTCCCGCCTGGTCTCCCTGCTCCGTGTGTTGCTTCGCTGCAGCAGTGGGAATGTCCCCTCCTCCCGCCTGGCTCGGGGCCCGTCCCGCGCCGGCGCTCGGCCCCCCTGCGCGGGCGCAGGCCGCTCTCCATTTAGGGCGAGCTCTGCAAGGCCCCCGGCTCTGGCTGCCTGCGGCACAGCTCCAGCAGCCGCTGGATCCTCGTTGTTTGCAGAGCCCGAGATCCTGCGGGTGTCCCGGCCGTGCGTGCTGAGCGCCGCCAGCGCCAGGAGACGGGGCTTGGAGAGCAGGGCTCGGGCCAGCTGCGGAATAGGGGTTTGCCAAAGTGGTACCTTGCCCTGAAGGAGTTTTGGGGTTGACCTCCTGGCGGGGGTGATGACCGGGTGATTCTGTGTGAGTCCCTCGTGTAAGAACAACTAAATCTCAACAGCAAAGAGCTCCCTGTGCCAGAGGCCCTGGAGGCGGCAGGGCGGTGGGTGGATGGGCAGAGGCTGTTGGGCGTGTGAGAGGGATGGAGGGACCTCCAAGGAATTTCCCCTGAAACCTTTTGTAGTAGCCCCATTCTGCAGCGACTCAGTTTTTAAGAATTCCTGTGCATCTCACACATCTTTGAGAGGCTAAATCGGGATTAGAAAGAGCTGGGATCTGAGTAATCGGAGTGGAGCAAAGGGCAGTGTCTTGCACACCGATGGGATTTCTGGCAAGAGAGCATCTTTGCCACTGCCCTGTTTTTGTAGGAGAGAGGTGAGTTGTCCTCGAGGACCTGGAGTCCTGCTGGTTTAGTTGTGCTTTCCTCGAAGATGGACCTGGGATGACCACTGTACTGCTGCCAATGAGCCTCTGCTAGCAGGAACGTGCAGAATCGGTGTGTTGCAACGGGACCTGGTTAGTGCGGGAGCATCTTGGTTATGTCTCTTTTGTATGTCTGAGAACACTTGCGGTGAGCTTTTAGAGAGGATGCTGAGATTTAAACACCAAGACAGACCTGACTCGCCTATATGACTGGTTTCCCCCAGGGAAGTTGGCTTCATCCTCTTCCATGAGCTGGGCTGCCAGCTGGCTGCTCTGTTTCCCGTTTGGATTTATCCAGCCCAAGTTTGTTATGGGATTGATCGTGCCTAGTTTTATGTATCTATTACATATGTAATTTTATGTATCATATATGTAGTTTTATGTATCATATTACATATGTATCTATCTGTGAGTGGCTTAGTCGTGCTGAGGTGGAGCTGAGGATACGGTCCATCTGACCAGATGTAGGCATCTGCCTTAGAGTGATGCAAAAGCAAAATCCATCAGAACTGGCTGTGTCTCTGCTGGCCTAGCAGAAGCCGAGTGGGATTCAACCAGCACAGACATCCAAAGAGTTAGCTCTCTCCCAGCAAATCTCTGAATTTCCTGCAGGCGTCTGCGCCTTGCACGGAGCTAGTGAATGTTTGCTGCACGCTGCCGTGCGAGAGGTGCACGGGGATGTGCTGGGATTGACTGTGTTCTCTGCTCACCCCTGTCCCTTCGCTTTGGCCCTGCGTGAGGTGACCACCGTTTTGGGTGCAAGCTCAGCTTGCTATAACAGGATCACAGGATGGTCGAGGTTGGAAGGGACCTCTAGGGATCATCTAGTCCAACTGTCTATTGCAGCAGTGACACTCAGAGCACGTGGCAGAGGGTGGTGTCCAGGTGGGTTTTGAAGACCTCCAGAGAAGGAGACTCCCCGGCCTCCATGGGCAGCCTGTGCCAGGGCTCTGGCACCCTCACAGTAAAGAAGTTCTTGTTGAAGCAGGGCTTGGCTGCGGGCAGTGCTCCTGGCGAGGCGGTTGGCACTCGCATCCTCCCTCCTGCGTCCACGTGGGACTTCAGTGGGTGCTAACAGGAGACGTGACGGCGCTTCTGCACCCAGGCACCCGATGGGCGCTAGAGCGGCCCTTTGGTGCCCGCGCGTGCGGCGAGCTTGGCGTGGGCGAGCGCAGAGCAGCTCTCGCGGCGGGCGGCGTGCCGAGGGGAAGCTGCCGCGCCGGCACTGGGATATCCTTCCCCACCCGCAGCAGCGGGAATGAATCAGCAGCCCTTCCTCGTGCTGGACGGTGTCTTGGTCCCTGCACCTCACCGAGGAGCCTGTGGGCACCTCTTCCCACCTTCACCCGGTGATTTGGAGGACGAGGGAAGGCGGGCGCTGTGCTAGGTGCTGCGTGGTGTGCAGAGCATCCCCGCATCTCAGCGGGGGCTTTCCCTGCCCTTGCCAAAGGCTTTGGAAAGGAAAAGAAACGTGGGTTCGTTCTTCCTCCCCTCTCTGTTCCCTGCCCTCGTTTCCTTCTCCAGAGCACGGTAAGCGCGCAGCGCTTTGGCCCCGCTGCGCAGAGGAAGCCGCCTGGGCGTGGGACGGAGGCTCGCGGTGGGAATTGTTCTTATCAGGCTTTCTGCAGGGGAAAAAGAATAACCCAAATAAAATCTTTGCTCCTAAGAAAGGAGATGGGGCGGCCCCGCTGGCCTGGAGGCCCGGTGTGCAGCTCGGAGCCCTTGCTGCGGCTCGCTGCGTGCTTTGGAGTCCCGGTGGTGCCGCAGACTTGGTTGCGTGCCCGAGATATCTGAGAGGAGCAGGGAGAAGCTGCCGAGGGGCTGGCGTGGGGGGCCGGGGCTGCCGAACCCAGCTTCTCCAAGAAGCGTAAGAAAAGCAGGTTTCCTACCGTTAGCCAGTGTGTTTATGACTGGAAAGTTTGGGGTTGAAAGGGTCGAGAACAAGCGGCTGTGAAGAGCAGCCGAGGGAGCAGCACCGAGAGAAGCTGCTTTCCCAGCTCCGGCGTGACGTACTCGGCTGCGTGGAGCAGGGAGAGGCTCGGAGAGCTGCGCAACTTGAGATGGAGGGGGAGGCAGGGAAGGAGGGATGGATGGATGGATGGATGGATGGATGGAAAAGGAGGGTGCTAAAGGAAGTCGGGATGAGCGTGTCAGAGGATGGCCGGGCTTTGCATCTGCCCGAGCAGCCCGTGGAGATCTCTGTGCTACCTCGCTATGGAAAGCCCATTCTGTGCTTTCTCTTTCTTGGGAAGGGATGACTTTTCCAGCCCTGCCTTGGATACCACATGAAAGCAAGAGTGAGACACGTCTGGAAGCAGAGAGCGTGTGTGTAGCAGTGCCAGTTTGTCTCTTCCTGCAAGCTCTCCATAAATAGGGGCTGCTGAGAACTTTCCATTACTGGGAATGTCTCTGTTTCCCTTCCTTGCAGCTACCATAGGGTGCACACGTGGTGGCAACGGAGGGAAGTCTTTTGCACCTCGAGATAAAGGCCCTGCAGTTCCTTCTGGAGTCAGGTGCACCCCTCAACCGTTGGGAAGGGCTTGGCAAATGGAAAGGTGCTGTGCTCTGCGTGTGTGTTAAAGTCATTAGAGGTGAGCAAGGTTTCTGAACCCTCACGTTCCCATTAAAATATCTGTGCTGTTGTGCAGCACAGGGGCTTGTGCCTGCATTTGGTTTTAGCATTAAAACCTGCTGTTTAATAATGCTCTCATTAAATAATTAAAAGAATGAAGTATAATTGTTGTTAATCTGGGCTTGGGCCTTACCCCACTGCACCTCGCGCTTTCTTAAGAAAATCTGCCCTAAACATAAATGAGAAAAATAAGAGAGTTGGGCTGTGCTTGGTTTGATGGCATTAGGCAGATGAGATCCTTCCGTCCTCTTTGTGTTTCCCTCCACACAAGTGTCTTCTGCTGTTTAGTTAATGCCAGGGAATTGCCTTTCCTTCCCAGGCATTGCAGTCTCGCAGCCCACCCCACCGACCCGCTGGGGAGCCTGCAGGACCGCTCTGGAGGGGATGAGCAAATGCATCACTTGTCCTCTGCACGTGTCCCGTTCCCTGCTTTTGGTATCGAATCTGCCCGCCGGCTTTTCGGCTTGTGCCTCTCGACCCGGGCTCAGCAGCGGGTTCCCCTTTCCCCGTTCTCCACGTGCACGATAGTTGGGGTCACCGGCTCCCTGCGGAACGTGGCAAGCCGGGCTCTGACCCCGCCGCGCCGAGCGACTCGGGCGTTTGCAGCATGAGCTCAGCGTGTCAGCAGCCCGCTCGCTGAGCACGTGCAGGTCACGGCATGAATGGGCAGATTGCTCCTTCGAGTCAATAAGGCTTTGAGTGCTGCTGGGAGGGAGGGGGATGCGTCCTTGCAGCCCCGCAGCCGAGGAGAGCAGCACAAGGAGGACTTCATGGAAGGAGGACTTCATGGAAGCTGCCTGGAGTCCGGGTCCCTCTGCCTGCATCCTCCTGGCTGCTCCTTATCGCTCCATGTGTCCTGCCCTGTTCTGCAAGCCTCACTCCTTGCTCTCAAGCACATTTCCCTGTCTCTTCTGTGCCCTGTCAGCCAATGTTCCTGCCGCAAGCGTGCAGATCCTCAGAAACGGGGAAAGTGAGAAAGCGCGGGGTCTTCTGGAGCACAGTTGTGTATTCAGAGCTCAGCGATGACATCAGGCTCTGAGCAGAGCTCATGCTGATCCCTAGGCATCCTTCCCAGCCCGTGGTTGTTATTAACCTGTTATACCATGAGAGGGTTTGGGTTTGGATTTAAGGTTTTGTTGTCCTCTTGGCCATGATGATCTTTGCCTGCAGGACGTTTCCCATGTAGTGGATATCACTGCAATATTTCCAGCAGTTGGATCTCCTCTCAGTGCTCATTTTTTGCTAACTTCTACTTATGCTGAGTAGCCAGGATGAGACCAGACAGAGCACTAATGATTTCTACTTAGCTACTGGAAGTATTGGCTTTACTATACCTAAAGGGCACTCGCTTGTTTAATTGTATCACATAGGTGCCTGAAAGTCAGTCTATAACCCACCAGTGCAGTGAGGTCCTGATGATTAACTCTGTTTAGAAGCGAAGATTTTCTTAAAACACTGACCTTGTATTCATTCTGCAAGTCATCATCCTGCTTCTGCTGTCCAGTCTTTGACTCCATCCAGGTTAGTTTGTGCAGGACACTGACTCTGTGTTGTAGATGTCTCTTCACAGCCTCGAGGCACCAGGCGGATGAGAGATGATTGATTTATAAAATCAATTAATTGGCCAACAATCTTGAATCACTGAATCCACTTTGCATTTTTTAACCTTTTGTGTGGTTCTAGTTCCCTTCGATATGTACATCTTCCATGGCTGAAAGCCCTTAGGCAGAGACCTTCCCATGCCCAACTTCTGTGCTTTTATTGAGAAATAAAGTTGAGCAAACACTCTCTCATTAGGGTTTGAGTTTTTGAGCTGGAACACAGCTGGACTGGGAGTGTCAAGGCACTTCAGTTAACTTTTGGACTCTTCCTTTTAGCTTCCTGGGTAAGCCAGGGTGGGAAGTGTGACTCTCACTGCACTAAGGCTGTCTGCAGTGTGTTTCCTACTCCCTTGGAAGCAGGAAGACCGTGACATCTTGTGAAAGAGCCCTTTTCTTGCGAGAATTCCTGCATAATCAGGAGGGTTGGATCCACGGTGTCACCTACACAAAAGCACAGGTAGAAGTGCTGAGAACACAACATCTGTATCTTCTTCCAGGATCTTCCCCATCCCCTTCCAGTCACCCTGGCCCGGTTTCCAAAGTGCTCGAGGCAGTTTCTGCAGTGACTAGCACCCCAGTTGGAACCTGAGCTTCCTAAAAGCCTCTTCCTTGCCAGCTTGCTCTTTCAGAGGGGTGGGTGCTACGCGCCTCAGTTCTCCCTGCTTCAAAATGGAGATTGGGCAAAGTGGAGATTTTAACATCTTTTTATGCGGGGTTTATAAACAGAAATGTTTTGGGACAGAAGCAGGGAGCACCCAAGTTATAAAAGAGCACCCAAGTTATAAAAGAGCACCCATATAGGGCAGAAGGCTTTATATGTTGATATTTACAAAAATGCTACGTGTTGGTAATTGCAAAAAACTTCTGTTTTTCTTTCTAAAGATATTGCTTGCCGTTCCGTCACCTTCAGAATTTGCTCTTTTTTCCACTTTTTTCTCTTTTTTTTCCAGTTATAGCTATATTACTATATATTATATAGTATTTTATATGTTCCCCTAATTGATGGTACCCTCTGGACAAAAGCCACCTAGATGGTCCCATGCATGTTGCTTTGGAGCTAGCTGTGAAGTGATCCCGCAGGGACGCCGTGGATGGCAGAAGGGTTAATTCTGCACCATGCAAGATCCTCTGTCTGCTTCGTGGACCTCCTCTGAAAGGCTGAGAAGGATGTTGCATCAGTCGCCAGCAGCAACTTCAACTCAGCAATAAAAAGATTTTTGCATTTCCGGTGGAGACATTGGGCTGTTAATAAGGCTACTTACGTGCTCCTCTGTAGTAGTCCTGATGAGTAAGTCTCAAAGTATTTTATAGAGGAGGCTCCAATTCATAAAGGGTTCTGTTTTCTAATTAAACTAGGAGAAGAGGAAAAGGAAGATGATGTGGATTAATTTACTTGCTTTCTTGTGCTAGATAATTTAAGATTCGCATAGCCACAGTGACTAATGCTGTGTAGTCTAAGTGAGCCTCCGCTTATGACTGCAGTAGATTGTGAGTGTGATAAGAGAGCAGTGAGGGTTCAGAAAAACCTTGACTTGTGGGAGGAAGAAAATCTGCCTGAAAACTGCATTCTTGGCCTCCTGCAAACAAACTACAGTGCTGTTCAAAATCTGTGTATATAGAAAAAAATCTCGTCTGCTTTAGCCTGACTTGAAAAAGTGTCTTTTAATGTTGACACCTTCCATGTGCTTGTGGTTTATTTTCCTTTCGCTGCCCCTTTTCTTGAAGCAACTTCCCATCTTCTCAGTATCAACAGGCAGTTCATGGTCCACCAAGCCTGACGTTGCAGCAGAAGCAGCAACCAGCGCCTGCTGCTTCTCAGGGAGGCTCTGCTGGGCTTTGGAGAAGCCTGTGAGGGCCACCCTTGTCTGGAGGGCCTGGAGGACCTCTTGAGCTCCTGGGCAGAGAGCTAACACAACTGTTTGTTTAACCTGAGCGTGGAGTGCTTCGGACAGTTGGATGCCCTTGCCGAAATCTGCACTAGAAAGGGTGGATGTCCTTGCAAGGCGTGCAGGCGTCAGCCGGCCACGTGGACAACATCTGGAGTGTGAAGTGGCAGGTACGGAGAACGGCCTCGTGTCAGCCACTTGGGGAAGGTGGAAGCAGCTAGTTCAGCTGCAGATATTCAGCCAGGCACCTTATGGGGCCTGGGAGGAGCACGTGCCAGAAGACAGACACGTTTAGAGAAGGCATTTTAAAAAATCAAGACTCTGTTTAAGGTAGTAGTGACAACTGGAGTAAAGATAAGCTAAGGAACAAGAGTCGAGGCTACTTACAAGTGCAGAGTATCATCAGACCATGCTGGTTTAAAGGTGGTGATCTCCTGTTTTACAGGCTGCTTTCACAGAGACTGAAGCTCCCTTCTAGGCCAACAAAACAGCATCACGGGAAGTTTACTGTTCAGCTAAAAAACAGAGGATGGGAAACGAGAAAAGGCACAGGCGGTCAATAAGCTGCATGCCCTGGATTGCCTAGGGAGTGGTTGTAATCCAGGAAACAACAGGGGAGATGTGATTTTTGTGTGGTATATGGCACAAGAGAATACAGGTATTCAATATTCTATTTATTTTAAAAATAGATTTAAAAAATAGAGATCTTCATGTTAAAAACAGAGAAACAAAACTAAACATTTGTGATGAATGGGGGAAAAGGAGTAGGAAAAATCACAAAAAAAATAGACTAAGGGCCTGGAGAAAATACCTGACACAAGGCGCAAAGAAGCGAAACCTGACTAGTTCATCAAAAGGAAGATAGTTGACTTGATTAGTGTGGGAGAGCTTTCATCAGGAGAAGATTCAGGGTCCTAATCTTCTCAACCTGCTAGACAAGGGTGAAACAGGGCCTGTGCCAAGATTGCATTTGGATGAGCAGTGCTTTTGATATGCTGATGATGAACCCCTGGAAGAGATTTCAAGGGAAGTGGTAGATTCTCCATCCTTTGGGACTGGATTCTCCATCTTCATCTGCAAAGTTTTCACCTTTCAAGAAGAAAAGTTTTTGCTGCACACAAGTTTGAGGGCTCAGAAGAAGGTGACAAACCAGAGGAAATGCTACCGAGCCTAATACGTGCAGACTTGGTGCCTGAATGATTCATTTGGTCCTAAAGCCCCGTGGTAAAGCTATGCCTCTGAGAGAAGCGAAATCAGATAAAAGTGCAAGAAAATCTCCAGGAGAGAGAACTATGGGCTTATCTTCTCTCGAGAAAAGCTTGTTCCTCCTCTAAGTAGCAGAAGCTTGGGTTAGGCACTTGGGTGAGCTGTTTACATATCTTCCTATTTAAAATATTTGTTATTAGAACTCTGGATATTCTTGTTATTCATTAGTTTGCTGTAATTTTCCATCTTCCTCCCTCCTTTTCAGAGCCTCAGGTGCAAATGGGCATACTATTTGCTGTCCTGGCAGCTGATTTTAATGAGAATGAACACTTATACCCAAGACATTTTATTTTACGCTTCTTGAGGGTGTCCTCTAGGCCTGTCAGCTTGCTGCACCTTTATTAGCAGCAGACAGTAGATCTAGGAGGATAACACAGTCTTTGTTTAGGGAATGCAAAGCGACCCAGCATCATGAAACTATCTGAAACTCTTGTGCTGAAAAGCTCTGAGCATCCTAACACAGGCAGATGTCCTGATGGTCTGTAATCAGAGAAAATCAGGTTATAGTTTCTTCTAGTGGTTTAGCACTTATTGCCTCTAGGGATATCAAAACCAGGGCCCCCATCCCAGTGCAACACTCTTCCCTGTGTCTCTGACCATTAAAAGATGTGCTTAGTCCTTCCTGAGATGGAGCCTGTCTTTTTTTTTTTCTCTTTTGTAAAATGTTGATTTTTAGTTTGTCTTGCTTAATTCATTTCTCCTCCTTTAAAAACAATCTGCAACCTTGTGATGACGGTGCAGAGGTTTATGATTCTTAGACAGTCTTTGTAGGAGTCTAATCCAGGTTACAGAGCTCCAACAAGGGAATCATCACCAGATTTTAGAAAAGCAGCCTTTTTCTCCCTTACGAACTAGCAATAAATAGTGATGTTTTAACCCCTTTGGAATAGATCTGACCTGCACATCACCACTTAAAAGAAAGAAACCCACTTTCCTTCAACGTGGGGGCCTCTGGAGCAGGTCAGCCCGTTTGTGGTGCTGGGTCCAGCAGCAACAGTCACCAAAGGCCACGTGTGGACATGAGAAGGTCAAAGACCCAACCAAAGCCCCGAAACGAGCACTCCTGGCTGCAAATCCAGCTTATTTCCTGCTCTAGTCCAAGAAATCTGGAACAATTGGGGTACTAGGCACATTCGGGGAGGCTTGTGCCTATGTCTTGCTAAACAACAGTCATATGGTGACACATTTATGAATTTATATATCTAATATGTCTATATATCTAACTCTGTGATGGCATGGAGGGTGCCCCGCTCTGAACTGCTGTGGTATATTGGTTTCTGATGTTGCTAAGCATTTTATCTAAAGAGATCAGCATTAATTTTTTGTGAGCGGAGGAGGAAAACCGCACTGTCTAAACACCATGCATCTTTTTTAAAGGTGTGTTACTGGGCTTATTTAAATGGCTCTCATGCTTAAAAATAATAACCTTTCCTTGGATTAAAACCTTAAGCTATTAACAGCACGGGAAGCCTAGGTCAAGGTTGCCATTCTGCTTGTTCTCGAGGTTGCAGTTGGTTTCATTTTCTGGTTCACATGCACTGCTGAAAGCCTGGGGGGTGAGTAGAATTTGGAAGTGGGTGGGCTGTAAAATTAAAGTATAAAATAAGCGATGAAACGCTGACCTCCTGCAGTAACAGAAGTGTCCTCCTGCTTTGCATAGTTTTTCTTTGGTTGAACCATTAGGTGGATTAAAACCTGTGCGGTTCTTTTGGCTCTTCGGCTCTTATCGTGTTCAGTGGGCAGTAACAACCCCCCAGTGACGCTACTGAAGCCCGAGATGGGCGGATAAAAAGGTAGAGAGGGTCAGAAAAGCAGCATCTGAGTGAACCTGGGAAGGCAGAACCGGCGCCTAAACTGCGTAAATGGAGAGACGGGGAGGTAAGTCTGTGCAGCAGAGCCTGAGGCTGGTATAGGAGTGTGGAGCTCGTGCTCAGCTTGGAGCTCGGAGGGAGAGGAGCTGGGATGGAGAGGAGCGCGGCCGCAGCAGCAGGGCTCAGCCCCGCTCGCTACCTCGGTGCTCGCTCCGGTTCCGTGCAGGATTTGCAGCCTTTCCTGTTCTGCTCGACCTGGTCTGCTCATCTTGCTCTGTGCTCATCGCCTCCCTTTGCCTGCAGAAAGGGTTTGGGGTTGGAGGGCATGGGTATTAGCGATTTGGTTTGAGTGGTGGAGGGGGCAGTTGTCGGAAGAGAAGGGGGCGATGGAGCTGCTGTTTCCCTGGCAGGATGGCAAAGCAGGAGGATGCAGGATGGAAAAGCGAAGGGGGTTAGCAGCAGTCCAAAGCACGGCCGGGGCGAGGCACCCCGTTCATGGGGGTGCCCCATGTCCCGTGCCAGACAGCGGGGGTGTCCAGGCCCCGCTGCAGCGGGG
>VZSG01000350.1:404916-454934 GCA_013398315.1 Nothoprocta pentlandii | reverse complement strand
TTCATTCGGCCGCGGGAGGCGGCGGCTCCTGCGCGCACCCGCCCGGGCTCCGCGCGGCCCCGGCCATGGCCGACCCGGCCGTGAACGCGCACCTGGAGGGCATCATCTCCGACTTCGAAGGTGGGTCGGGGGGCGCCGCGGGCGCGGGGGGTCCTGGCCGCGGAGAGAGCGGGGAGCCGCTTGTTGGAGCGCTGCGGGGAAGGGGCGGGAGCTGCCGCTGCCCGTCGGGGTGCGGGGGACGGGGCGCGGGGCCCCCGCGCCTCCGTGGCGGGGCCGCGGCCGCGGGGAGTCAGTGTGGCCGGCGGGACCGGCCCCCGGCAGTGCGGGCACGGGCTGTGGCCCCGCCGGGTGCAGAGGGGTCCGCAGCTGCCGCCCCGCGCTCCAAACGGGACGGGACGGGACGCTTTTCCGCCCTGCCGTTTGCGCGCTGGTGCCTTTTGTTCGGAGCAGGACCTCGCAGGGTATTTTTCTTCCTGCCTTTCCAAGTTGCATACGTTTATATTTATTTATTTGTGTGCGCCCGACACGTTACAAAGTTTGTGAATCCGCCAGGCACAGGCCTTGCTCTTGGTTGCAGATTCCTAGATGGGAGCGCAGCTAGAACGGAGCTGCGCGATGGGTGATGAGTCTAGTTTTCCAAAACATCCATAGCGGGAGCTGCCGCCCTCGAAAGCCTCTCGCTCGTCCTGGGGCAGAGCTCCAGCTGCCCGCGAGCACCGCAGCGCTCTGCTGCACAGGATCTCTGTGCAGCCCCCTTGCCGTGCCGGAGGGAATCTCTTCCCGTGGGGTGGCTCTGGCTCTGCCCCACGCGCTGGCCGAGCAGCGAAGGACGCGAAAGGCTGAGTCGAGTGCGTGCTGCTCCCCAAGAAACAAGTTAGAGGTGGGCAGATGAGCGAGGGGATTGCCCTGGAGAGGACGTGGAAAAGTGCTCAGGGAGCTCGTCTTCCTGAGTGGAGCAGAGTTCTGGCGAAGCAACTCCGTCCCTGTGCACGCGCGTTCGCGCAGCTTGGCTGTTGTCCAAGCTGAGCTTCTTATGGTGGCCTTTAGGAAAAAAGAAAAGAAAAAAAAAACAAGAAAAATAGAGGGTACTGTGATGAAAACTTATACAGGGTCTGTGGGTCTGGCTGTGGGTTGAGATAACTTCCCTGCCTCCTGGGAGGGAGGGAAGTTCAGTTCTGGGAAGCTCTGGGAAGGAGCAAAGTATTGTTTTTCTTGCTTTGTAGATGGGGAAGCTGAAAGCACAATAATTCCTCTTCCAGGTCATACAGGAAACGTGTGGCAGAGCTGGGAACTCAGCGCACTTCTGAGCCCCAGTTTGGTGCTCTCACTGTAACGTCCAGCTCCGTCCATCTTTGCTTTCTTTTTGAGCCCCGCGTTGTTGCGCACAGCCCGAGCGGTGACGGAGCGCCGGGGGCGGAGGGCATGGGGGGACACATGGAGGTAGCGACTAATGAGAGTCTGAGCACAGAGAGCGGCCCGAGTCAGTGATCAGTTTTGTGCTCTTGGCTCCGCGGCGCGTTTGCAACTGCCCTTCGGGGACTTGCGGGCCTCCCGGCTGCAGTGCTCTCGAATGCTGATGTAATTACAGCCCTTTTTTGTCTGCTCCAATTGTATTTAAATCCCTGAAAGTGAGTAATTCTCTGCTTGAATATGGTAAAGGCTCTGCTCTGAGCCCTTGTTGGCTTGTTCCGGGATGTGTACGTTCCTCCATGGCATGAAGCTGCCCGTAGTTAGATTTCAACCCATAGAGCACTATGTAGTTCCTGCCTGTGTATGGAGAAGCTCTGTGCACCTACAGCCAAAGGTGTGGCCTTGCCCTTGAGCAGGGATCCAGGCTCCTGTTTCACAATTTTATCAGCTGCATGGCAGCTTCCGAGAGCAGGACAATTAATTTCTGGCCTGTGGGGCAGTAGATGTAGTACTCTGGTCTGCTGGGTGGGTATCTCAGCCTGAACCAGCCCATGGCCAAGCAGGAAAGATCAGCCCAAAACACCATGAGGCAGAAACACCAGCTCATGCGGCAGGCAGTGCCCTCTTTGCTCTTGCCAGTCACTAGCCTTTCCGAATCAATGCGATGGTTCCTGCCTAACTTTCTCTTAGCATCTCTTCCAGATGTAGGACCAACAGGTTTCTTTTAACTGCTGGAGCACAGAAGGTAGAGAGGAACAGACCCAACTGGACATATAGCTGTCGCCTTTAGTGAGCCTCTGGAGCATGGAATGGAGGGCAAAATATTCAACTAGAGTTTAGTTTCCAAATCACAACAACGTATCAAGGGGCAACATAGCACAGCAGATTGTATGTGCTCTTCCTTATGTCTATTAATGCAAGGGAGGTGATTGCTTTGGCCAGTTAGCAATATTTCCACTTCTCACAGGGCGGCAGGTACAGCAATGAGGACACTAATCCTGCTTATTTGTCTGGCAAGAGCTTCCTCTACTTTATTAAGAGGAGAGCACTATTAGGTCTGTGATTTGCCAAGATTTGCGGGACTTAATAGTTTCTCTTCTGGGTTTAAAGATTTTGGCAGGTCTTCTGAAATGTCGTTGGTGCAGCCTTGATTGTGCCAGTCCTTCCCACGCTCACGTCTGCCCTCAGACTGTCAGGGCTGATCTGAAATGGAGCAGTGCCCTGGGGCGGCCAACCTTGTGGTGCAGCAGAGAGAGGCCTGCAGCCAACTTCCCTTCCACAATCCGAAATACATACCTGGGAGCAGTGTGGAAGGGAGCCCGTTGCAGTACTCAAACCAGGCGGTGGGATTCCTGGGCAGAGCTTTAACTGTGTGTGTAGACACCAGACTGCCCTGATCGTTCTCAAATTGAGTGATCCTATAATGCCAGCATCTTAGACAGTTGCCTGTAGACCTCATGGGATCCTGAAGATTAAGCAACGTGCATCTCTGGTGGCTTGTGATCATGGCCAGAGATAATTCCAGAATGGGATGCTCGTGCTTTGTTTGTTGAGGATTTCAAAGCATGGCACACACAGGCTGTCACGTGCACTTCTTGAAGAGAAAGAAAAGCGACCTGCGGCTTTGGCCCTCCCTCTGCGGGAACATGCCTATTCCCTAACGCAATCGCAGGGCTAATTGAGGCTCATTTTTGCTGGGAATTGCTGCTGATGAGTTGGCAACCATGATGCCGAGCACCCTCTGCCAATGATGTCAGTTGACACCAGATTCAATTCTTCGCAGTCATGCCGGAGCTCAGAATTTCGTGGCAGATGCAGACAACAAATGACAGTAAATGCCGCGTGGTGCTGTAATCGCCTGAAATTGCAGGGTAGCGTAGTGGAGCAGAACGTAATTGGCTGGGTAGGACATGAACGTTCATAGCTTTGCTTTGGCAGAAACCACAAGGAAGCCTTCCCTGACAGCGGTTAATCCTCCAAAGAGCTTTTGCTGACTTATTCTTTTGCCTTAGTCCAAGCCTAGGCTTGGATCTTGTGAAAGATCTGGGATACCGTTGCAAAGGTGAACTGCGCGGGCAGCCAGTGTGGGGGGCACCACTGGTGGAGCTTGTCAACATGCAGTCCTACTGCCATCGTGGTAGCCATGAGCTGCAGTGGAGCTGGGTGTTGAAAAGGGCCGGGAGCCTCCCAGGCTGGCCAGTGCCCTGCACTCTGGACGGGAAGAGTTCTTCAACTTCTCTGTGTTAGACACTCCACTGCTGTGTGCTTCTTGTGCCTCCCACCACATGTCACTTGGGGTGTTTCAGCACAGGTCGTGTCTCCATGAGGTCCTGAGTTGTGCTGTGGTTTTAAAGGTTCATTCAAGACTAAAGCAGG
The DNA here is from genome assembly GCA_013398315.1 of Nothoprocta pentlandii. NCBI lineage: Eukaryota > Metazoa > Chordata > Aves > Tinamiformes > Tinamidae > Nothoprocta > Nothoprocta pentlandii. Next base: position 451,148 of record VZSG01000350.1, on the reverse strand, counting down.
AAGCCGGGTTGTTTTCTGAAGGGTTCCGTGTTAAATAATCAGCGTTTTCCCATGTGTGAATCTCATGGGCTTGTCCCTGAAGTCCTTAAAATCTCCTTGAGCACACGCGTGGGCTCTGGTTGGGCTGCGTGGCTGCGGCTCGTCCCCGAGGCCGTGCAGGGCTTGCATTCCTGCTGCAAGGGCAGCAGCTGCTGCCTGCGTGCTGCAGATGCTGAGACCCAACCGCCGTGCTAATATTAGCAGTAACGCGCCAGAGGGACGGTCACAATGTTATGTGGGTGATGTGACTTGAATTCAATATGGTGAGAAGCACAGGAGAAGGGATGTGCCTGGTGTTTTCCGTAGCTGTCTCCTTTGGGTTCAGGCTGCTGCTTCTGTCCCGTTAGCCCTGCTGGGCGCTGGCAGGGTGGGCTATCATCTGTGCTTACGTGGTTGCGTGCATGGGAGCAGGCTGGGAGGCTGGGTCTGTGACTTAGCAGACCTGTCTGTGCGGAAGTTCAAGGCCTGGAAAAGAAAAAAAAAAAAAAAAAAAAAAAAGAAAGTCAAATTATACCTAGAATTGAGGCAAAGCTCCCAAACACTCCATTTGTTGAATTACTTTGACTGTCCTCAAAAAAACAAAGTTGTAACTAGTCTTTTCTGATACTTCTTTTCATTAGGTTTGTGTGGTTAGAGTTAGCGTCTGTTCTCCTAGCTCATGGGATGCGTGTGCTGCTCCAAGACAGGCTGCCACCTCTAGCATCCTCAGAAAGCTTTAGGGAGACCTTGGAGAGGTTCCTTCTCTTCCTTCTCGCACCCTAGCTACGTTTCTGAATTGGAGATAAAAGGCTGGGGTGGCTGGAAGTATTCTGCCAAATCAACACATGGTGTGGAAGGCTGACCAGCCCAAGGAAAGTGTCTGTGGGAAGGCGTGAGTTATCTTTTCCCAAAAGAGCTGGTGTTCCATGCTCAGAGTGGAAAAATTGCATCTGCCTCTTAACAGCAATGGAGACCTGCATGAGTAGGTTGTTTTTTCCCCGTGTATATTTAGTTCCTTGGGAATAAAGAGGTTTTGAGGGGGTGGGAAAGGGAAGAAAAGGACAGGGATCTCTTTGTGCACATGAGCTGGACTCTGGGAATAGCCTTTGGCCCCGGTTAGGATGTAGGATCATCCAAAGGTCGTTGTTAATAGTCATCTTATGCAACAAGGGCTGGGCTGCCTCTCCTTGGGGGTGGGCAAGCACTCTACCGTGGAGCAGTGTGTCCTTGGCTCTCTGTCAGGATGGAGAGCATCCAGCGTTGGCTGGTACGGGTAAGCTCTCGCCGTCCCTTTGAGATCAGTCTTGGACAAACTGACTGCAGTGTTGTGCTAATAATAGAGACTTGTCAAAAGTGGTTAGATGTGAAGGGGCAGGGCATGGGTGAGGGCTTGATGCCCGGGTCTTGTTGGGCACTTTGGCTGTGCAAGCATGCCGCTGGTGCCCGGAGGTAGTGCAAGCTCTTGGGGCATACCCTGTACCTGCTCATCTGAATTCTCACCACTCCCTGGGATCCTGGTAAGCAATTCCTGAAATTTAGGCTCATCTAAGATGTAATCATTCTCCTGCTTTACTCTTTGCTAATTGCCAGTGGGTGGTTTATGAGAGCAGAGTGAGTAGGAAGCACCTCCCGTGCACTTTGGGCTACGCTAGTGCGTCCCAAGGATCTCGCCTACGTCTGTAGACCAATAAATGCCAGCAAATGTGCTGCTGAGGGAGGGTCCTGGCACGTCAGAGGTGCTCGCCCGTGGGTGCATTGCTAGGGGGCTGATCTAATTTCTGTGTTTTACTCTGGCTTCCACTCTCCTTTCAGAGCTGATCAGCCTGTTTTCCCAGGAGTCAGAACCCAGGCAGCAGCAGCGCAACCCAGACTGGGACTTGACATAAATCCAAAGACAATAATGGAGACTTGAGAGCCCATAATCACTCCAGATATTCATGTTTCTAGCTCTGATATTTGATATTTAAGGCAATATATTTCTGCAGTCTCATTATACAGGCCTTCCCTTTCCTGACCTTCCTCCTTCCCTTTCTCCTTGTGCTGCAATGAACTGTGGAGGGCACTGCTATAATCATGAGGAGGAAGACACAGAGACAACAGGCCAAGCTTCCCAAATTACTGCCTTATCGAGGCTGTTTGATACCTGTAAAAGATGTTGAGGGGTTCGAGTCTGGTTTCTGATGCAGAAGTGCCTGTTTGGTAGGGATCAGTTGCCAGCGTGGGAATTTGTCATGCGACAGGGCTGGGCTGCCCTGTTGTGCCCTTCAGTGCAGGCCCAGTCATCTTTCATTTCACACATTCAAGGTCCTGTTTGCTCTGCCCATGGGGCAAGCAGCAGTTTTGAGTCTGCCCGTTCTGCTGCTGTCATCTTTAGTGGCTCTGAAGCCAATGAGACCTCATTCTACCTCTGTCCTGTGAGGGATGCTGGGGAGCAGCAGGCCTCAGGCAATGGAGAGGTTTGTTGTTATTCCTGACCTGTTGTGAAAAGCTGCCCCTAGATTAATGAAAGCTCTTATCTCCTGACAGCTGTGACTCAGGCTTTTACTGTGATTGCTTCTGCAAAGTTGCTGGACGGAGCTCAGCACTTGGGGCTCCTGGGGACACTTAGGAGCTGTGACTCCAGGGTGCATGGCCTGTCTGAGCTGGCTTTCGACTGGTTTGCGTGCCAAAAAGGCGAGACCTTGCAGGTGTCAGTGCAGCCTGTGCTCTGCCTCCTGCAGCTGCAGATGTCCTCTTGTTGGTACCTAAGGAACTAGGTTGAACTGATGGTGGACCGTCTGTGTGAGGCTGTTGCACCTCTCACTGCTCTGTGGCTGTGTCCTGTCCATCAGAGATAGTCCAAGGTATTTGCAGCCCGGATTTGGTTGAAATTTCAGTGGATCATTAGTTTTTGCTGCTAGCAGGACCTTTATCTCTGAGACACAAAGAGGGTCCCTTGTCTCTTCTCTCTCTGAGTGTTTATCCACCCTGCAGCTCAAGATCTGTCCCTCTCCGGCTCCTGTCTCCACTTCTCTTCCTTTCCAGCCTTGGGTTGCAGGGCACTTTGAGGCTGTTAAATGGTCTTTTGGAGAGTTGGACTGATGCTCGGGTGCTGCAGTTGGTGATGGTAGCAGTGCTTGTCCTATCACCGCTGCCAGCAAAATTGTCCTGCACAGCTCATTTGTTAGTGCTAAGAAGTGAGTTATCTGCGCACACAACGTTGATCCAACAGGGTCAGTGAGAGGGGAGTCTTCCCTCCCGCATGTGTGTTTGCAATTGCCATTTTCTGCAGCGAGCTGGAAGAGAGCCTGAGCTCGGCCTGTGACAGCAGAGGCCACTTTCGGGTTGCTCTGTCAAAGGAGTCAGTGCTGTGGGTCCAGCCTTTTCCCAGAGGGTGATGGGGATCTGCAACCAGCGCTTGGCAGCTTGTGACATGAAAAGGATGTGAAATGCTCCAGGTGATCCACTGGGAAAATCCAAAGTGCATCCAGAGATTTCATGATCACATAGGCTGCAGGACAAGGGACGCAGAGAGAGCACCACAGATGGCAGCCTGCACAGCTGCCCTTTCTTTCTGGGTGGAGGAGGCAGTTGAGTAGCTGCCACCGCAACTTAAAGGCAGCCCTTGGCTCCTGGTGAGTTGGATGTCACCTCTGACACGGCCCAGGACTCATGCTCAGGATTAACGGTGGGGGAAAATGGCAGCTAGCATGAAACGGTGCTGGTTCTCTGGGACTTGTTATGGAGAAGAACAGGACAAGCCTACGAAGTGCCTCCTGGGAACCAGAGGCTTTGGGGCTTCTTCCATATGGTCGCTGGAAACACCGATACAGGAGAAACACAGAAGGGATGACTTGTTTTGAGGCACGTTTGTTTTGCTGAGGAAGAGTATTCCCGTTCCTCCTCGGAGGCAGCTGCTGAGCTTCCAAATGTGTGTGTGGGTGCTCCTAGTGCCGTGTCCCCTTGCTGCCAGCGGCAGCGATACCAGCAACCGCGTTGCTCCTGTGCCTACTCCTACGATCCCTCTTCCCCATCTCCCTCTGCTGCGATGTCCCACTTGGGGTCAGTGGGAGCCCAGTTGGTTTCCCGGGCTGTCGAGGACAAGTGATACGACGGTGTGTTGGTGCCGCTGTGGGGCCCTGCGACGCTTGTGTGTGTTTTGCTGCCGCTATGAACAAGCTGTCCCTGGGGACAGCGGCGCTGCCGGGGGCAGCTGGCGGCTGCTTGGGATGCTGCGGGCTCAGATGGACGTTCCTCCGTCTTGCAGCTGTCGCTGGGTCTGTCGCTGCTCTTGAGAGGGAGGTGAAGCACCGAGGTTTGGGGAGGGGGAAGAACGTCCACAGCGTGGGCCAGGTCGGGAACCGGCAAGCCAAGGGAGCTGCGTGGCACGTTGGAGCCCCTTTTCCCATCCGTGCAAGGGAGTCATTTGTACCACGTTACCTTTCTCCTAACATTTTAAGCACTGCGTGATGCTTCCAGCCGTCAGAGCGTATCATTGAGCAGACAGTTGATCTCTTAATGGTTGATTCGTTTTAATTGCTGCTCTTCCAGCGACGAGCCTCTGTCGCCCACAACTTGCTCGTTACGTGGGCGTCTCTGCTTTGGGGCTCATGAGTCACTGGGATGGGGACTAGTGCTGGTTTCTGACATCATATGGTGCTTGTGGCCTCTTAAAATTGAGAACTTTATTTTTCCTTCTTCTGTTGTTTTATTTTTATTTTTTTTTGAGGCCTTGGTGCCCTGTGGGTTGGTAGCACAGTGCTGCCTGGGGGCTGTGATACCATCTGCATCCTAATTTAACCTGCTTGCCAGCCGTTTTGAGGAACTTAGAGATATCAATGAACCAAAACAATTCTGCAGCCCCTGGGGACAGGAGGAATATTTATTTCCCTCTTCTCTGCTTCCCTGAGGGAACTAGAGCATGGATAGGAGACAAAAAGCGGTACAGAAAGGCAGTGGCTGGGCCATTAAAAGGGCTGGATACCCTATACTTTATGTAATTTTCTGTACTTGTATGAAATGAATATAATGAATGTGAAATACACTGTTGTGATCTGGAAGCATTTTGCTCAGAGTTAGTGATTGTATAAACTGAAGTACAGCAGAGAATGAAAACTAAAACCTTTCTAAAACTCCAGTATATTGAATAGAAATGTGGAATTTTGACTTAATCTGAGTGTGGATTTTTTCTGTCTCCTTAATTCCAACCTTGCCTTTACATTTTCAGTTCTGATAAATGACTGGTTTTCCTGTATGATTCCTACAGGCTTTGTAATTCACTAAGTCCATACGAAACACCACTCAAAAGTCTTTGGTTAAGTCAGAGCCCTGAACCTGCACATGTCCCCAAATTTCCTCCATAACTCAATTCTCGTTGCAATTTGCACAGTTCATCCTGTGTGTTGACAGCCGTGTCTGTCTACATGCAATGTCTATGTTAGGCTTTGAAATCTGTGGAAACCTTTTCTTTTTTTAGTGCTGTTTGAAAAGTCAGCAAAAGTATTTTGCTCAGGGTAGAATGACAGATGTGCTGCAACAGCAGATCATTGCGTAATCCATCTATCTATCTGTCTATCAATTGTTGCATTATATTATTTTTATAGCTATCTATATAATATGAACACTATATGTATGAAATGCATATATTGCTGCAAGGTTGGTTGGTTGGCATAAAAAAGGCGTGAAAGTTCCTGGTGCAAGCACAGGAGGAGGATCCAGCCTTACTCGTATTCCGTCTTCCATTGAACTGGAACTCTGAGCTCTGTGTAACTGGTTTTGGCATCATGGAGGGCTCTGCAAGGAGCTCCATTTTGAGCATCGCAGTGAGTGTGTCGGTTAGGATAAGCTGCAAATTCGCCACTGCAACTCCTTGAGTCTGTACTGGAGGGGCTTGAGCAGCCCGAGAAGGATATGTTGTCTCTGCCCTGCAGCGAGGTGGTAGCACCCACTCCTGCAACGCAGACATCTCGCTCCTGTGGTTCCCGAAAGCACGTCTGCCTTTTTATGGGTCATGGCATCTGTTCAGCAGTGCTGCAGACGCTGGTTTTGGATAAGCAGCTCCAAATACCAAACCCAAATGACCCTGGAGGCGCAGTAATGTGGGGGCCACGCTATTTAAACTAGGATTTGGCCAGAAAGCAGAGGCGCTCGCCCTGCTGTCTGGCGATAAGGATCTGGGAATCTTTAATGGCCACGAACGGTTAATGTTGTGGGGTTTCGAAAGGGCTCATTGAAAGATGACACCTGCGGTCCTCAGCCTCCCCCTTTTCCTCCCCGGGAACAGGAGGTCGCCATCTGGTAGCAGTTTAAAGAAAGTCCCCGCTCTCAAACGATACCATTGTATCGTGCGGAATAACAGGGCGAGCGCCGGGCCAATTCCTGCCAGGCTCTTGTGTTCCTGAAAATGCACGAAAAGCTTTCAGCGCTTAAGCAAGCAAGCAAACGTAACCCCCGGGTTACAGAAACCATGCGCGGGTTGAGGGAGCTTTAATGGGAAGCAGTTTAGGGCTGCGGTCTCTGCAGAGCCCAAGGCTCCGGTTGCAGAGCAGCGAGCACAGGTCCTGGAGGAAACAGCATCTCTGACTGTTTATTTTGGTCTCTTCCAGAGCCCTGGGCATAGAGTTTTCCTTGTATAAAGCATCCCTCTTGGCTGTTACCTGGTGCATTCTCTTAAGAATAGCAGATGTTGCCTTGTTGACCACCTCCCTTTCCCCCTGGACCCTGTTTCTGGGTGATGGTGGGCAGGACAGTGGTGGTCCTCATGGTAGGCAGGGAAATATGGAACCTGTGAGCAGAGCCAGGGACCCCCTGACACCATTTGGAGGCTTTGACTTGACTTTGGGTCTGAGGGAGACTTTGAAACTGGGATTCATGCCCTGAGGGAGAGGAGGGATTGGATGTCCCCTGTCCCATCCTCCTAAGGCACATTGCCAGGCTGGGGCTTCGTGCCTGGGCTTTTCCTTGGGGAGGGAAGCAGGACACGGAGCGCGCGAGCGTTCACAGCATCACCGAGAGCAAGGAGGAAATCCCAGACGGCTGCGGCACTGAGACGGGATGTGGCTCCGCCGGGAAGGGCTCGCCGGGGAAGCAGCTTTTGGAGCATGGTTGGGTTAAGGAGGGGGAGAATGTGTCAGCAACCAAAGGAGATGGTACAGCTTGAAATCTCCGTTTGCTCTTCTACATATGTGAAAACACTTTTGGAGGATAAAATCCCTTTCCAAAGTGCTAAAGCTCCTGCCTAGGCATTTACATTATTAAAGGGACGAGGCTGCCAGTTGGGCTTGGAGCCTGTGGGCCTCCCCGCTGCCGGGGTTATCACTGGTGCTTCCAGAGGCGGGAGCCGCGGCTCCCCAGGGACTTCACCAAGGGGCCGCCCGGAGGGTGGCCTGTCCTCAGAAGGGGACACCCTGACCCCGTGGACGCTGTGGTGCCAACGCCTGGAAGGGCGGCCTGCAGCCCTTGGCCTGCAGGCCATGAGCAGGGCCTGTGGCGGCCTCCATGGCGACGGCGCCCGGCCGCTCGGCCCAGCTCAAAGCCAACCTCCCCGCAGGAAGGCGGGTCGCTTGGAGCACGGGCTGTTTATTTTCCTTTCTTGGCTCTAGCCAGGACAAGCTATTTTTAAGCTTTTTCCTTTTTCTTTTTTTTTTCGGAGTTGTTTTGCTTCCTGAGGTCTCTGCGCTTCGCCGTGTTCCCCTGCACTGTGTGGGGAGCTGGAGAGAGGCGATGGCGAGCAGGGTGGCCGCGGCGGTGGTAGCCGTGGTGCAGGATGGTGTCCTCGAGCGAGCTTCACGTGCGTCGAGGAGCACAAGGGACACGGGAGGTCCCTGTCTGCGGGATGGAAACACAATCCCTCGTGGTCACGGCCACTCTCCGTTCTGGAGCACGTGAAGTTCGAGCTCTCCAGGCCCAGCTGAACGGGGACAGAACCTGCTGAGGACTGAGGACAACGGCTTTGCTCCAGACTACCCCAGGTGCTCTCTAGGCTTGGATCAGCAAGTTCTCCCCCCGTTTTGAATGTATGTGAATGTATATGTTCATCTGAATGTCCATATGAATGTGTAAGTTCATGAAGGGAGAACATAGGGAAGAAGGAGCCAAGCTCTTCTCGTTGGTGACAAGTGACAGGACAAGGGGAAATGGATATAAGCTGAAACACAGGAGGTTCCATCTCCAGGTGAGGAAGAACTTCTTTCCTGTGAGGGTGACAGAGCCCTGGCACAGGCTGCCCAGGGAGGCTGTGGAGTCTCCTTCTCTGGAGGTCTTCAAAACCCACCTGGATGCTGCCCTGTGACACATGCTCTGGGTGTCCCTGCTAGAGCAGGAAGGTTGGACTAGATGATCTCTAGAGGTCCCTTCCAACCTCAACCATTCTGTGATTCTGTGATTTTCTTGCTCCAGTTGCCTCTTCCACGATTTAACAGGGATGAAGCTGCAGAACTTCCAAAGTAATTTCTCTAAAACCTCTGGATTTTTGTGGAGCTGATTGGCAGGTCAGTGTTGTCGCTGGGGAGATTTCCCCCTACTTCACAGGCTTCAAATCTGATTTTTCAAGGACAGAAGTGGCCCGGTGTGCTGGCATGACTGTCTGGGTACCAAAACCCTTGTGCAGCCAGAGCTATGAGATGGTCACCTTACCCTTCCGAGAGCCAGTGATGGGCAAAGCTCTGTGAGCTGCTCGCAGGCAGTGGCACCAGAGACACCATTGTGGAGATGCCCCCGGCTCCCAGGGGTCCCAGGGGTGGTTTTGCTCTCAGAAATGGTGCTGTGCTTTTTCCATCCCTTATTTGGGGATGGAGGTTACTGGTTGTTCAGCCCCCCACTCCTTGCTGCCAGTGGGAGGACGTGGTGCTGGCACGGAAGTGTTATCTAGGCTGCTTGAGTCTTCTGTGGCTCTGGTCTCGGTTTTGCAGCTCTTCCTTCTTGCACCTTCTTTTGAACCTCTTTTTTATCAGGGTTTTGAGCTGTTCCTGGTAAGGTTATCCCTTGTATGTCCTTTATTTTCTTGCAAAGTGGAAACTGGACATGTTATTTGTGCTTTTTTTTTTTTTTTTCAATTCTTGACCTGGGGAAAAGAAGTGATTTAAAAAAAGAAAAATAAATTGTTTTGTTGAGATTAAGGCATGATGGAGAAGAGAAATGGCAGGAAACTCTGTACTTGGAGCAGCAGCAGAACCAGTGCAGTCTCCCGAGAAACCCCAGTCCTTCCACAGGGGCTTTGGGAGTTTAAAATGGAGGCTCTCATGAGACCTTTCAGCTTATTCAGAAAGTAGGGCAGAAAAAAAAGGAGGAAAACTGTTTGCTCAGAAGCTTTGTCTGCTTCTCATCCGCCCCAGAGTGGCACAGGTGGCTCAGGAGGTGGCACTCCAGGCCCCTGGCTGCCCTGCCAAAGGTTGCTCTGCAGCCCTACCCGTGAAGTTGGACGTTTTGGGGGACATCCTGGCCAAATGCTGGCAGGACATGGGCTTCGTCCTCTGACTTGTGCCCCCCTGCTGCGGGCTGGCCTGTATGAAGCACCTTTCTGGCCTGTCCTGCAGTGTGTGGCTGTCCCCTGCACTGGCCGTGTCCACCTTGGCAGTGACCGTGTTGCTGCAGAGGATGAAGTCTCCTCGTCCCCTGCCTGTGGGCTGTGTCCTTACTGCCTCCTCTCCTTCCTTGCTCCTCTGTATGCATATCTGCGATGGAGGACAGGCCATTTCATCTTCGTTAATTGGCCGTGGTGGGACATGAGCTGGTTGTATGCAGCAGGCTGGAGGTCGCGTGCTTTGGTGCTTGCTGGGCGCTTGCCTCTCTCAACAGTAATAAAGACTGAGTGGTTTCTGAGCGGCCCATGGATACTTAACCTCTCCTGGTAGAGAGTCTCATTACCTGGAAAATGCCTATATGTCTCTAATTAGGTGTTTGTCGTAATTACTGGGAAAGGATAAATAGGGAGGTTAAATATAGCATCCCAGCAGCAGTGCTGGCTTTGCAGGCTCCAGCAGCCTCAGGCAGGGGAACACTACCTGGCCTGTAGAGACGGGGACCAGACGGGTGTCCCTTGTGCAAGGCCAAACACAACAGCTGTCCAGTGATGCTGATTCTCCAGAACTGCTGTAAAAATTCACTGGAGGCTTCTCTAGTGCCCTTTCCGTAAGATTAACATGCAGGGTAAAGGACATTTCATTATACTATATATACTGCCCATCCACCCTGGCTCATTCCCATTCCTGGGGCTGTCCAGCTGTGCCCCCGTGGCAGCCCCTTTCTGCAGCATCTTGGGGATACAATGGCAGTGGAGTTGGAGCGAGACTACTGTCCCCATGGGGCCAAGGAAAGTGCTGTGGAGGGATGTGAGGACTGAATGGAGCCCTTGGCCTTGGGGCGCTCCTGAGGCTGTCAGTGCAGGTGCCTCCAGGCTCCTCGACTGCTTCCAGCTTTGGCAGCATCCCTGAGTTTGGCACCAGGAACCCATTCCCAAGTCCACGCTTGCTTCCTAGCAATTCCCACTTTGAGGTCTGAACCTTGCCTGGGGGGGGAGCCTGCTCCCAATCTGCATGTCCTGTGTCCCTGTTTGTTGCAGAAGGTAGAGGGCTTCCATGGAGCTGCTTTTGCCGGGTTGCTAATACCAGCCACCCAAAAGGAGGCTCCTACTAACCCCAGCCTTTTTGAAACGTGATGTTCATATTTAATAGCTCTTGGGAACCGCACCCAAAAAAGGAAGAAAAGCCCAGAGCCTGCATCTCATTTGGAGGTTTTAACCCCGGCGTGCTTCACCTTGCGCAGCCCGTGTCTGATGGGTGAACCCCAGGCTGGTGCCTGAGGAGGACGGCAGGGAAGGTCTAAGTTTTCTCACCTTTTCTGTCTCCTAAAAGCCTTGTGCCTGATTCTCTCCGTTGGTGTAGAGCTTGTGAGTCTGGAGGTGCTGCGTCAAGCTGGCACCGTCTCAGCCCTAATCCGTGGCGTCGTGGAGCTCGCGTTGCGGTGGCAGAGCGCGGCCGGCGCGATTGCCGCTCGCACGTGCCGCACGGCCGCAACCTGTGCGGAGCAGCGGCTGCCACGTGGAGCGCCTTGCCGCCCCGCTGCAGCAGCTGCTTCCCATTGCCGAGCAGCAGAGCTGCGCTCTGACAAATGGACGTGTCAGAGGGGCTTGATGGTTCCCAGGCCTCCCGGGCCGGCCCGCTGCCCTGGCGGGCTCGGAGCAGCTCCGCCAGCCCTGCGGAGAGGAGCTTCCCGTGGAGGGCAGCTCCTCGTGACTCTCCGCGGGTGCTTGGGAGAGTTGGGCTGGCTGGAGGGCGAGGGCAGCTGCCCCAGCGGGAGGGAAGTGTGTGCTCTGCCCAGTACCTGGCCCCTGTCGTCCCAGGCCAGGGTTTTGAAAAGCTGAAGTTGCCCTGATTTGGTCCTGTTAATCCAACGGGTAAGCGGCCCCTTTGCTCGTGCTCACGTTAGCTGTCAGTGCTGCCGCTGCCTCGCAGCGTTTGGTTGCACAGGGACCCATGCAGAGCCCTGTGCGTGGCTGGAGGTGAAGGCTGTGCCTCATCCTCACCTGCTCAGTGCCTGCTTGGCTTGGCACCTGGGCGCCTCGAGCAGGGCGGGAGGCAGCTCCGCCTGGCACTCGGGTGCTCAGGTGGGATGTGCCAGCAGTTCCTTGCATTTCTTCCCTCCTGCACCCCAAGTTTGGCCTTTAGTTTCCGTAGAGATGTTTTTCGTATGAAGTGAGATGTATGTTAGGCTTACGGGCATCTTATTCCTTTAACAAGGTCTAGATGGAAAGGGGAAAAGAGGCTGTGTGAGTCATACTTGCCCATTTGGCCCCGAGCCAGGACATCATCTCACAGCTGCTGGCTCTCAGCTGCTAATCTCGGATGGGAATGTCCATCAGCAGCCTGGGTGTTTCCTTCAGCAACGTGTTGTGTCCCCTCTGATAACTGCAGCTCACAGCCAGAGAGCAGAGCCTCTGGCACCATAACTGGCTGGGTTTCTGTAGAAGGATTCCTGGCTTTGGGGTTTTTGAGGATTTTATTCATAGGTAGCTTCTTCTACTGGGGGAGTTCTCGATGCTGAAGGGGGAACAGAGCTGTGGGACCTCTGTGATGAAGAGCTGGAACAACATTGAATGTCTTTTGACTTTGTTTGAATGTTTCCCTGCTGTACAGGGGTGACCTGTGCGTCCAGGTTGCTCCCTGCAGCATGTGGTGTAAGTGGCTGATAGAAGTCGTGTCAGATCCCGTGTGATGCTGGAGCTTGATGAAAGCAGAGGTCACTGCTGTATTGGAAAATCTGTTCCCTTGAATCTCGGTGCTAATTTGGTGCTGTTGTATGTATCAATCCATCTCCTCCCTGCTTAACTTTATGGGGATGATGATATTTACATTTGGGGATGTTCCTAAGGCCTCCCAGTTGGACCTTCCATGTATGGGAGGCATCATGATTTTAAAGCACATTAATCTTTGGCCAAGATGTTCTCTGGGGTTCTTTTTAAGTATATGAGCTTCTATGTCTGTCACCTTTTATTTTTCGCTGCTGCACATGTATGGATTTGCTGTTCTGAGATTGTTTTCACATTCTGGGCTTGGGCTTTGCTGGCAGCGATCCCCGGGAAGCCTGTGTTTATGTGCACGTCCTTTCAGATTTGAGGAGGAAGGTTAGGTGCTTGGAGTAGGACGTTGCTGTAGGCAGTGGGCTTGCTGAGTCCTGGTGCTGCGCTGTGGTGGGGACAGTGTGATGCAGCTTTGAACACATATGGGGTATGACCAGCATGAAAGGCAGGATGGAGGTTTGTACCCTGAGTTATGGGGTTTGTGGCTTCTCTGAAGCTATGAGCCTGACCTCTCATTTCTCACATGCATTAAAAGATATTATTAACCCGCCCGTGATGGAGGGGAAGAGAAGCAACGAGGTTGAGTCTCAGAATATCTGTGTCTTTTGAGATGCGAAGATGGGATGATAACTAAATTCCAAATTCTGTTTACTGTCTTTCAGCTCTGAAAAGATCTTTTGAGGTCGAGGAGGTAGATCAGTCTTCAAATTCCTCCACCCCACAAAGACGGACCCCAAACCCTCTCCTCAGATCCACTGTGTCCAGCTCCACACAGAAGTTTCAGGAACTCGGTGCCAGGAATTCGGAGCCATCTGCCAGGCATGCAGACCCCACAGGCCAAAGATCACCCAAGCCCTCTCTGAGGAGAGTGGAGCTCTCTGGACCCAAACTGCCCGAGCCGGTGTCCAGAAGAACAGAAATCTCCATTGACATCTCATCCAAGCAGGTGGAGAACTCCACCTCAGGGTTATCAAGGTTTGGCCTCAAAAGAGCAGATGTGCTGGGGCATAAGCCTCCTGAGCCCACGCCGAGAAGGACTGAGATCACTCTAGGCAAGCCACAGGAGCCGGGGCTCCGGAGGGTGGATGCGCCGGTGTCAAAGATTCCAGAGATGCCCCAGCGGAGAGCTGATGCAGCCAGTGCTCCCGGGCCCGATCTGGCCACCAAGCGAGTGGAAATTCAGGTAGCCAAGGCTGCCGAGGGGCCAGCCCCGCCAGTCCGGCAGGTGGAGAATTTGGAGCCTTCTCTAAGCAGCCAGCCTCCCCCACCGGAATCAAAGCCACCACCTGTGATGATCGAAAGCCCACCAAAGAGAGAAGAAGGTGAGTAAAGCTCTGTGTAGCTGCTGGATAACATGCTGGGTGATACCTCCCTTTGTTGGCTCATAAGAGAAGAGGTTTTGCAAGGACTTTGAGAGGCATTTGCCACTAATGGTTACTCTTCTGGCTTAAGTGGTGATGTCTTACAGTGCTGGCACTGCAGAGTCTTAGATACGTCCTCGGGGGCACTTAAATACATGTCTGTTATGTTTGGTTTTATGCTGGCTGAAAGCACTGCCAGTTTGAATAAAAATGGTACCAAGCCTATAAGAAATAGAAGGAGAAAAAGGCAGAAGCCTGAGTGCTTACAGAAGAAGACATTTGTGCCTTTTCTATTCCTGTGTCCAGACTCATCTGCCTGTGTACAATCTCCTGAAAAGCTTCTGACTTGTGAGGAGATGTGGTTGGTGCAGAAATGCTGTTACAAGTGTTTGTTGGGTTATGTTGCTGCTTACGCTTGTAGGGCAGCAGCAGCCTCTTCGTAATCCAGAGTCAGAATCTCTCTTTTTTTTTTTCCTTCTGGCTCCAGAGACAAAGACTGAAAACATCATGGACTAGAGCCACTATTAAACTGGAGCCCTGGCTTATGTTAGCTCTATCTTGTTTTCGATTAATCCCATATTAGACATTAAAGCCAGCTTCCCTCCCCCACCAGCCGTCATTTATTTTCCCTAACATTTTAGACATTTTTCTCTTCTAGCTCTTTAATTATTTTTCCATTCCCCGTCACAGAATAGCTCTCCGCTCTGTGCGGCACAGCGTTCGCTGCGAGGCCGCAGCCTCCGTAGCCCGCCCTGCGCCTCCCCATGCACACACCAGTGCATTAACTGGGGGGTGGAGGTCTGTTTCTGAGCCCTGACCATGGGTGGTGTGTGCCCGGTCTTTGCAAAGGTCTTTGCAGCTCTTCTGTCCAGTCGCAGAGCTTGGTCTGGGTGGTAGGTGAAAGTGGCTGATGCTAAAGACAGCTTTTCCTCTATTCTCTTTATTACCATCAGCGTTTTGGGACGTAAGGCTTGCTCTGTGCAAGAAGTATCTCATCACTGTTGAATCTGGAGGGCTTCCCTGCCCAGAGCTGTTGGATGGAGCTGTTTGTGGGAGGAAGAGTTGCCAGGGGAGGCTACTCAAGGCTCTGCTTTGGGGCCAGCTCAGAGCCATTCTCAGTCCATTAGGCAGCTGCTCCTCGTGCTCAGGACTGGTTTTCACTCTGGCTGGTTTGTCAGCACCATCTTGTTGCTGTTAGAGCCATCTGTGGAGACAGGCACTGATCCCAAGGCCTGGGATCAGTTTGGTGCTGCATGGAAAGCAGCTCTGCTACGCAGTGTAGGTGTGTGCTTGGCCACCAGGCTGCCCTTCAGCAGTGAGTTGGAATAGTGCTCTGCTCTATCTGCTCTTTGCTGGGACAGTGGTGATACAACACCTGCGGTCATAGAGACATGAGGCCTCCAAAGAGGCTGTGCTTTGGGTTATATAGAATCAAATCAAGTATCAGTGGTAGAGCTAGTATGAGACTTCTAAGAGGAGGTTTCTCTAACTGCAAGTAGTGTGGCCTCGGTATGGCTTTTCTCAGTTGTGTTTTAAAGCATGGAGAGAAGTGTCCACAAGGTAGCAGGTTGGTTTTGCTCTGTCTGGGCTTGGCTGGGATCTAAGAGCCAATACAACAAGTTATGGGGGGTTTAACCTGCACCCTCCCTGTAGGCTCCCTGTCCCCAAATGAATTGTGAATGATGCCCGTCTTGTCTCTTGAGTGTGTGCTTGGCCTCGCGCTGCTGGGTTGTGGCTGCCGGGCCAAGCTCTCAGCTGCAGATGGTTGGGCACTCTGTGGAGAACAGAAGACCATCTAAGCTGCTGAATCCCAGGACAGCTGCCCATGAGGGCAAGAGAGGGGTCTTTGAATCAAAAAGGGCTCCAGAATGCTAGGACAGCTGCCAGGGATGAGTTTTACTGAGCAGCCCAGCTGTCCGGGCTCCGCGTTACAAAGCAAGGCAGCCGTGCTCCTCGCTGCTGGTACAAAGGGCGCTTTCAGTTGAAATGCATCCAAAAAGAGCCAGGAAACAAAGTTGAAAGGATAGGAAGGCCTCGGGCCCTTTATTTCTCCTCCTCAGCCTCATGAATAGTCCAGAGTTGCTGTAAGAGCCTGTGCCCCTTTTACCCAGGCATCTCAAACTTCTTCCATCTCTCTCTACTCTCGCGTGAGATGCCATTTCTGGCTGTTCCTCTCTTAAGATCTGCAACTGCTCAAATTCACTCCTGCCAGATGCTTGAAGGGTGTTTCGCTGCTTGCCTGGTCTAAGCGTGGGCAGGAGTTCAGTGAGGACAGAGCTCAATTCAGCCTGTTTCTGCGGGTCCTGGCCTGGGCAAGTGTAGCTGCTGAAGCCAGGAGCTGGGGACTGCACAGCGTGGCAGGAGATGCAGCCTCAGCAGGGTGTCCTGTGGTGTCCTCCCTATCTGGGAACCACACTAGTGAGTTAGATGATCTTCAGGAGGAGTTACAGGACTCAGGAGGAAGTGCCCAGCACCCATGGAAATAAAGCAAAGAAGATCCTCAAGATCCTCAAGTAATAGTTGGTGAGAACCTCTTCCCTGGGGAAAGGGTGAAGGCGGGCAGGGAGGCCTCCTCTGATCTGGGTTTGAGGAGAGATGCTCAAGCTGGATCTTGGATTTTATTTGCAAGAGGAGGAAGTAGTTTTTAAGTTGCGCATGGCCCTTAGCGTGGGACTGCACAAAATAGCCCATGGGAAAAACGAGCTCTTCCCATCCCTCCAGGAATTGCAGAATGGGAGGATTTACGCCAGAGGTGAACCTCTCTCGGTGGCTTTGAGGGAGCTTTGATTTGGAGCCTGATGACAGCTCCGTGACTCAGCTCCCTGCAGCCCCAGGGAGGTGGCGCTTGCGGAGGGCAGCTTGGGGCAGATGCCCGGGAGAGCGGTGCCGGCTTCTTTGGACACTAGGCTGCAGGTGACTTGATGACACTTTCCGGCTCTCCTGCATTTCTGGCCTCGTGACAACCCCCAAAAATGGAAGCTTTGCTCCGAGTCATGTGGCAGAGGCAACACACAACCTGAACTCCTGCTTCATCTCACTGCCAAGTGCTCCCAGGATTTGGGTCACACCATGGATGCTCACATGGTGCTGGAAACTCCTTTCTCCCATGGCCCCTGCCACTCTGCAGCAGAAACAGCTGAGTAGGAGAAGCAATTACAGACTCCTCACGCCTCCAGCCTCTGCTGGGACTTGCCTTTATTTCCCCCAAGCTCCAGCTGCTGGTGGCTCAGCTGTGCTCCCTTGCTGTTAACCCCTTGTCCCAGCCTGGCTGCCTTGGCTGGAGGTATGCAGGAAAGCGTGTTGTGCAGGAAGAGGCCAGTCGGAGGAGAAGGGCAATCACCGCAAACTCAGCAATTCAGAGCAAGCCACAAAGGAAAGGGATAATCACAACACTCAGCGTCATTAGGGCTGCCTGCTCAGGCTGAGATCGCTCTGGAGCAGTGGTTCTCAAGGTGGGAAGAATTCAGAACGTATCGTGGTGGGGCACAACACTAAGGAAAATTTCTTCCTGGCTCTGTTTTCCCTCTCCATATCCTTCCCATGCTCTGCTGCACATCTTGAGGACGTTCTCCACACTCCTGCAGTTGTGCAAAGGGGTTTAACACTGGTTAGACCGCTGGAAGTGGGAAGACAGGAGACAAGGCAGGTGCTGGTGACCTCTCTGCCGAGCAAATGAAGCTGAGTCTGGACTGTAACACTGTACAAGGACATCTCCCAAGGGTATCCAGGCTCTGCAGCTGAGGCAAGGATGTGCAGAGCTGGGCTGGGGACAGGAGAGGATAGGGAAACAAACAAGCAAAAACCCTGATAGAAGGATGAATCTGTGGAGTCAGGGATCGGATACATGGTGTTGGATAACAAGGATAGGGCTTGGTGTAGCTGGTATTCGGGGCCATAGCACAGGGAGCCAGCTGGAAGCTGGGATGCAAGTTGTGGGGCTGGAGGCAGCCTGGCTGGGGCTGAGACTGACTTTGCTGGACTAGAACTGCGGTGAGGTGAGAGGCAACAGGTGAGATGGTTTCATAGAATCGTAGAATGCTTAAGTTTGGAAGGGACCTCAGAGGTCATCTAGTCCAACCCCCCTGCACACACAGGGTCACCTAGAGCACATGGCACAGGGCTGCGTCCAAGCAGGTTTTAAAGATCTCCAGAGGAGGAGACTCCACAACCTCTCTGGGCAGCCTGTGCCAGGGCTCGGGCACCCTCACTGTCAAGAAATTTTGGTGGAACTTTTGGTTCTTCTGTGGAACTTTTGGTACTTCAATTTCTGGCCGTTTCCTCTAGTCCTGTCGCTGGCCACCACTGAAAAGAGGCCACCCCCTCCTCCTCACTGCCTCCCTTGAGGTCTTTATAGACACTGATCAGGTCCCCCCTCAGCCTTCTCTTCTTCAGGCTGAACAGACCCAGCTCCCTCAGCCTTTGCTCACAAGGCAGATGTTCCAGGCCCCTGATCATCCTCGTAGCCCTGCACTGGACTCTCTCCAGCAGCTCCGCATCCCTCTTGTCCTGGAGAGCCCAGAACTGGACACGATTTGTTTGTTGCATCCAAGTAGAACAGAGAAATATGGAGCAGGGATATGCAGTGGCATTATGCACGCAGAGAATGGATAAAGGTGAATAAGAGGCTCCAGCAATTAAAAGAAAATAAGTTAAAAAAAATAAAAATAAAAAAAAAAGTAGGGAAAGGTTGAGAACCTGCTGGCTCAGAGACCACAGGGTGGTGCCAGACGTGGGCCGACTGGCCTCAAGCTGTCGGACTTCACCTGAAGAGTAATATTCAAATACAATAGTTACCTACAGTGGGGTAACCATTACCTAGTTAGCTTACTATTATAGTTAGTATAATATGGCATGTTACCTACACCTTCTTTTAACTCCCCGTCCACGCTGCTCTGTGCTGATGTCCTGCTTCAGTAGCCCTGAATCGTGAGGTTCCCCCTAGGCTTGGTTTCTCCACAACAGCAAGCAAGTTTTCTTTTTTTTCCCTAGTATCCTCTCAGTGTGATGCTACCCTGACCTAATGGATTCGTCACATGGGAAGAGAGGGGGGTCACCTCTCAGCAGCTCCGTTTCTGAGTCATGTCACAAATGCATGATGAGAAGAGCAGCAGGCAGCTCTTTCTGGAGCCGATGGCTGCAGGTAACTCGCAGGCCCTGCGGTGCTGGCCAGGGAGGAGCTGTCAGCTCAGGCTCGGTTCTCCTGGGGACCGGTCTCCTGGGACCTCTTGGCCTCTCTGGGGCAGGTCTGAGCATGGTGCCCACGCTAGCTTGGCTGAATCTGGTTCATCCACATAGTGCTGAGCAATGCTCTGCAGAGCCAGTCACGCCAGGGGTGGATGGTGGTGGAGTGGAGCTAGTGTGGCCTGGACCTGTCTGGAGCTAGCTGTCTGGACCTGCATCCCAGCAGGCTTTACATGTTCTGATGCAGGACAGGGCTTGGTGTGGCAGCTGGGGACCGGCAACATGTCATCCTTACTGACTCTGTAGCCAGTGGGCTGCTGCCTTCATCATACTCTAACTTGTCCTGCCTGGGCCCCTCTTTCTCTCTGGCCCAGTTTGGAGCAGCATCTCTGCCTGAGATGTTCATCATCGTCCTGAAAAAGGAGGGCAACCCCGTGATTTAGTAGTTCTTGTGAGATGAGGGTCACTCTCTTCTCCAAAATAACTGCTAGACCAAGATGAAACGGCATGAAGTTGTGCCAGAGGAGGTTCCAGTTAGACATCAGGAAGAATTTCTGCGTGGAAAGAGTAGTCAAGCTTTGGACCAGGCTGTCCAGGGAGGTGGTGGAGTCACTGACCCTGGCAGCGTTCAAGGCACGTGTAGATGAGGCGCTTAGGGACACGGTTTAGCAGGCGTGGTGTTGACAGGCTTACAGTTGAACTCAAGCTTAAAGGCCTTTTCCAACCATCATGATTCCGTGATACAACTTCCTTTAGCCTCAAGGTTTCCCAGGAACAGGGTCCCTTCAGCATTGGTTACGTTCTTGCTAAAGCTGTGATTTTGTATCCTCTAAAAATGCTTGTGTAAACTCACGTGTTACATATGTGTGTTCCTATAGAGTACGTGGATTTGCAGGCACAGATCCCTGTCCGCACTGTGCCCTAGAGGGTCCTGGTGTTTCTAACCACTGAACAAGTCACCTTCTGTGCAGGACATGGGCTGCGCAGGCTGCTCTTCTGCAGGGAGGAGAGTTTTCAAGCACCGGCCAGTGTGGTGCACGTGGAGTAAGCACGAGGCTCAGAAATGTGTTTAAACATGTGGAAAATGTTCAGGTTTAGGGTTGTTCCTCGAGGGCTTATGAACGCAGTAAAGCGTCACTCTTGATAGTGGCTCATCCATGTGGAAGAAGGTCTCATCGCCCTGTTGTTTGTCAAGCCCACGAGTGTCTGAGTTGGGGGGTGCTCGAGGGTCCCCCCCTTGGCATTTGCATGTGCTGCTTTGCTGCCAGTGAGCACTGGAACAGGCTGCCCGGGGAAGTGGTGGAGTCATCATCCATGGCAGTGTTCAAGAGGAGGCACTTAAGGACGTGGTTTAGCAGGCATGGGGATGGTGGGTGTACAGTTGGGCTTGTGGTCTTGAAGGTGTTTTCCAACCATAATGATTCTGTGGTTCTAAGGTAACACAGGTCCCAGAACAGATGATGTTTTCCCCCTCAGTTTTACCCCTGTTCCCCCAAATTTGAACCTGTTTATATTGGTTGTTGAGGCTCAGTCCCGGGATCTCAGCTGGTTGATTAGAAATGATCCCAGAAGAGTGAAAGCCCTTTTGATCTGACGATTGCAAAGCTCCCGTGGTTTCGGGGTGAACCAGGCACACGCTGCTCCCCCAGCACGGTGGCCACGTCCCTGCCCTGGATCTGCTCTTCTGCTCCCAGCAAGTGCTAGGACCGCAGCTCTCCTCCCTCCCACTGTTATCCTCCTGGAGACCCTCTTTGCATGGTTAGATAAAGATAAATCAGGGCAGATATACCAACTAATGGGAACCTGGAGCTAAAAAGGTGTTGCGATCATCCTCTGCAGCTGCCAGGCCTGGCCTGACAGCCTGGACTAAGTGCATCTCACTTTGGCTTTTCCCCCCCACTCCCCAAGCCCTAGATCTGCAAGTGTTTTGTTCTAGAGGTTTCCTGTTTCTCTTTCAGAAGGTTCCTTGGAGCCGGGTGAAAGAAGCAGAGCCAACTTTGTGAGCTGCACAAGTCCTCACAAAGGATCCCGACGGATCCTGTAGGATCCCATGCGATCTAGGGAGCAGCCTTGCCAAGTTGCAGCGTGTTCCAGCCTCCGTGCAGCACGAGTGTGTCGGGTGGGGAGACATGAAAGAGGCTCCTCCAGTGCCAGGAGGTCTCTTTCCACCCCTCATCCCCCTCAAACCTTTTTTTTTTTTTTTTTTTTTTTTTTTTTTTTTTTTTTTTTTTTTTTTTTNTTTTTTTTTTTTTTTTTTTTTTTTTTTTTTTTTTTTTTTTTTTTTTTTTTTTTTTTTTTTTTTCTTTTTATCTTCTTCTGCAAGGACGAAGCCCTCTGGGCAGCCGGGATGCCTCGGTGTAGCTGGGGTTTTAGGGAGATTTGGCAGACAATTAACACAGCGACTCTGCCCGCAATAAAACGGGCCAGGCCTGTGCGGATAAACAGTGAGTAATCATTTCCAGCTCCCTGAGCTGCACAGCAATTCAACTGCACAAAGAGATTAAAGCTGCAGGGAGACATTTCCTTAAAACCAGCTGACACATTTGGGCTAGATTATGGATAGTCTTTTTTTCTTCTTCTTCTTTGTTTTTGGTTATTATTATTATTTTTAACAGGAAAGCGCCTACAGCCTGAAATACCAAACAGAGAGGCTGCGCTTGAACCAGAAATGCAGGGATTCTTCCAAATCCGTGCACTTGGGGCAGGTGCCAAATATGAGATAATCTGGAATAATGGAAACCTGCAGCACCAGTGACTTGGAAGGAGAAAGCGCGGGGGAGACGAGCGTGTCCCCGTGCTGCGGTGGTGCCTACACCGTGCTGCGGTGGTGCCTACACCGTGCTGCGGTGGTACCTACACCGTGCCGCCGGGTGAAGCCAGCCTGCCGAGGAGGCCTGGGCACAACGGGGGGCTGAGGATGCAGAAACTTTCCGCTTTTTCCCACCGCAGTCTCTGTCCCAGGTTTTGCAGGGAATGGCAGGGGAAGCTCGTGTGGTTTTGAACGGTGGAGGTGGCAGCAGAGGGAAGGGGTAATGCAGGGGTATGTGTGAATATATATATATGTGTGTGTGTATGTGTATATGTAACAGGTATAAGGCATTAAGGATGTGGTCCCAAGCAGGGTGTTTTTGAGGCCACCAGCCCCCGTATCTCTAAATCAGGCTGCAGTGTTGATAACTTATCACAGTCAGCAAAGCTCATTTGTGATACAGCGTAAATTCAGTTTCCTGGAGTCTGGTCATGTTGCCCTGTTGGCCAAGTAGCTCAGAGTCCCTCCCAACGTTGCACTTGGTTATGGGCACAGGGTATTTCATGTTGCTGGTGTTGTACAGTTGCACTGTTTTTACTTCCCTTGGTTTTTGAATAGGAACCTGGGCCAAAACTGCAACTTTTGTGCTTCTTCTCTAGCAAATTCACTTTGTGTGAATTCACTCTCTCTACTTTGAGACAAATGCAGATGAATGGAGAATTTGCTTGCCCTGCTGGAAGTCCCCGAGTGCCTGCAGTGAAAGCGGTGATCTCACCAATGGAGGTTCATTATACTAAGTAATAGTTTCCCGTAGGAAATGTTTCCCCCTTCCCTCCCCTTCCTCCCATCATCCGAAACCGGAAGGGGGCTAATCCGCGGATGCTGGACTGGAGGGGCCCTCTGGCACTGGCCTTAGCAGGTCTCTCCCATCTCCAGCGCGGGTCTGTGGACCAGATTGTGAATCAATGTAATTGTTTCCAGAAACCTTTGGAAAGTTCCTACGGCTGAGCGCAGCTCCGGGAAGGTCAGAGCCTCCTGTTCCCGGCAGCAGGTCACCACGCTGCACGTGGTGGCCTCGCGCTGGAGCATCCTCTCCTGGCAGGACGCGACCAGGGCCTCACCACAAAGCTTTGGCCTTCAGGGGTGCCCAGGCAGCCAGGTCCCTTCGCTGCGTTGGGAAAGGACGGGGTTTTCTGCCTGTTTTTGGATGTGCTTGTGTGCGAGTGGCAGCGGAAGCGAGGGGACGGCGGCACTGTGGGAGGGTGAGTGGTGTCGGGTACGAGCCCCACCGAAGATTTTCTCTGTTTATCTTGCGATAAACAAGTCTGAAGCCCTGGGCAGGAGTGCTCTGGAACACGCTCCCGCCCGCCAACTCCTCTGGCATCTTCCAGCTTTCTCACATTGAGGTTAATCATCCTGCGGGCTGATAAGACCAATCCGTTATCTTGGCCAAGATAAAACAGCAAGTTTGCTTTGATCTCTTACAGCAAGGCCTGGCCGCTCGTTTTGTGACGTATCTGCTGTCTGCCAGGGAGGGGAGCAATGGCAATGGTGGTGAACCTTCGGAGTTGAGTGCTTTTCATCTGAACTATTTCTAGATCTCTGCCTAACATGTTTCTGTTGGCCGGGAGTTGAGGGGACACCACAGGTTGGGTACAGCGCCAGTGCTATAAACTGTGGGAGAAGACTTGAACCGAAGTGAGATTGCGCAGAGATAACTTTGTTTTGAGAAGATCAAACATTGTTGTGACCAAAAAAGATAACTTGACAGCAGGCCAGTTGTGTTCTTTACTCCTCCAGCAAACAAACAGACACTTCAGTATTGTCCAAGATGTTGCAACGAAGCTGAAGGGGATGTGGCTATAAATGGAAGAAGCAGCTCCTCTTGGATTGGAGCCTGGGCTCAGGCTGCAGTGGGCTCCGGTTTTCTTACATCTGCTATAGCTTTTAAAGGAGAGACTCGGGGAGAGGGCTGCTTCCATTTAGATTAGCTGAACATGCATTTGGTGAGCTTTCTGAACTCCGAGTCGGAGTTTCCCAGATTTCTGGGAAAAAGAAGAGTCCTTTGCAGCAGTATTTCACTCCCTTGAGTTTTCATTTTGCTGTGACATGGAGATAGCTCAGGACGTTAGCTGTGATGCAAAGCTTGACCAAGGGATATGGTTCAGAGCATTTTGTGAGCAACAGTTTACAGAGGTTTGTGTGTGTATGGAAAGCAAGGAATGCGAGTAAACCATACCAGGTTGCTGTGACTACTTGGGAGGGACATCATGGCTTTTGGGTTTTGCTTTGTGTTTTTTGTTTGTTTGTTTCCACTTGTTTGGGCCCCCTTCACTTTGTTCTGTCTACAGTTTGTTCTGAAGCAGTGGATTGGTGTGTTTTTGCCCAGCAAAGGCATGGGTTTTGTTTTGGTTTGTTTTTTTCACTGTAGGGATGAGAAATGACCAAAACAAAGCATCTTTCAACATCTTCCCATTCAGAGGTTGCCGATGCTCTAGCAAATAGGAACATAAGCTTGGATTTATGCTTCAGCTTGTCAAGCCAAGTGATTGTGCCCAGGTCATGTGTGGAAGTGAGCTGGGTGGCCCTGGCAGCCCCGGCGTGTCCAGGGAGTTCTGTGTGCGTGGGGCTTAACCACGATGCTCTCTAACCTGTGTTCCTTGGCCAGCATTTCCAAGCAGCATGAAGGGTGTCCAGTGGGAGATGGGCACCTAGCCCCTTTGGCATCTTTGGGATGTCAGTCTTCGTGCAGGAGCAAGCCAGACTGCACAAGGAGTGTTTCTAACGCCTCCTTAGCAAACCTGGTCTCTTTAGGTCAGACTGGTCTGCAGTCCCTTCACTGGGGACAATTGTTGGCTTAAGGGCATGGATCAGGCTCTCGGGTGTTTATCAAAAGGACTTTATTTCTTTTCTTTACAATGCCTGTATCTTGTCCCCTTTCCTCCTCTTGCTGTGCATCGAGTGGAACAGACACCCCTTCCCTTTTGCAAAGAAAAACTTGGTTTGAGGAGATCTCGGGCAAATAAGCTTAGATGGGAATCCGAAGGGATATGGTGCCTAGGAGAAAAGGCAATGATAAAAGGTAATGATTCATAACGTGTTGAAAGAAAAAGCTTCTCAGTTACAATGGTATCATAGCTTATAACTTTTAAGAGTGAAGGCATTGCTTTTAACGCCATCCCGAGGACACTTGTACGTGTGTCGTGGCTGATGCACTGGGAGGGCTACCCTGGTATTGCCCAACCCCGCCTGGGCTGGAGGCTGTTTGCTTCCCTGAATGTTTTGACCCAGGAAGGCGGTGGTTGCATTTACTGTGCTGCTTTGCTCAAATTTGGGAGTCTGGACTGCTTTTTGCTAATGCACCAAAGTAGTGTGGTCCTCTAAACCTTTCTCTGCATGCAAATACAGGATAAGTCTGTGATTGCAATCTTGGAAGATAGGATTCCTTTTTTTTCCACTTTCCCTGAGCATTAGATGACAAGGACATGTCCAGGGCTAAGGTTAAATCATCTGGTTTGCAGCAGGCATCCCCGCGTGCAGTGCAGGAGAGCAGTGTGCCACGCTTGGGAGAGGGGAGCAGAGGCGGCCACGAGGCACGGGCAGTCACGCAGGGCGGCTCTTTCACAGTCCGTGCACCAAAAGAGAAGGTCTCTGAGCATAAAGACCGGGTCACGTCCTCCCTACCCTTGGGAGGCTGAGGAGGTGCTAAGTGCACCCTGGCCTCCACTGTGCCCTCCCTGTGGCTCGAGGTGCTGCCCATGCAAGCAGGTTTGCAGGGAAGATCTTGGCTCTGTTGAGAGCAGAACATCCCATGTGACATCTGGTCATGCTAAAAGTTGTGATCTGACAACTAATGTCACTGGGAGCAGGTCTTCGCTTCGTGGCGGCCGCTGTCGCCGCCTGTCAGGACACTTCACCAGTTCTGCAGAGCCTCCGGCAGTTTTTTTTCCCTCCAGCGCTCGGCAAGAAACACAATTAGTGGAAGTTTCCAGAGGAGGGAAGGAAAACTTGGTAAATCCTCAGACCTGCACTGGAGAAACTTGGAAAAAAGTAGCCTGAGTGCACCCAAAAGGCTGCAAATGCGGAGGCAGGAGAAAATAGTTGACGTGAGGAGGAGGAAAGGAGGGCTCTGAAGGTAACCCGTGGATGGGTGAGTGCGGAGCATGGGAGGTGCGGGTGGCACCTCCTGGTTTCTGAGTGATGGAGACTGCTGCAACTGAGATGGGTGGAGCGGGCACTAGCAGGGAGTTTGGGATGCTGCTTCCCTAATGCCTTCTCCTGTTTCCATCTTGTACGATAGGAAGGAGAATGGAGATTACCTTGCAGTTGTTGAGATTCGCCTTGGGAAAAAAGAAGCAGATCTGAGCAGCTTTGCAGATAAAACATAATTGTTTAGACAAACTCTGGCTGAACCCACTTCCTCCTGCAGCCCAATGCGCTGATAAAATGGGGCTGGGAGTGGGAGAATGAGTTCACAGGCTCCTAAGGCCTTCGCTGTGGGTCGCGCCACCCTGGAGATCCGGCCACCCTTTTTTTTGTGGCCTTGAAGATGACAACAAGTCATGGCATGGTGCTGAGAACAGAGCCTAAGCCTGCTGTAGCCTCATGGGTCCTTTATTGCTCTAACACACAAGCAATACCCCAGAAATAAACCATGTCAGTGCTAGGAGGGTGGAAACATGAGTGGTCTTGGTGGGTATTGGTCCTGATGGTCTTGAAGGTCTTTTCCATCCATAATGATTCTATAATTCTGTGATGGCCCGTAGTTAATTTAGTGTCTTGTCTACGTTTTGCTCAGCAGATTTTCATAGCCCTGTCAGGCTGCCGTCTGAGCTGCTGTCCTGGCCGTGCTCCCTAACAGTGCCCTGCTGCTGTCCAGCTGCCGCCCCGTGTCCTGAGGAGCTTCCTGCTTGAATGTGTGAGAGCGATGGGATGAGTGGGATGCGTCCATGGCAGTGCCCGTGTGGCTCCTGCCTGGGGAGCTGCGCTGTGGAGATTGATCAAGGCCACGTCCACCCTAATGCTGATGTTCCTCCTGACCTCCCTTGGGAAGCAATCTTCCTTGCCCCATTTCCCGTAGTAAATACAAGTTTATTTACTGCTTAGGAATGCGAGGCCTAAGGATTAGGAGGTGAAAGTTTCCTACGCAACTGGGAAGGAGCTCTGGGATGTCCTCATGGCTCTGTGGCTTTATTTCCCGGGCATGAGAGTCTTGCAGAGGGAGCTCAGCAAAACAGAGACCTTTGGCGTGGACCTTGGGGCTCTGCTCTGTGTTGTCCCAGCAAGGAGGTGTGTCCGTGCCTGTCACCTGCAGCAGAGGAGCTGACATCACCAGTGCTTAAATGCAGCACGCAGGCAGGAGGAGCAGGGCAGGGGCTGCCGTCCCAGCCCCTTCACCCCTTGTTTAGGGGGATACGGCAGCTACTCAGAGCCCCTGTCTGTGTTCGGCCCTGGGGGGGCTTGAATCCCTCTTTGGGGAATCCTTCTTTGGTCTTTTCAGGGCTGGATCTGGTCCTGGTGCCAAGTGCTCCCTGGCTGTGCTGGACTCTTGCCAGTGCTCTCTGCTTTGGGGCCCAAGGGAAGCCCTGCTAATGCCCATGTTGAGAGCAGCCAGGGTTCCCATCTATGGCCCTTCCCTGTCCCCAGCACCCCAGGCTCCATCGTCACCCTCCCAGCTCCATCGGCAGCCCCCGGCTCCCTCCCCTCTCTCCCGCACAGCTCTCTGGAGTACAGACATTAGTAGTACCAGCTCCTCATCAAAATCCCCATTTACAGAATCACAGAATCACTGAATATTCAAGGTGGGAAGGGACCTCTAGAGATCATCTAGTGCAACCTTCCCACTCAGGTAGAGAGGAAGGGTGCAGGGAGCACAGATTAGAAAGGAGAGGAGCAAAGGCAGAACGGAGAGGAGGGCCCATCTCTTCCTTCTGCTTGTGCTCCCTGGGCGGTGGGTCAGGGAGCTGAGCCGGGCAGGGAATGCGCAGCAGCAGCCAAGGGGACCCAGGATGTTTCCTCTGGAACAGGAAGGAGCGTGGTCCGTGGTGTGGCCTGTAGCAGCAGCCCCTCTGGTACTCCACTGGCTTTGTGCTGGTCTCATGCTTTGGCTTTTTCTGTATTTAGCAGCACT
This sequence comes from Nothoprocta pentlandii, assembly GCA_013398315.1. Lineage (NCBI taxonomy): Eukaryota > Metazoa > Chordata > Aves > Tinamiformes > Tinamidae > Nothoprocta > Nothoprocta pentlandii. Next base: position 423,435 of record VZSG01000350.1, on the reverse strand, counting down.
AGTGGGAGAGAGGAGACTTTGAAATCAAGCGTGGAGGAAAAGCACTTGGAGGCAAAGCAAGCAGGTCTTTGCTCCCGGGAAAGGTAGCGTGAGACCGTGAAGGCCAGAAAGCTCCTCTCGGCCAGCACGCTGTGCCTGCCACCCGAACCTCTCGTCAGGCTTCCCGGGGACGTTCCCGGGGAGGCTGCGGAGCTGCCAGGCAGCCCCTGGGCCGCGGCGCTGGGGAGCAGCGGAGCGGGCAGGAGCGGGGATGGTTTAAGCTCCAGGTAAGAGCTGCCAGGCCGCCCTTCTCCAGGTCTCGCCCTGAGTTCCTGCCCATCTCCTGCACGTGGGAGAGCAGAGCTCAAGCGGTTGCAGTGGCAGAGGTGATCCGTGGGTTTGTGCTGTAGGCTCCATCTGCCCTTAGCTTTAGACTAGGCGGGGAGGAGGAGATGGTGACTCCTCTTGTGGTTAGTGCTGCACTGTAAGGGCCTGCCTTCTTCATGAGCTCTCGTTGCAGATGCCCTTCTGGCCTGCCCAGGGGGTCTCCGGGCAGCGATCTCCAGGTTCCTCCTCTGCAGAAAAGGAGCTCTCTGAGATGGTGAGCGGGGCTGGACTCCCCTCTGCGTGCATGACCTTGGTCGGTGGGCGAAGGATGGGACTGAGCTCTGAAGGCCTCCTTGCTGAAAGGGTGGCTTGGAGATGGTGCCGAGCTCAAGTCAGCCCAGCAATGTGGTATCTGCAGGGTCTAAGTGGTGGGTTCCCAGCTCTGCAAGGACATGAACTGCTCTTCAGAGCTTCAGGGTTTGAGCATTTGGCCTTCCTTCTGCTTGGAGAAGCAGGAGGAGTGGCTTTGGGGGTTATCTCAGCCGCTCCACTGCTTTGTAGGGTAGACGGTCTACGGGATGGTCCTCAGAAGAGCAGGAGAACCAAAGCCATCATTTCACTGAAAGAGCAGAACTGAGGAAGCCTCAAATTGTGGGCTGCCGAGACAAAAGGAATATTGCTGGGAGGCTCTGGTGGGAAACCAGGGATTGCTGCATCCCTGCGGGGACGTAGAGAACACTTTTCTTGAGGCTTTTTTTTTTCAGGCGTGCAAAATTCATTTATCTCATCTTGCCCGTTGTTGCTGTTGCTTCGTTCTCGCCCAGGGGCAGTGGCGGGATGGGTAGGTTTCAGATCCCGATTCTAAGGTTTCCTCCTCTGCTGCAGCTCCAGCTGCCAGGCCTGGCTTTCCAACAGTTCATAGGGAGGCTGGAATATTTGCAGGGCAAGCAGGAAATGGCTCTAGCTTCCGCCTCCCAAGATGGTGTGAGCGTTAAAACAGAACTGGAGAAATATTAGACATCATCCATCCGGTTTAGCAGAGGAAAGTGACCCCGGGGCCATCTGATGGAAAGTCCATGCCCACCCGGCCGCCTGCGCGAGGCTGTTTCCTGCAGGCTGGAGGCAGGGCCCGGGGCTCTGCCGGCTCCCTTCCCAGCAACCCACCCCTGGGGTTTCTCTCCGGCTGCTCCCAGCTTTGTAGAGGGGGAAAAAAAAAGAGGAAAAAAAAAAAAAGAAAAATGGGCGAATTGTTTCCTGCTCTGCTTGGCTTTGCTGTGGTTTTGTTTTGCACGAAGCGTGTGGGGAGCTGATCAAAAGGAGGGGCAAAATGTCAGTGGGATGAGCGTTCATCGGAAAATGAGATTTTTGTGTTGGGATTGAAGCAGTGAGAGGAAATTGGTCATTGCTTTGTGTTTTTTTTCCTTTCATTTTGTTTTGTTTTGATGAAATGTTTGCTACTACATCGTCTGTGACCAAAAGCAAGGTTTCTTCCATCCCCAATGGATGATGAATATATAAAGTACATAAAAGACAGGGTCTGGGTCACTCCAGTTAATTTAGGGCTGGAGCAGTACCTTTTGCATCTGTGGAAAGCAATACCGGAATATCGAGTTAATGAAAAGCAAGTTAAGTTCTTCCAGCCTGTTTTCCAGCACCGACAATTTCCCGCTTTGTGCTGGCTGAGCACCATCTACCTGGCCAGGCGGGGAATAGCAACTTACTGCCCGTCCAGCCAGGGCAAAATGCACTGGAAGGGGCAGAGAGTTTGTGAGAACTGATTTGGGGCATCGGAGGCTTTGGAGGGAAGGTGGGAGCTGCTGCAGAGCAGGGTAGTTGGTGCTGGCAGCCGTGGGACAGATGTCGCATCTCCAGAATCCAGCTAATTAGTATTACTGCAGCATGGTGGAAAACTTCTCCAACCGCCAGCTCGTTGGTTGGAGCACAGCAATTGAGCTAATTTCATTCGAAATGCTATTAATAGGTTAAAAATGGCCTTGAACTTCAAAGGGCCGTCAGGCGGCCGGGAACGCGCGGCGGCGGCGCAGAGCGGAGCTGCGGGGCCGGCAGAGTACGACCACGGGACCCTGCAGCCTCCTGAGCCAGAGGCTCATCTCACTCGCGTTGGCTTCACCTTAATGACTACTAATGATCATAAAATTGCCAGTAACGGAGGAAAAATTAGGCCTGTTGTTATGGCTGCCCCTTGGAGCCGAGTTGTTCTGGGGTGCCTCGTTGCGGCTGCGGGAGCGGAGCAGAACGCGCGGGTGTCCTTGGGGCAGCGCTCGCACAAACGGCTCATTGTGCTGCCCTTCTGTGGCTCTCCTCCTCGAGCCCTTCTCCTCCCGAGCTGGAGCATTTCTCGCGGCAGCCCCCGGGCTCGGACGGCCCCGCAGGAGAGCGGAGCGGGCGAGAGGAGGTTGGCACCATCCTCGGCGAGACGCTCAGGGCCTGGGGAAGCCGGTGACCTTTGCCCGTGGCTCGTCCCCCCCACCGGGGCTGGGGCTTTGCTGGGCATCTGCTCTTGGTTTTCGCAGGGGCTCCGCGGGGCTGCTTTTCCCGGGAAAGCCTGCGATCCATCAGGGAAGCGTGGAGGAGGGGCGGCTGATGGAAGTGCTCCGAACGGTTACAGATGGCCGGAGACTCCGCGCGGGCCCTGCTTGTTTATCCCGGCGCGGGGGGCATGGAGCCTCCCGCCGGGCTTGCAGGGGCTGCCAGGCCGGGTCCTGGAGGGGGGCACACGGCCCAACCTTCCCGCAGGCCCCCAGGCCTCCTTCCTCCGAGGATGCCCTTCCGCTGCAGGCCTTTCCCAGCTCTCGGGAGGTGGCCCTCTCTGGTCCTCCAACACAGCCCCCTGGAATTAAAAGGGAAGGAACACGTGGTTTGGTGCCTTTAATTTGCGTTCCTGTTCCTGCTGCCTGAGGCTGGGCTTGTTTCCCCTTGCTGGCAAGGCGGAGGGAGTAACAAGGACCTAGCGATGCCTCCCAGAGGTCCTAGCCCCTGCGCCGGGCTTCTCGGATGGACGTCGACCTGGACACCTGCGAGAAGCGGTCAGCAGCCAAGGGTGCTGTCCTTTGGACCCTTCTAGTAGCAGCAGTGATTGTGTTTATGTGCTTGGGCCGTCTCCTTTGGGCCTTGAGGAGCTGTCCCTCACTCAGGAGGTCCATCAGGTGGCCCAGCCGCCGAGGACTGACGTCTCTTGTCCCTATCTCTGTTCATGGAAAACGGCTGTAAGGGGGGAAAAGTTGCTGAAAGCAAAAAGGGAAGAAAAAGTGAAATGCCGAGGTCAGCAGCACTCCCTGCTCTTGGCTGCGTGAGTGTGTCAGAGGTGAGGGCTGCGGGACTGAAACCCTCCAACCCAACAGGCGTGGTGACCTTCGAGAGCCCTGGAGCACTGCGGACCAAAGTGCTGCCTTTGCCTGCAGCTCTGTCCCGGAGCCAGGCTGCTTCCTGGGGTGCAGTGCGGCTTTGAGAGGCTTTGGGCTGGCGTGGCGGTTCTTGTTTAACCGACTGGGGTTGTTGGGGTCATGTTTGGCTGCTGCTCTGGGCCCGGCTTGTTGGAGTGAGGATCTGAGGGACTTGCGGACACTTGGGGTCTGCCAGGAGCGCCCATTGCTGTGGGTCGGCGGGCACTGCCTCCCCTTGCCAGGTGCTCAGGTGGGTCCTGTTGGACTTCCCGTGTGGAGCATCCCCAGGCCTGCTCCTGCAGCCGCTTCAAACTGCAGCCCCTTCACCGAGGGCGACCCTGGCTGCCCTGTGGGGTCGTGCCCGAGGGCTCTGCTCTGGGCCCTGCTGGAAGAGCCTCCTTCCCCTGAATCCTGGTGGGAATGGCAAGCAGGGCCTGACCTTCTGCTGTTACTTTTGTGGGTGCTTTAAGCTGAGGATTGGGTTCAGCAGCCAAGCCAGGCTTTAGGTGTCAGTCAAATCGTGCAGTTTCATTAGGAACAAAAAGATGTCATGTTTGGGATTCCTCATGGTCTGGGTTGCTGTGGTTCCTGGCCTGGACCACAGACGCACTCATGCTTCTGTACGTTCCCCGAGCACAGTAAACCTGCACCAGACCTTCCAGCAGCAGCGCTGGTGAATGGAGGGAACTTCAAGGAGGCAAAACGCTCCTTTTCAGTACTGCTTTCTACAGCTGAGTGCTGCAAACATGGTTAAAGTCTCCATGGGATTTACAGATTTGTGGTCTCCAGAACATGCAGAATATACCCAACATGTCACACTTTAAGGGAACAAGAGACAAAAGGGGTAACTAGAACTGTGGGTTTTTTTTTTTTTCTGCCCTGAATCTGTTTCTTTTTCTGAGGTTCGTTTCTTCCGGTGTGAACTCTGCTGACAGCAGTGCAAGTGCTTGTCACCAGCTGTGTTATCAGCAGCACCTAGTTCTGTCTAAGTGCTTTAAAGTGGCACATGAACCACAGCCTGAGGACTTCTGTGAAGTTAAGTATCAGGTGTGGAAGGTGACCTGGCTTGGAGAACCCTGGAATGACCCAAACCTTACTTCCAAGCTCCTAATCCTGAACAAAGAATAAAAAGAGACAAATGGGAGAAGAGCCTGGTCTGGAGACACACAGAGCCCGTGGTCAGAGTTCTTTTTCTGAGGACACAGCGTTCACCAGCTGCAGTCCCGGGTGCGGTGGGAAGCGTGTGGGTGCAGGAGGAGGGGTTCAAAGCAGAAAGAAGCTATGCAAAGAAGAGACAGTTCCCTGAAATCGTGTGCTGAGGATTGTAGGTGCTGTAGAATGATGACTCTGCTGAACGCGCCTCATAAAAATCCCTCCAGACCTTGACCTTGCGTGTGTTTAGCTTGACAGCTGGGTATGCTTCCTACCTGTAGCCGTGGCCAAGGGTATGGGACTGCTCCTCTGGCACTGTGACACCCTCAAGGACTTCAGGGCTCCTTCCCGAGTGCTGTTCCTGCTCGCAGGATGCTCGCAGGATGCTCCTCTGCCGACACGCAGCCAGTTCTGGGGAGATGCGGTGGAACCGTTTTGCAATGCGCCCAGGTGCGCAGGGCAAACCGTGCGTTTGGTTTCCCGGAGGCGACGCTGGAATTAGGGGACCTGGGGCGGCCCAGCTCACCATAAGCAGGAAGCTGCAGTGTTTTATGTTGCACCCAGAAAATGGCAAGTAAACGTGGTCCTGGTTGAGGTGAGCAGTATCACAGTGTAAGCTTGTAAGGTGTTGAAATGCTCCCGGTTCAATGCTAAATAATTTGGCTCTTGTTTTATTTCGAAGGCAGAAACCCGCTGGCAGTATTTCAAAGGACGCCCAGGTGAACTCCTGGGTGCTTCTCCGCAGCAGGCGGCCCCGGCGGGGAAGGGGGTTTGTGTCCACAGAGAGGCACGGGCAGAAACCCAGCTCGGGGCAAGAGGCGGCGCCTGCGGGGGCCTGGCCTGCAGGCAGCGGCGGGATGCAGGGACAGGTCACACCGTGCGGGGACGGGTCGCACCGTGCTGGTGCCGTTGGTCTTGTGGGAGAAGAGCAGGCCGCGCAGGTGCCCGGCGCGGAGGCGGCGGCTACGCGCAGCCGCCCTCGATGCGCGAGCGGAAGGCGATAGCGCGGCGATAACCTGCGGCTGCTTCCTGTTTACGGGGAAGGAGCCGTGTCCTGGGCCAGCTGCTCTCCTGGGAGGGAGGAAGGCTCGGGCGGCGGATCAGGGCACCGCTCTTTGCCTTCGGGCTCTTCGCTTTGCTCTGCCCGCCGAGCGCTGCCCGCTCGCTCCCAGCTCCTGCTCCGCATGCCCGTGGTGGACGTGGAAGCCTCCCCTTCTGCCACCCTCCTCGCTTGTGTCTCCACGGCTCGTCACCCTCTCCCTCGGGACAGCAGGCACCTTCCAGGGCCGTGCTATTGGCAGCATCCTGGCTGTGCTGAACCCCTGCGTGAGAAGCAGGAGGGGCAGTGTCAAACCCACGGCCTGCTAGCCACGGGAATCAGAGTCGTGATCAGCTGAAGAACGGGAATGTGAGCAATTGCCAAAGAAACACGTCACTGATCACAGGGAGCGCAGCCCATGAGCCCGTTGAAGGGCCCCGAGGCTCTTTCCAGTGCTTACCCTTGGGCTGCGCCAGCACTGCAGCTGGCTGCGGGGCTCTGTGCCCTGGAACAGCCCACGTCACCCCGTGAATAGCTCTGTAAACCTCTGCGCTCCCATTAGCTCCTGCCCCCAACACTCCCTGAAAAAGTTGCCCAAAAATTCCACCTCGACGCAATTTAGGATATGCTGTAGCCTGCCCAGAGAACATCTGCTATCTGTGCATTGGGTGATATTAATCATAGCGTAAACTCAGCCAAGTGTTAGGCAGGGTAGCCCTCCCACCACCCTGCTTTTAAATGAAGGTTATTTTCAATGTTCCAACAATAAAATCAACCTAGCAGCCCGGGCAAGTGGTGATCTGGCGAGAACAACCACTGTGTGGGCTGAAGGGATGAACTGCACTCAAATGGGCCAAGAAAACATGTGGTCCTATGACTTTTTAAAATCCCTGTGGTGTTTGAGCTATTTCCTAATATTCCTAGTCATCTAAATCCACTAAGACTTTTTCATTGAAGCTGCATGGGCAACTACAGGCTCTCCCCGAGTGTTTTTATGTTGAGTGGAGACTGTTGTTATTTAGGGTCCAAATTTGCTCTTTGTTGCCAGGAAGGTAACAGGAATCCTCCCTCGCCCTTCTTAGCTGTAGACATCAAAGTGCTTCATGAAGCGGGAGAGATGTTATTTCTGATTCGCAGATGAAGAAACAGAGCTGGAAAGCAGGTTACCGCAGCGCTGAGCTGTTGAGGTGGACGTGAATCCTCCCTCCTTGCTCTGGGGGTGTTGGAGTTACTGGTCCCTGGACTCTTAATACGAGTTAGTGGCTTCCTTAAGAGTTAGGGCCAGCAGAAGCTTGGTGTCTAAATAGCACGGACATAGGCAATATGTCATATCCACGTTCCTGGTGACTTGAAGCAGGTGTGTCGGGGCCAAACATGCGTCAGGATGTCAAAGTTGCCCCCAAATGAGAAATTGGCTTTGAGTGATTTGCCCAGAGTTGCCCAGGAAGCCTGCGGCCGAGTTGAGAACAGCTGAAACCACGTCCCAAGTGCGAGCGCAGTCGCCTCCTTCACGCAGAACGTGCCCTGCTTTCTGTGCACGGCTGTACGGGAGGGAACGGGGCAGGGATGTTTTCCCTGTTTTCCCCAGGAGAGACCCTAGAGCTTTTCGCTATGCTTAAAGGGGAGGCGGAGAGCCAGGGGGGCTCTGCTGGGGGCCGTGTTGTGGACCTTTAGAAGAGGGATTGTAGACACATTGGCAGGAGCCCAGGGCGACTCTGAGCTCCGTGGCTGCCCAGGCGCTCTGGGCAGCAGCCGGCGGGGTGGGCAGGGCACAAACCCGGCGCCTCTGGCTGCTTCAGGCGCTGGGCAGGGTCCAGCACGCACGTAATCCTGGGCTGAGCTCTGCTGCCGCTCTCCGCAGCTGTGGGGGGCAAAGAGCTGTGGAAAATCCGTCTCCGCAGCCGTGCACACGGGAATTGCGGCGTGGGAGAGGTGGAGCCCTTGCTGCGGGATGACCCAGTGCAAAGGAAGTTGAAGGATGAGGAAGAAAAAAAAAATAGAGCAGTGGCTTAGTATGGGGGAGGAACCAAGGGAAAAAATCCATGGGCATGGAGCAGGCATCAGCGCGGGAGCACGCTCCGTCAGAAGCGCTCGTGCCTGCTCCTTTCTGCCGGGCCTCCGAGCAGCCGGGGAGCAGGAGACATGGAGCCACAGCGGGAGGCACCCGCGGGAGCAGCACGAGGGAGCTGCTGCGGCCCCGCGCAGCCGTGCCCACAGGGGCCTGTGCCCACGGGTGCCCATGTTCCCCTGCTTGTTGCTCCCCTTGCATTCATTCCATTGGGGAGCACGTTTCCGAGGCGTCACGGGCAGCTCACGTGCCTCTCCAAAGGGCTTCCCTCTTGGCGCTTCTGCACGCGCGGGGCAGAGGCTGCAACTCAGAGCTGCCCCGTCCAGCCAAGCACACGGGGCGCCTCACGGCCCTGCTGGGGTGGGATGGGTGCCCTTCCTGCCTTCCCGGCGAGCTGCGTGGCACCGGAGGCTGCCAGGAGCCATCGCCCAGCATCCTCATGCCTGGGCTCCCCAGCCTGCCAAAACCAGGAATAACCCCAAATATCAATATTCATCTAAAAGCGGTATATTTGTATATATACATAAATATAAACACATATATATGTATCCACACACATGAGCGTGTGGGTGTGGGGCTGGGCGCGCGGCCCCCCGGCCGTGCACGCGTGGGAGGGGGCGCCGGGCCCCCCCCACCCGAAACCGCCTCCGCCGGGGCCTCGCCAGTCTCCATCTCGGCCCGTTTGCGCTTCACGCCTTTGGCCAGCATGAGCCTGGGGGGGGCAAAGAGGGCAGGGGGTGAGCGGGGCCGGGGCCGCGCGGGACGGGACGGGACGGGACGGGACAGGGCAGCACGGCACGGGACGGCACGGGACGGGACGGGGGGTTCGGCGCGGAGCGGAGCTCGCCCCGGTGTCTCCCTTCCCTTCGGGCTCCTTTCACGCGTGGTTCGCAGCTCGATTCCGTGCATCTGCTGCTGCGCTGTCGGCGTGAGGACTCTTGCAGCGGGCGAGGGGAAGTTTGCTCCCCCTCCCTTTCTTTTTATTGGTTTTAATGTTTCGTTTTAACAACAGCGGTTTATTCATCCCTTGGCCTCGGGACAGCCGGGGGCAGAGGGATCCCGGCCTGCACGCCGAGGTGACACAATGGGAAAGCTCCCGGCTTGCTGAGCGCGGTTTCCCGCTAGGAAGAAGGGGTGTCCCTGGCAGGCAGGGACAGCCCCGCAGCTGGGGGCCGTGGGCGCTTGCAGGAGATGCTCTTTTCCTGTTGTATCTGATTTACACTCTTGCCTGGCCCCATTGCACCCCTGTGGAGGCAGATGGGGGTTTGCAGATCTGCCCCTGGGGCCGCAGCACTTTTGTCCTGCTCAGAGGCAGTTTGTGCAAACGCTTTGTGCCAGCAAAATTCCCGACCTTTCTTCTTCAATCTCTCCCTTGTGCAACTGTGCTGCATTTGGGGAAGAAGCAGCCGGGGTGGCTCGGGCCCGACCGTGCCGGCGTCATCCTCGTCTCCCAGGCTGCCTGCCCCTTTGTGCAGGGTGCTGCCTTCCTCCTCGCCCGCCGCGCTCCTAACAGGCCCATTGTAGCTGCTGGGCGACAGTTTCCAGCTATACACTAGGCTGCCTATATAATGTTTTCCAGCAACCAGGGTCAGAGGGTGCTGGCTGATTCATCTTATCTGACCTTCCATAAATCACGGGCCACTGAATCTCGCCTGCAACCCCCTCTTGAGCCCAGTGACTGGCTAACAAAACACTCATTTCTCAGTAAACGGAGCGGCCGTGGGTGCAGAGCTGGGCTTGTTGTCACTAGTTTCTAGGGTGGACTCGCATGAGTGCAGAGACAGGAAGCCAGGGAACGTCTTCCTGCAGCAGCAGGCGAGTTTCGAGTTAAATACCCTTTGTGCTACGCGAGTTGCCCAACTTTGCTTCGCTCTTTGCTCCCGCTTTGCTGCGTGAGGCAGAGGAAGGGAGCCGAAGGCCGATGGGGTGGCGCTACCATTTGAGGACAGATTGGATGCAGCTGCTGGAGACTTAGCAGCTGGGTGCCTTGTGCCTGCGCTGGCCTAGTGACTTTTGGGTGGCTTGGCTCAGTTTTCTGGTGAGGTGCGTGCGTCTACATCGGGATATGAGAGATTTGCATGTGCAGGCGCCGCTTGGTTGAGCTGGTGCTTTTAAGGCGTTGCCAGCTTTAGATTTTGCCTCCCAAGTGGTTACATGTGACTCCAAATCTGCCCCTGCACAGTGCAGGTGTGATTTTACAGGTGGGGGGATTATTTAAGTACAACGCACGTAAGGAGCACAGGCGTCCGGGCTGTGTCTGCCCTGCTTGCAGCCTTCTTGTACTGACTGCTTAAGTACAGTTAAGGGCATGTCGGGGAGAGCAAACGATGCCTGGAGCACCTGCAGATTCTGGGGGCTCACATAGCTGATAGCCCCGGGAGTTGTGAGCCCTTTAATGCTTTCGCAGTGACATTTCATGTTTTCCTGTGTTGAGAGCAGAATACCTGTGTGGCCATGGGCTCGTGGGGAGCCCGGACGTGGTGTATTGAAGACGTCTGACTGCACAACCATTAAACGTAATAGCTCGAGCCCGGCTGCATCCTAGTCGTGGCTCGTGTTGTGCTGATGAAGCCAGATCTGATTGCTCGGTGGCCAATAACTCAGCGCGGCGGCTCCTGGACGCGTCTCCGAGGGGAATCCAGACTTCCCCTCTCGGAGCACAATGGAATTTTTATAGGCTGTGGTTTTAAATACTGTGATTTCCTTATGGCCGGGACGCCACATCCAGCCCTGTCAAAGATACTCTGGGGCCAGGTGGAGCACGTGTCGGGGGCTTTGATTCCTATATAATGCATCCGGGCTTCATTCTGGTGCTCTGGCAGCCTCTCAGGTGTGCCTGGGCTGGCAAAGGGGAAGGCAGCACTCCTGGATGTTATACCACTAATGCCCAAATGTTGTGATTTCTGCAAATAGTTTAATAGACCCGTGTTTACTTGCCTGTTCTCTAAAATTTGTTAAATATTCATTCATTGAAAGAAAAACAACAAAAACTTGGTGGAAAGAATTGATGGTTGAAGACGGAGCTCAGCAGAGCCCCTCTAAAAATTGCATTTGGAGCAGACAGGTGGCTAGTGACCTTTTGAGGTAGCTGCACTATGTGGAGCAAGAGGTGGTGGGGAAGGAGCAATTGCAGAGGGCCCGGTTTGCGAATGGGGTCTGTCGCAGGGGCGCATTTGCACGCGGCTGCACCGAATGCTGCTCCATAAAGCCTAAGTAGAGCCCTTGGACGTGTGCCCACGTGCCGGTCGTGAGATGAATGCCAAGAAGGTTCGTCCGTATCCGTAGCACGTGCGAGTGCCATCTGCTTCCCAGCAGCAGCTCTGCCTCGCAGGTAGGTCTGCAGCGCTGGGCTGAGGCCCTCGTGCCCTGCGTGGGTCTTGGTTTCTAATAGAAACTCGTGCTCAGATGTCAGCGAGTCTTTGGCCGCCCCCGCGCAGGCAGCCTCCCCCGTGTCCTGGGAACTCCAAGGGCTCCTGAGCAGGATCCTTCTTTCTCACACTTTGGAGGCTCTTGGGAACGGCCGCACGGGAAGTCGCTTGCCCCATGGCCTGCTATTGTGACAGGGCTTGGGATCCCGTGGCGCAGTAATACATCTCCTGCTGAAGCCACTACCTGTGATCCCCATCCTGTTTACACAAGAGACAGAGCGCTATTGTTAGGGCTGCGATGCTCGCCAGATCTTGCAGCTCGCTGCGTGCTGTGAGCTTTGGTATCTGCAGCGCAGCCCCGCAGTGCCAGGCGGCGGTGCTGGGGCTCCCGGCCATCTCCGCTTGCATCCCGTTCCTTCCTGCAGCCCTTCACAGCAAGTCGGAGATCTCGGCGCCTCTCTCGGAGGGATGCTGAGGGATACCTGACATCTCTGTCGATGCCAGGAATGAAGTTCCGTAATGGCCCTTTCTCCAGTCGGTGATAAGGTCAGAAACGATGCTGAGGTCTGGCTGGTCCAGAGGGAGTCCTGGCCAGGAGGTGGCCAAGTCCCCCCAGCACGTTCCCCAGCAGAAGCGCTGCTGTGGGACTGTTGTCTGTGGCTCCAGTTGTCTGTTTTCACAAGCTTGTGAAACACTGATTTATATTTTGGTTTCTGAGTCCTCTCCCAGACTCGGTTAACTGTTCCCGTTGGGTTCACGGCTTGCCGGAGTGGCTCCAGAGCCTGGGACTGCACAGGCCACCTTTCCCTAGGGAACCAGCTCAAGCCCTCCTGTGGCGCATAGGAGGCGAGTCGCATGAAATCCCTCTTTGTCCTCGGCTGTTTCTGGCCCAGCTGCACCAGGTTAACCCTTTCTAATCCCGCCCTAACCCAGTCCTGATGAATGGTCCCTTGCTAGGCACCAGGGCCTTTCCTCGCCGCTGCCCCGGCGCTGCCGCGTCCCCGAGGCTTTCTCTGCGGGGGCTTCCCCGTCGCTGAGGGCGGGAGGCATTTGCCAGTGCTTTCCTGAGTCCCCGTTGCCGACCCCAGTGCGTCCCCATCCCGCGGCCGTCGCTCGCTTCCTGCCAGCACGGCCTCGGCCGCAGACCCTCTCCCCAGGGCCACCCGTCCTTCCCTCCATAGGTGCCTCCAGGGTGGCTTTGCCACGCACGGGCGAGGAGGCCGCAGCTGGTGTGAGCCCGTCGTGGGCACGGAGAGGCCGCCCGCCTCCCGAGCAGTGGGAAGGCAGGGCAGAGACCATGGCTGCGCTCCCCCGTGTCCCACGCCGCCGTCCGCTGACGGGCAAGAGGAGGGAATGCTGAGGCCGGGCCAGCTGGCGGCGCTGCCCATGGCGGGACGGTCCCGCCGTCTTGTCCTCTCCGGAGCAATTACCGTGTGAATGCCGCTCTGCTGGCGGGAGGCCCCGAAGCGGCGCTGCCCGCTGCGAGTTAGCCCTGGGCCTGGCAGCGCCGCGGGGCCTGGCAGCGCCGCGGGCCTCATAGCACAGCGGGGAACCACGGCCGCCTCCTGTCACCAGAGCCCGAGGAATCAATTAGCAGCACCAGTCTATGCGGGAAGCAGCCCGAGAGCTGCCGTGAGACTCCCAGTGCCTCCCCGTGCCTCCCCAGGGACCACTTCGGCCTGGCGCTTCAAGCCACGGGATAGTGGGAGCCAAGGAGGTCTCGTGTCTGCGGCTGCTGCCACCAGACACGGGGCTTGGAGCCCTTCTGTTTTGTTACGTTATCTGCAGTGATGTGTTGTGGTGTCACCTTGGGACAACTCGTCAGCCTCCCTCCTCTTGGGCTCCGCTTTGCTTATTATTTATCGGAGAGACGGCTCGTGGCAGGGGCTGTCCCGCTTGGGAGGCAGAGCCCGCTCCGGGGAGCCCCGGCTGTCACCCGGGCTCTTGGCCCAGCTGCGGGCGCCGCTGGCAGCGGGCAGCACCGTCACTGGTACCAGCACAGGCCTCTGGCAGCGCTGAGCCCGCTGAGGAAGCGGCATTTCTGCAAGGCCCTGAGCCCGGGGCTGCTGCTCTGCTCCGTGCCACCTACTGCTCGCCGGGAGCAGGGTGGCTGCTCCAAAGCCACGCAGGGTGTCACTGGCAGAGCGGGGAAAGAAGTGGGCAGTAATAGTCTGGTAGGGTTTAGAGAACAGATGGCCCTTTGGGATGAAAGTTTAAACCGCTTCGGCAAGCTGGTTTCTGGTGTGGGATGACCCACACGTCTGGATTCTTCACTGCGTACTTGTCTGTCCTTCCTTCCCTCCTCCAAGATGTGATTTATTTGAACAAATGCATCTGTCCCTTCTGCCGAGTGCCTGCCGTAGCCATTGTGGCTGCGCCGCTTTCTTGGTGCTTGTGTGCAAACCACTTCTCGTTGTCCGAGTTGGCTGCTGGTGGAAAGAAGTGCTGGTGGTGACGAAGTGGTGCTAAACCACAGCGCCGGAGCACGTGCGAGACCAGCGCAGCCTCCTCCGCGCAGGGCAGCGCAAGGGCTCCATGCACAGAGGGCTGGGGATGCTGCTGCCCGCGTGTAGGGGAGCTGAGCGCAGCCCTGCGGCCGATTCCCAGCCTTTCCCTCCGGGAACGACGGCTCCCTCGGCACAGCCAGGATCCTGCTGCGCTCCCTGCCCCATGGAGCGACCGGGCTGCGTCCCCACTGCGTCCCCCCCAGGGATGGGATGACTCACTGCCAGGACGTGGTGCCAGCCGGGCTGAGAGCAAAAGGGGAAGTCATTCCTTCCTGCTGTCCATCCCGTGCCTGCTCTCAATGGGAAGGAGGGCGGAAGGGTCGGGCTGCAGGGGCTGCCCTTCCCCCAGCAGCAAGGGTCTGTCACCTTGGGGGAACGGACTGTTTCCCTTGAGAGCCCGGACGCCCCTCGTCCAACCCATCTCCTCTTCCCAGAGCTGGTGCGGAGATGCCAGAAAGGAGTGAACGTTGCACAGGTTGGTTTTCAGCTCTGTTGGGACAAGCAGTCACAGGGGAGAAAATGCAGCAGGACCATGGGAATCGGCCTGACTCTTCCACTGCTCTGGCGTGGGTGTCCGGGATCAGTGCACTGCACAGACCGGGCAGCGAGTGAGCCCACGTTGGCATCTTTAGCTGGGTGGATGTGTTTGCACAGGAGTGACAATTCGGGAATGGACACGTAGAGGAAATGGGGCTTTGCACATGTGCTTTGCAGGCCGGAGTGTGTGTGAATGGGGCTGTGCCCAACTGTGCGCGGGAATGGTCACCAACACTGCTCCTGAGGACAAATACTTGTGCTTATCAAACCGGCCACAAGCTTCCGTGGCTTATGCCCGGTGGTGCTCACGGTCCCGCCAGGAAGGCGGGTGTTGTTGTTCCTTTCTGGGGACATGACAGACACAGAGCTGGGAAGGCGCACAGGGCGCTTGGGCAAGCTTGGGACGCTGGCCTGTGCGGCAGCTTTATGTACCCAGGGGCAAGGAGGCCGTGGGGGGGTCCCTGTACAGATCTCCTGGATGGACTTCCCTGACAGTTACTCGGGTGTAATTACAGCGGGACTAGAAAAATATTGGGGCTTGTTTTCAGTGTCAGCAGCGGTAAGGAATTCATTTCTATTCTTGCAAGAAACAAGCTTTCAGAGCTAAAAACAGTCTTTATGGACTGCTCTGCAAGGCAGCATCCCGTTTCCTCGGTCATGCTGCCTTCCATCAAGTTTACAGGTGCTTTAGCAAGGTCTCTGGATGTGCTTTTCCTTTTACTATTGATCCAGGTTTATAAATACAAACTGGCGGGACTGCCAAGGTGGCCGAGTGCCTGCTGCGCCCATTGAAGTCACAAGGGATTTGCAGGTGGCCACCAGCGCTCCTCTGTTAAAACATTAAAAATGATTTACTCAGCCCTAGCACTGCATTTCAAACGGGCAGTCAGCAGATTGGAAACTGCTTCTCAGCATTCCTGCAAGCAAAGATGTCCTGCCAGCAGTCCCCGAGGACCTGGAATTTGATGTTTCCTTACAGGGACTCCCAGCGAGTTGAGCACTTTTGTCCACAGCTGTGCAGGTCTCCTCGGCAGGCTGGTTAGTCCTGCTAAAGCTGTCTTCGTTCTGCAGATCTCAGCAGCTCCCTGAAGAAGACGTTTGCAGTTAGTATGCACTTGCAGGGAGACAGAGCGGTGCTCGGTGTCGCAGAGCCGGCCGCGCTGCTGGGCTGCACCGGGGCTCCCATGGGTGACAGCCAGCCCTGGCGACCGGCAGGGTTTTGGTGCAAGAGAAAGAAAAATGGTTGTTATTTCCCCCAGAAAATCTAGATAGATCAAAGATAATTTGGAGATCTTTAAAACCTGCTTGGATGCAGCCCTGTACCACGTGCTCTAGGTGACCCTGCATGTGCAGGGGAGTTGGGCTAGGTGACCTCTGAGGTCCCTTCCAACCTTAAGCATTCTGTGATTCTAGATACTGTGCAATGGGCTAGTGACGGTCACTAGCTCCTGAGCTTTCCTGAGGATCACAGGACCAGCTTCTCCATCCAATCCTGCAAGCTCTGAGCTGATGCTCAGGCTGCTTCCTACCCCAAAGTTGCTCCTAATGCTATTTCTTTTGGTTGGTGTTGGTGGGGTTTTGCTTGTTTGTTTGTTGAAATGAACAATGCCTTTGTGATTAAAACCTCTTCACTGGGGATTTGGATTCAATTCTTGGCTCCTCAGTAGGTTTTCTGTGTGACCCTGGGCAAGTCACTTAACCCTTCTGTTGTTCAGCTGCAAAAAGGGGATAAGGCGACTTCCTTCCTCCAGTCATCTGGACCCCGCGCTCTCCGAGGCAGAACTGCGCATTGACAGGAGCTGGTACCACTGCGCCCTGCTCTCCTTTCAGGAATAGAGAGGGGCTGCTGTAATAACAAGTCCCGGAGGTGGCTGTTGTCACTGGGCAAGGAGCTCCTCTGTCTAAACAGCCTGGAAGCTGCTAGATCTTCCTTCATGAAAGGCTGTGGAAGCCTTGTGCCTTTTTACTTACCTGTTTTGAGTTGAAGGATGTTGTTTTATTGTCTTTCTGAGCTATTTGGCCACATCACACCCTTTCTTCCTCTCCCACCCCCAATCCTTATGTCACTTCTCCCTGCTGGAAGGTTGAGGTGGGTGAAATGAAAGCCCCGAATTGGCACAAAGTAATTTCTAGGAGTTTATGTGAAAAACAACTTCTACAGAGTTGGAGCTTCCATCTGCAGCATCCTGCACATGAGGTCTTTGCAGATCATCAGTGGTTGAGCAAGGGGGATTTTTTCTGATGTTCTGGGGGCAGTTTTGGGTTGGTTTTCGTCCCTTCTTTGCAAACAGCGGGTGATGGAGTCTCATGCTGGATGCATCCCTGCTCCCTTCCTGCAGCGCCCAGCAGCTTCAGCACCTGCAAGAAGGGGGAGCCGTGCTCGTGCACGGGCTTGGTTAGCAGCGTGGCCCTGGTTGGCAGTGCTGCTGGTGGCATCTGCGCTACCTCTCTTATTTCTTGATCAGATCTCAAGATCGTGATGGAGCCTTAGGGAGAGGGGCTGTGTCCCGGGGCAGACTCACTTGCTGGTGCTGGGCCCTGCTCCTGTCTTTTGCAAGTGCCTCGCGTTAAAGCAGAACAGCTCCAGCTGCTGCTTGGGCAAGTCCAGTTTGGCATCCAGCGCTGGATTTTCGTGCAGATTAGGGAGATTAAAACACTAATGCCCATTGATAGGGGCTAAAGCTCTCTTAAGTCCCCAAAAGTGGCGTAATCCAGCAGAAAGCTCAGCGCAGCTGCAGCGTAAGCAGATCGAGGCTGGGTTTCCTGTCTCCCAGTGATGGTGGAGGTTTCTCAGAGCTTGTTACTTGCAGCACTTGTTGAAGCAGGAGCAGGAACCCGGTCCTTGTAACGACTCTAATTTTCGGTGCAGTCCAAGCCATCCACGTGAAGGGCAGCGTTCAAGTTGTGCCCAGCGAGGAGCGTGGGGTGAAAGAAACGCAGCAGCTCCCAAGTGCTGCTCGTAGAGGAGAGGAGGCAGGCGGCAGGGCCGCAAGCGCCGGTCCAGAGCACGGCGAGGGCACGAGGCTGCTCGGGGTGCTTGGCTGGCTTTTGTGGGAGCTTTGTGGCCCCAGAGACTTTCCCTCGGGAGCAGGGGGGATGCAGCTCCCACATCTTCACATCCCAGCCTCAAAGTCTGCCTGCGGGCTGGGTTATGGAGAGCTGCTGATACTGATAGCCCTTTATGCTGATAACGGGCCCTGTGTTTGCCTCAGCTTTATCTGCTTTTACCTGCCCCGCTTCTGCCTGGCCTCAGAGCGCGGGGATGTTTGGCTGCTGCGAATGGCTTGGACCAAAGGAGGGGGCAAGGGCTGGCCGAGCCCTGGTGGGCAGGAGCTGCCCGGGGAGGCTGTGGTGTGAGACCCTTGTGTCCTGAGGACCGAAACTGTGGTCCTGCTGAATTAACCCTCTAAGGGCTGTGTGCGACCCTCCCTGGGCTGCCTGCGGGTCGCGGTGCGGAGCCCCTGCGTGTGCGGGGTGCGTGGGCAGGGTTGTGAGCCCCGCTCGCTTCAGGATGTGAGACAGACGGGGTCTGATGTTAGATATAGACAGAGATGCGCGATATCTCTCTTGAGATCAACAGGCGTAACCGAAAGAAGAGCGCGGGGCCCTGGGCTTTGCGTCTGCTCCGTGCAGGACCCTGGGCTTTGCATCTGCTCTGCCTCTCTAGCGAGGAGCTCTGAGCGCCCGGAGCAGGGATGATCCCCCGGGGCAGAGAGATCTGTCCCTCTAATGGCTCTTCAAGCATCCGCGAAGAGCCTGGGGTTGGCCGTTAGCACCCGGCCTAGGGAGGCTTTTGTCTCCAAGGGGAGTGTTTTGGGAAGCCCGAAAGCAAAAAGTTGACGAGCTTCGTCCCGGGCGCCCCGCGGGCTCTGCGGAACCCGCGGGCCGGCTCCCTGGGACTTGTGTCAGCTGCCGGGCTCTCCCGCGGTCCCCATGTAATTCCTAACACCCATCACCATCGGTGGGATAGGTGCGGGCCCCCAAGTGCCACCGACCGGGGCGAGAAGAGCGTCCGTGCTTCTCATCCCAACCCCTTAAACCCTCTGGTCTTGAGGAGCCCTCTCCTTCCAGCGCCCAACGTGGAGCAGATACGGAAAGGGCCCTGGAAGGAGCGCAGCTCCCCGGCATCAAGGGGGCA
>VZSG01000350.1:363006-397326 GCA_013398315.1 Nothoprocta pentlandii | reverse complement strand
CCGTTTTTCCCCTTTTTCCGCCCCATGCACAGATTGGTCTCTGATTCGAGGTCAGGTCTCCACAGGATTCAAGCAAGGGGATTACTGCAAA
The DNA here is from genome assembly GCA_013398315.1 of Nothoprocta pentlandii. Lineage (NCBI taxonomy): Eukaryota > Metazoa > Chordata > Aves > Tinamiformes > Tinamidae > Nothoprocta > Nothoprocta pentlandii. The sequence continues at coordinate 397,235 of VZSG01000350.1, read as the reverse complement.
CCAGGTCGCTGCGAAACCAGTTCTTGCAAGTCCCCGTAGCTTTCTCCTTTCACAAAGGCGCCTCTCTGCAGCCCGTTTCCCTGCCCTCCCCGGGGAGGAGGGCTGCCTCCTTATTCTTCAGGCCGCAGATGAAATGGCACCCGTTAATTAACCCCCTGTTGCCGCAGCGGACGGGCCTCCAGCTGCCTCCTCCGGGCGCATCCCGGTCTCGCAGCTCCAGCCTTCCCCGGAGCCGCTTGCGAGGGCGGCTCTGCCCTGTGCGGCGCGGGCGCCTGGCCGGGCCGCGGCCGCGCGCCCTGGGTGGTGCCTGGCTGTTCACACCCTGCGGAATTCGTGGCAGCACAAACAAGTCGAGCCCCCCTGGAGCCACGGGTGGGACGGGGGCGGTGGCAGGAGCCAGCGGGGACGGCGAGGGATGTTTCCCCTGGATGGGCTGCCAGGGGCTCCGCGGTGTTGGGTGCTGCGCGCTGGGTGACACTGGCAGTCCCCAAGAGCTACAGGGAGATGAGCTCTCCGTGTGGGATTCACCTGCCCCCTTTATTCCCATGCAACCCGAGCTCCAGGTTCAGGCGCCCGGCCGTGCAGCGCTTGGCCCCCCAGCGCGGCCCGGGGCTGGCTCTTTCCTGGAAGCTCGTGCCACAGGGCGCAGGGGCCGCGGCGTCGTGGAGGGGCCTGGAGCCCGCGGGGCAGCCGCGACACTCGCCGCGCAGCCGCCCGCGGCTCCCCTCTCTGCTCCCCTCTCTGCTCCCCTTGCAGCTCGGCCGCTGGCACAGGCAGCGCCTGCCGCGGGTGGCAGCCGCGGGTCACCCTCGTTCCCCCTCTCCCCGCCTGCGACCTCTCGTTGCTGGCAGAGCAGAGGGGGCTCGCTGGCCGCCCGAGGCTTCGCCCCGCGTTTCTGCAGGGCTGGGAGTGCTTGGCCCCAGCCTCGTCCATCTGTTTCTCTTGCGACGCAGCTGCGATAGTTGCTGACGAAGAGGGTTTTCCTGCGCTCCGTTGCAAAGCTCTGGGATGGGGCGCGGGGTTGTGGCCGGGTTGTAAACTCTGCTTTTAATTGCTGCACGATCGCTGAAGTGGGAGCGGGCGGATTTAACCTCCCGCGTTACAACAGCGCTGGGAACCGGTGCCAAAAATTGATGCTTGATGCTAACGGAGGTGCAGTTGGAGGCCCCGGGTTTAACTTTTGGTGCCTTTGCACAGCTCTGTTGGAGGTCGTAAGCGAAAGCCTTGCTGTGCTCTGGAGCTGGATCCGGTTTTATCTTGCGTGCCCAAATGCTCCAGTTCTGGGGATGGTGATCCCATGATGGATGGCAGGGACTCCCACAGGAGCCTCGCACTGACAGCAGAGCTCAGGAGGATTCAGCCCTGCGGCCAAGCATCTGCTCCCCAGCTTTGGAGCGATTGCTCTGCTTTCTTTGCAGAGGTTCCCCTTGGAGCTGGCGGGACAGCAGCTCTGGAGATGCGGGCGCTGACAATGTCCTTCCTGCTCCGCTCTGGGCTGTGGAGCGCCAAGATGTTTCTCTCTAGATGCTGTTTTTCTCAGAAGCTGTAGCACTGGGTGCGCTTAACAGGGTTTCGTTGACCCAAGGATGCTGCCAGTCCAGAGCTGCCTGGATGGCCTGATTGCAGAAGCGAGGGAGGTGGCGGCCACAGGAGTGGGTAACGCGCGGCTCCTGCTGCCTGCGGGTGGTTGCACAGCAGCTTTTCACCCCAGCCACCCGGGGAACCTGCCCTGGGTGCCTGCAGCGGTGGGGCCGAGGGTCCGGCTGTGCCATCCCGTGGGACTGTGCTCCTTTCCCGGGCCTCTCCCAGGGCTTTGCACAGCTCCAGTGTTGCTGCCCTGCTCTTAAGAGGCTCCTTGCCTGGTGACCCATTAAATCAGGCCTCCTGCTGGGCTCGGGCAGTTGCTTTGTGTCTTTGCTGAAAGAGCCAGTCAATCCTGGGGGTTAATTTATTCCTCTGTGATCCCCCTGCAAGTGGTTGGGTTGTTTCATTAACCCCATCCTGACTAGCCCCTTGTAATGGGGGCCTGGCAGGATGCTTAAGGAGTCCCCCTGCCCGTGTCCCCAAAGCTGTGGTTGTCCTCGCTGTCCCCTTATGCCTGTGGTTAACAATTTCTTTCACAGTTGCACCTTTTGCCTTCACCCGTGCAGATCTGCTGTGGGCTGAATCTCTCCTGGTACAGGGGACATGGAGGTCCCATCAGCTGAGCCGTTCCCTTGAAAGGCGCCCCGGGAATGGGTTAGGACTGACTGCTATTTATCCTGCTGTTTTCCAGGTCAGAGTGGTTTGGGGAAATCCACATTAATCAACACACTCTTTAAATCCAAGATCAGCCGGAAATCTGTACAGCCAACTTCGGAGGAGCGGATCCCCAAGACCATTGAAATAAAATCCATCACTCACGGTGAGTGCCTGCAGATGCCCCTTGGTGACGTTTGGTCCTGCGGGGCCTTGCCTCTCTAGAGGCTTTCTGGGATTGGAAACCTCCACTCTTGTCATTTGTCTGAAGGGACTTCAACCATCCAGAGGTGCTTACTGGGCCAAGCAAGCTCATCACCTTTGCTCTTTATTCATTAGTGTTGATTTAACTACAGCAGAAGGGGCCAACTGAAGTGGTTGTGGGGGTTGTGCCTCAGGGCAGATGTGATGCTGTATCTGTCACCTGATTTTGGGTGGGCAGGCTTGGCTGGTGTGCCTCTCAGCTCTTGTCTCATGAAGCTGCTCCCTGCCTCTGTGTTTCAGAGATTGAAGAGAAGGGAGTTCGCATGAAGCTGACAGTCATTGACACCCCGGGCTTTGGAGACCACATCAACAATGAGAACTGGTGAGAAGGCTGAGCAGGAGGTCTGTGGGCGTTGATTTGGACTCTGAGGATACCACCACCCCTCTCTGTGTTGGAGAGACATGGAGCGATGTTAGGCTGGAGCACATTAGGCTCATTGTCTGGGCTGCTTGTCTGCAGAAGGCGAGAGAGGTTGGTGTGGGTGGCAGGAAGAGAGGTGGGAGACAGCCAGGTCTCCCCATGACGCTGTTTCCTCCCAAGCAGCCTGTCACCTCAGAGACAGCACCGTGCCGTGCTCTATAGCACTGTCAGCAGAGCCCTATAACAGCCCTGCTAGAGTCCACAAACATCCTGCTGTTTCTGTCATGAGACAACCTTTGTTTTCTGCTGGGATCAGCTGCTGCGCTGGCGTGACCGGTCCCGTGACCTTGGTCACAGGTCCTAAAGGCCAAATTCTGCAATAAGTCTCTGGGACAGCAGCTTTCTCCACGCGTAATGTATTCCTGGAGTAAAGCAGGGCTGTCCTCTGCAAGACTGCTTGCAGTTGGGTTGCTCACATGGACATGACCACGTTTGCGTGTGGTTCTACTGCCTGGAAAGATGGGAAGTCTCCTTTGGTACCCTATATGTCTTCACATCCCCTGCTCCTTTCCCTGTAGTTGGGTTCTTCAGAGCCCCCTAGATGCTGTCATCTCACACTAGGTGTTCATGCTAGGGAGAGGAACAGTCCTACTTTTAGGCAGCTTGGTCCTGGAGTACAGAAGGGAGGGATTTCTAGGCACTTGTTTTTTAAAAGAGACCGTAAACAAGATCCACTACTCCCACGGTTTAAGGAGTGTGAGGAGTTGCCAAGTGGTGAACACGAGGTTTTGTGATTCCTGCTTCCTGCAGTTGCTGTATGAATGGGAGCTGATAGCAACTAAAATATTCCGTGTGTGTGTTGTTGTTGTTTCTGTATTTTTTTCTGTGGGATTCTGTAAGATACTTCTGTTCCAAGGACTCTGCTTTGCAGAATGCTTACGGGGGGGCCAGATCTCTCACATAAACCCCCGTCATGTGCTTATGTTTCTCTGTAGCTGGCAGCCCATCATGAAGTTCATCAATGATCAGTACGAGAAGTATCTGCAGGAGGAAATCAACATTAACCGGAAGAAACGGATCCCAGACACCAGGGTGCACTGCTGTATATACTTCATCCCAGCCACTGGCCACTCGTACGTACCCGCTCTCTTTGGAGCACATCTCTACTCCAGGTTGGGGTTGAGGACCTGCCTCCGCTCAAATTCTGTGTGCTTCACTGTCCTACTTTTGGGCTCACCTAACTTAGCTGCTCTGAATCATCCTTCATCAGAGAGATCCTCCCGTCTCTCTGTAGAGATTTGAAAGAGCTCAGGTCCTTCACAACACCCTGCCTGAAGTGTCTAAGATCTGGAGATGCCTTTTGTGCCCTTGTGGATCATCAAGAGCAGCCTGGTAGCTGGGCATGCCGTCCCCCACAATTGCACATGTGGAACCTGTTGTCCCTAAAGCCATAGCCAGCTTCCTTCTGCATCTAGAGTCTGCAAGATCAGGGCAAAGCTGCTATAGCTTTATAAATGCCAAGCAGAACTTGGCATTTGCCCTTCTCTTGGAGGACTTAAGTTCCACAGGAACTTAAGGAAACATTTCTTGACAGTAAGGGTGACAGAGCCCTGGAACAGGCTGCCCAGAGAGGTTGTGGAGTCTCCTTCTTTGGAGATCTTTAAAACCCACCTGGATGCAGCCTGTGCCATGTGCTCTGGTTGACCCTGTGTGTGCAGGGGGTTTGGACTAGATATCCTCTGAGGTCCCTTCCAACCTTTAGCATTCTATGACTTCTAAATAGCCTCCCTCACCTGGCTGACAAAGGCAAAGCAAGCAGCTGAGTTGCTCACTTGGCCAATGGTGGACACCAGTCAGTGAGCTCTGGAATTTGATGGATAGGCCGCCTTTGCAGATGGGAAAAGATTTATTTGCCTGCAAAGCTGCCATTGTAGGGGAAGAACCCAGTTGTCCTAGAGCTATTATACAGAGCAAACAAACATCCAAGCTGTTTTAGAGTATTTGATAGATTTTGATCAGCGTGCGAGTGAGATGCCGGTTATACCATGCAGAGCTTTCCTGTCTCTGGCACTTCTCACATGACAGCATCAAAGAGCCAGATGTTTTGTTTTGTTTTGACTTGTAGCCCTCAATGAGTATCTTGGGCACATAAAATATCTTTAAAAATCTGACTTGAAGTATCATAGCATAAAATGAGGCCTGAGTTTCCTTTGATTTGTGTCACTTCCTTCCACTTCTGGCTTTGTCTGCATGGGGATTTCTTTGACTGTTTTTAAAAGTAAATTTAAACTGCCAGAATTGTATTAAGTTCAGCTTTTTTTTTTTTCTCCTGTTCCCTGTGTAGAACTTTATTCCAAAAGAAAAGAATTTATTTTGCTTGTGTCAGTGGGTAGACCAAAAATGCATTCCTCATTGGAATAAGATGACTGCATGGGCCAGTTATGCTGTTCTTGTGTAACAAGCTAAGCTTATTTGCGTGGATGAGGCTTTAAAGTCTCCTCTCAGGGGAAAGAGCAGGATGCTCAGCAGCATCTTAGCATCTAGTAGAGCAGGTAAAGTGCCATCTCCGTGGGCCACAAGGTCCTCAGACTTTCACCCAGGAACATGGCTTTATATTTGCAGTATGGCCTGTGTCTTTATGGCCTTTGATCCTCATGGGATTTTTTACCATGAGATAAGCTGATGAATTAGAACCGTTTGGAAAGGTAGGTGATGTTTTTTTGGACCTGTTTGGCGTGTTGGGTCCCGCTCATCTATGAGGGCAGTGTCTACCAGCCGTGCCGAGGTGGGTCTGCAGCACCAGCTACGCTCTGGCTTTCGTTCACCCCTCCGGGCATTTCTCTCTCGCGAGCAGCCGGCGCCGCGGCGGGCAGCGCTCGTCCCCGCGGGAGCTCGCGGGCACTGCGGCCGAGCAGCGGCTCCGCTCGCGGGGCGCCTAGCTCTGCCCCCAGCCCTTGTGGCGTGTGTGGCCGTCACGTATGTGGGGCAGGCGCCGCTGTGCAGCGGCTGGCCCGGCCCCTGCCCGCGCCTCCCCGGCGGCTCGTTCTGCTTTCTCTCACCCGCCGCCTCTCGGGCTAGCAAGAGCTGCCTGGAGGCTCAGCTGCATTGCTTCCCCCTCTCCAAACAACACGTGTTTCCAATAGGAGAGGCAGCCCTGCCGTCGGGGGCCGTTGCTGCCGAGCGGGCGCTCCCTTCCCGGAGCCGCGCGGGGCTGGATGCCCCGGCTGGGGCCGCGGCTCGCGCTGCTCGCAGGGCTGCCCATCCCTGCCCACGTGGCAGAGTGGGCACCTGGCTGCCGAGTCCCCTCTCACAGCGGGCTTAGGGATAAACTGAAGGACGTGAGGTTTTAGGGAAGCTGAGAAACCCAATAGAGTGGAAAAGGCTCCCTGGGAGGAAGAATTTGCTGGGAAATGTTGTTTCTGTGAGAGCTCAAGCAAGTGCTGGCGTTTCCCTCCCACCTTGCAAAGTGGACGGTGTTTCTCATCTCCCTGAACAAGCTTTCTCTAGTGCTGTCCCTGGTCTGTGGATGTGAATGGAACACCTGCCCTGCTCTTACTGCAGCGGAGGTGCATCCTTTTGGAGAGACGGGGCTTGGGAGGCTGTTTCACACGGGAAGCCCATGGTGTTTAAGGCAGGCTTTGTGCCTCTGCGGATGCAATCAGTGGTCCCTTGCAAAAGGGCAAAGAGAAGGGAGCAGAGGTCCTTAATCCTGTGCTTCTCCCTGAGTAAGTGGGGAACATGCTTGGAAAGGGTGCTCTGAGGTACTTGGTGCCCTAAGGACCTTTGCTAGGGGCACGCTCACCAAGCCAGGCTAAGCTGAGGGTCCTGCAGGGTCCCGGTGACACCCATCCATGTGCTGGCCTTGAACCAGGCCAGCCATCCCACCTTGCCTTGATCCCCAGTGCTGGCTGCATTCAGCGCTCGGTACAGACACAACCCCCATGGGCACCAAAAATCAGTGGAGCTCGGAGCACCCGTGCGGGGATGGGGGCACCAGCGCCGTGCAGCCCAGGACACTGTTGTGCTGCCTCCAGGGGAGCTTTCCCCTTTCCCCGGGGGCTGCACAGCCCCGTCTCGGGCTGGCCGTGGTGCCGTCCCGCGGCTGGAGGGTTGATCAGCTGGGAAGTTCCCTGTCACACGCTCTGTCCTCCTTGTAGCACCGCTGTAAAACCTCCACCGCGGTGACCCCCCCTCTGAAATCCTGCCGCGTCTTTCTTGGCAGCCCTGTTCTCTGGGCACAGCAGAGCTGCTGCTTGACGTCCTGATGCCCTCTGCTCCTTTCGCTGCTCCTGACCCCCAGGATTCCCGCCTGGCTGGGCCTGCAGCAGAGCCACAGCTCCCTGAGTTGGGCCTTGGGTGGCTCCTCGATGCTCGCTGGCATTTGCTTAATGCAGGGCTCAAATTCTTGCTGCTAGCTGGATCTGGGGCTTAACCAGAAGGAAATAACTCTTCAGCTTGCAATTTTTATTCCTATAATGGCATTTCAAAGGAGCCAGCAGGCATGAGCCTCTCCATGCTGTGGTTGTGTGGGAATAACATGTGCCAACCCAGGCTGGATTCCCCAGGCCCTGCGGAAGAGGGGGCAGGGAGCACCTGGAACGGGCCAGGATGGGTTGGCGCTCTTGCTGCTTCCAGCAGCTCCTCCCCTCCTCTTAGGGGTTCTTCAACCCTTAGCAAGTGTTTAAAAGGAGGCTTAGCATCAGGACTTAGTGGAATATCGAGAAATGTGTAAAGCAGTCTGATCAGTGCAGTTTACTCCTTGGGTGAGTCCTTGCTTTCCTTCCCCTTTGCCGATAGAAGAGCGATATTGCTCAGGAAGGAGTTGGGGCTCAGCACCTGGATCCCAGTGCCAACCCCCTCCATGCATCTGTGCTCCTGGTTCCTCTGTAAGCCGAGGTCTCAGCAGGTCAGGGCTGGGCAGTTCTTCAAGGCCCACAGCAAGACCTGAACGTCACGCAGGGACCCCCGAGCTCCGCATCCTGCAGCGGCCCCGCGGCCTCCAGCGCTGCCCGCAGGCTTGGAAGGCGAACGGGTGGCCTGGGCGCTGTACATGCTGGAGCAAGCCTTCCCCGCCGGGGTGTAAAGCACGTACAGGGGAAAAAGGCTGTTGGCTTTGATTGCTAGGGATTGTTCTTCAAGTAATTTGGCTGGAGCTGCTGATTTTTGTGCTCTGAAATACCCTGAGGACCTGTCTGCGGCTGCCACCCGCTTAGTGGCTTGCTTGTGCCACAGTCCCCTGTTTTGTGTTGTAGCCTTGCTGCTGTTAGTGCCAGTTGTGTCCTGGGAACAGTTTTCTGGTACTTCTTCATCACCTTCAAGTCCTCCTTGGCAGCTCTATTTGCCCGAGTGCCCTATTCCCAAGAGATGCTGGGGTTATCTCTATCGGTGCTGTTCTTGCAGAGCACCAGGGAGGTGGTGGGTGTTCATGGACGTGTAGCAAGGAGGCTGCAGGCTGGGAATGGCTTCATACGCTGCTGTCACACGTGCAGGGAGCCTCTGGCATCCTCCAGCCATCACTGAGGGCTTGGAAACGGGGTTCTTGGGCAGCAGCCATGCCAAAATGCAAATGCCTGGTTGATTGTCGATCCATCTGCATGGGCCACCTCTGTGTCCTGGTCTTCACTTTAAAGAAAAGCTGATGAAAGAGTCAGGAACACAGACTGCATGGGGAAGAGGCTTTTAAAGGGGAAAGAATGTTTGAAAATAGCAAAGAGAAAGGGGGGGAAAAATCTGCTGGGAAAGGAATATAAGCGCATTGCTTCCTTGGAGGTCTGGGAAATACATTATGCAGAGCTCCAAACAATGTTTGCCAGCAGCAGTCTGCTTGGATGTGTCCACGGGGGTTTCCTTGTGTGCTTTATTCCCTTTATTTATTTATATATTTATTTAAATAGCCCCAATGTTTGTTCCTGGAGCCGTGGGCGATTGGTGACTCCCGCGTTCGTGTTAGCAGCTTGTTTGCCCTCGTGCTGGCTGAGCTGCTTGCCCGGCTCCCAGCAGCTCCCGGAGAAGGTTCCGTGCGGCCCGCCGGGAAGGGTGGGCGCGGAGCCAGCCCCAGGGCTGAACAGGGAGTGGATTTGATGGGGAAGGAGGCGGATGAGCCCTGCCGGGATCTGCCTCGTGGGCCGAGGCCGAGCGGGGCAGCGCGGCTCCTGTTCCCCCGGGCAGCGCCGCGCTGGCACCCAGCTGGACCCCGTTTTGATCAGCTGATTATATCTTATCTTTCATCCCATTTATATCATCTTTGTTCCTGCGTTACACAGGCCTCTGTTTTGCAAATGAGGCTGACCTAACTCTGCAACTGGCCCTAACTCTGCAATTTCAGTTTATAGCTCTAAAAAGTGACTTTCTTCTCTCTGTCCTAGTTCCCGAAGGATAAATGAGGTCGTGTCCTGCTGGCACCCCTTGCCAGCTGTGTTGTGGGCTGCTAAAGCTGACAGCCTCTGCTCAGGACCTCAGCGTTTCCCTTTTTAGGCTTGCACTTGCCCAGCTCGCTGCTTGGGACCCCGGGATCCGTCACGGGGGGACTGCAGCACGTGGGAAGCATCCTCAGGCAGGCTTCCGTCGCACTAACTCAGGAACCACCCGCAACGAAACAACCTTTGGGAAGGACAGAGGGCTTGAGGAGCAAGGTAGGGTCATGGGCAGCCCCCTGGGCCTCCGCAGCTGCGAGAAGCTGAGTTGCAGCCCGGAGGTGCAGCAAGGAGAGTGGCACTGGAGGTTGTGTACATGCTGCCAGCAGGAGCCTTTAACAGGGAGGCGTTTGCTGAGCTGCTGATTCCTCGGGTTATGCAATCTCTGTAGCTCTGGTCTGCTGAGACTTTCATTGTAGAAATTTTCTGACTCTTTTTGCCCTCTGGAACGAGCAGAGTCTCTTTGTGCCATGTGATCAGAGATTGAGAATTAACAGAGCCTCTTTGAAGCTGGAGCAGCGGATAGGAGGTGAAGTCCTGGCTTGTGCATGGCAGCAGGTTGGTGCTCGGTGCGGGAACGTGCTGGAGCAGCAACAGCGACCTGTAGCTGGGTTGTGCCCGTCCCGCGTGTCCCTGTGTCACACACAGTGCCTGCATGTGGCCTCCAGCACAAGCCTGGAGAAGGCTTTGTACCGTGGTCGCTCTTCAGATTCCTGATCCAGGGTGCGTGTCATGGGCGGCCTGCCCTGCAGCCGCCGATGCCCAAGCTCTGCTCCCTGCTCTGCCAAGGGCTCGCGTAGCCCTGGGCGAGGTCCTGTCATCTTGGGTGGCAGAGCATCCGTCCAGACATAAAAACTCTCCCGCTTCACAGGAGTTTGCAAGGCTGGATCCAGCATGTGGCCTTGAAACGAGACCACAGGGCGTTTTACATGGGTGTCCGCAAGCCGCCTGTGCAAGGCAGGCGTGTGCAGTTGTGCTTTTAGGAAAATGCCTTTTCTTTTCCTCTCTGAAAGAAAACGATTCCCCATCTGCGTGCAGCCTCTGAACGCCCTCTCTTTGCCGGGGGCTCGCGGGTCCTCGCGAGCCGCTCACGATTCCCCTTCCCCTCTGTGCTCCGCAGGCTCCGGCCGCTGGACATCGAGTTCATGAAGCGCCTCAGCAAGGTGGTCAACATCGTCCCGGTGATCGCGAAAGCCGACACGCTCACGCTGGAGGAGAGGGACTACTTCAAGCAAAGGGTAAGGGCCGTGCGTCCCCCAGCCCCATTCTCCCCCTGCCTTCGCCCCCCAGCTCCGTGGAGCCGAGTGCCTGGCCGGGAGCCCGGCGCATTCCTCCGGCTGCAGCTCTGAGTGATCCCATGTGGCAGCAGGAAGGGCCTTCGCTCCAAGCAGTTCCTTGTGTTTCTCTTGGATCGCTGTCAGTGCAGGATGAATTTTGCACTCTTAGTCTTGGGGCCTGTTCCTGCTGCCTCCTTTGTTGTTGTGGTGATGATGTTGAGGCTGGTTTTTATTATTGGGGGGAAGCGGAGGGTGTTGCGCAGAGAGCCTGGAAAACCCTTCTTTACACCAATACAGTAAGCAGGCAAAAATGTGTGTGTTTGCTGAGCTCGGCTGGCCGAGAGTTCTGGGGAAAGCCATGAGACTGCCCTGGTGCCGTTGGTGGGGGGCCCGGAAGGGCCCGTCCAGATGCACAGCAGGGCACCTGGTTTTTGTGCCCGCTGCTGCTGAGGGGCAGCGACGTCTCGCCCTGGGTTTTGGCGAGGACTGGAAACCCGTTGCCGTAACTGGTGCTGTGGCTGCAGGCATGACAGCCTCAGCGCTTGCTGCAGAAACAAGCAAGTCACCAAAAGCCTCTTGGGCTGCTGTTCTGAGCGTCTGAATTGCGTTTTTGAGCAGGAATAGGGTGAGTTTTGCCAATATCCCTCACTCAACCAGCTCTCCCTGAGTATCTCGGTGCAGAGCAGTGAGTCCTGAGCAGCGGGTGCTCATGGCAGAGAAGATTGCCAGGGCTGTGGTGCTCCAGCCCCGTGCTGAGGTGCAGAGCCCCAACAGGAGCAAGCCTGTGTGTAGCTGCTTGCCTTGAGCAGGATGGGGTTAACTTGAGCAGGCCCCATTTCTTGGTGTGTGAGGCAGTAAAGGGAGATAAGCTGGGCCTCTGGCTCTCGGCTGTCCCGCACTCGGCTGTCCCTTTGAGCTCTCGGAGGTCAGGAATTTGCTTCCTGCACATCTCTGCATCGAGCAGAGATGGGAGGCAAGGGGAAAGGGTGGAGGGGGCTCTGCCGAAAGGGCATTTTGAGGGGCCACCTCCGTTAGGGATGCACAGTGCAAGCGTCTGGAGGCAACGTTATTCCATGTGTCCATACGGAAGAGCCATGAGCTTCTCTTCCTGTGAGGGGGAACCTTGATGGGCTTGAGCTCATTTTAGTGTCTTCCCTTTTTATGAAAAACCAGGTACTGAACTGCAATACCCAGTCTGGTTTTGAGGGCTATCCCAAATCTGCAAGCGGTTCCCCCCACAGTGAGCCAAGAAATTCCTGGAAATGGAGCCGAGCCTTAATCCAGACTGGGCTTGAGGAGCGTGCCAGCCTGCTCACAGAGAGCTGTGCGAGGAGCTGGTGCCGGAGGAAGGGAGGAAGCAGGGCTGGGGGCTGAAGAGGTGCGAGAGGTGTCAGTCCAAGGTGCCGCGGGCTCTTCGATGGCTTTTCCAGGCTGCCTGCTCCCTTTGGGGCTGCAAGCGCGTGTGTTCGCCTGGAGACCTGTGTGTCTGTCAGCCTGCCAGGCTGCTGGAACTCCAGAGTTGGTCTGGAACCTAAAGCTCCATCTGGGCACGCTCTGCCTCTGATATCATCCATGTAATAGAAGATCATGCTGCGGGAATGGTGCTGACAGTGTTGCTGATGCTGCAGGAGAATCCATCTGGCTCGCTGGCCCAGCAGTTACTGGTAGCTGGTTGGAGAAGCAGAAGCGGGTCTCGACCACAGCAGGACCCTGAGCGGTGCCCTCTGCTCTCCTGGGCTAGCCAACTGGGTGCGGGTGGCGACACAGAGCAGCCTGTGACCCAGGCCCAGGCAGGGTGAGCTTGCCCCATCTCTAGATACGTTACGGATTGTAAACAGCACTGAAATGCTCCCCAGGTGGAGGGGGAACGTAGCCACGCTGGCTCGTGGGCTGTGTCCCCTCTGCAAGGGGCTCCTCCTTGGTAAACTCGGCTCCAGATCGACTCCTGGTGCAAATCAGAAAGCAAGTAATCGATCCAATCCAGCACCAGCTGGGATGGGGATTTTAGTTTCTGGGTTTGGATCGAGCTGGGTAAGTCACGTGGAGCATTAACCTGCCTGTTTGCTGCCTTGGGTTCTTCCTGGCCAATGCCAGCATTGCAAATGGAATCCCATGCCCTGCGGAGTTGGCTCGTGTTGGGTTGTTCCCTTTAAAGTGGTACATGGGCTTAGTGTGGGCTGAGCAGCCTGGCATGGGGGGTTTCTTTGGTGTGGATACATCTCCTTTGCCACCTGGGAATGTAGGGCCTACGTGGAGGAATGCGCTGCCCGAGGATGCGATAGGAGCTGGCAGGTGGGTATGGATTCAGGTTTGGCGCTTCCTTTGAGGACCACGTGTTGCTGGTGCTGCCTTTGCCAAGTCGCCACCCAGGAGCTGAATTTCAGCAGGATGTGTTTCCCCCCATCTCTGGTTCCCTTTTCCATGGAGGTGATAGCCTCCGAGCTGCCTGTGTGCTTGTACCCTCTTGGACCACGCTCTGCTGTGACTTCTGAGGAGCTTAAGTGAACACCGGAAAGCAGCTTCTTAATGTTGGGTCCAGTACCACATGCCTGGCAGCTGCATTCCCTATTGTTTAGTGCAGCTTTTAATTTCTTATTGTTTCCTCAATGCAAAAGCAGAGCCAGTTCTTGTAACATCATCTCACTCTGCAAGATCCTCTCCTCATTCCACTCGTCAAGGGCAAGCACTTGATAGGTGGCTAGTAGTTGAACATGGGTCCACGTGCTCCAGGTGGGCACTGTTAAGGAAGGGACAATAGTATTGCTTGGCTGTCCAGCCTTCTAGTAGTGCATGGGGCTGGCAGGCTGGTTCCTGTGTCCTCGTGGGTTGGCTGGAGGCAAACGCTGTGTTGGGGGTACTGCTGCTCTGAAGGTTCCTCCTTCCCGTGTGTCTCATTCATGTGGTTCTCTGCCCTTCCTCTCCTAGATCACAGCCGATCTTCTTGCCAATGGGATTGACGTGTATCCTCAGAAGGAATTTGATGAAGACTCGGAAGATCGGCTAGTAAATGAGAAATTCCGGGTTAGTGTGTGGTCTTGTGGCTTGGGTGTGTTTGGGTGGGGGCCTGCAGCTCCTAATCACCTGTAATGTCTTGGGGGTCTCTTGGAAAGTACCTGTATTTCTTTGTAAAGGTACTGCCCCCATCCCTGTCTAACAAGGATGGGGCTGGAGATCAGAGTGACTTGGCTTGGACAGGCTGTAGTCTGGTCTTAAGCACAATAGGCTTTAAGGAGAGGAGTAGACAGGACTGAGGCCCAATTGAGCATGCAAAGGGTGCAGAGCGAGGGAGCGTGGGGCAGACAGCACATGAGTGGTAACAGTCATCTTCTGTCAGAGCCCCGTGCTCCTCCTCTCTGATCTGATCTCATCTGAAAGCTTCATGGAGCTAGGAGCAGTCACTAAGGGAAAATCAGAACTGGGAGATGCAACATTGCTCAAGAGCCTCAGGCATCGACTGTATCACCCCATGAAAGTCCCTCCAAAACCACTCGAGACTTAGGGGGCTGGGCCCAGAGCTTGGTGGGAGCAGGATCCGTTGTGGATTTCAAGTCCTTGCTCTAGCAGCTGGTGGCATGCTGCCTCACGTGAGACCTCGCTCACCATCTTGGTTTCCTCACTGTTTTTCAGGAGGAAAAAGTAACTTGTGCTTTTCTTTGCTCAGGAAATGATCCCGTTTGCAGTGGTGGGTAGTGACCAGGAGTACCAGGTTAACGGAAGAAGAATCCTTGGAAGGAAGACCAAGTGGGGCACCATTGAAGGTATCTTGTCCTTGTTTTCCTACCTCTTCAGCCCATTTTCCTGTCCTGACAGAAGTTGATGAGACCCTAAACTAGGTGTGCTGCTGCTTCCTTGACCCTCCAAAGAAAATTACTTCCCCAGTTTTGGGGAACTTAAAAACTATTTGGCCAACCCCACTGCTGCTGCAGGGAGTTTCTGAGTTTCTTCATACAGTTATGGGGTAGCTGTTGAGTCGAGTGAGAGCATGATGCTTCTCTTTCTCATCTCTGCTTTGATGTTTCCATTGCAGGGCTTGTCACACAGTTAAATGCCTAATGGCTGCATTTTGAGGGCAGATGAATCAATGGTGATGTCTTTATGTCTCAGGTCTAGAACAAAGCGTTTTCCTGGCATCTGTGGTTCTCTGCACATCACACCATGCACTTCAACAGTGCCCTTGTGGAGCCTCTGCCCTCTTCATCACATTAGCATCTCCCTTTTTCTTCCCCCCATTTTAAATCACAGTTTAATGGCTAGATGAAGGTTCATGGCTCTAGTTCTTCCACACATTTTCCCCCATCCCTGACTTAGAGCAATCTGCAGAGACATCTTCAGCATCACCCTTCTATCTTCTTCTCCTTTGTTTCTTACAGATTTCTCTCCTTTATGTCTCTTTATAGGAATGCTGTTTTGAATGAGTGCCTAAACAAAGATACTAGGAAAAATCCATGTATTTTAAAGCTCTGCTGCCCTCTTGTGCTCTGTCCTTGGAAGCTCCGAGTTTGTTGGGTTCTGGTGTAACTTAAGAAAAGCTGCTCATCTTTAGAGTGAGTGGCATCTTGAGCACCAGGAGACCCACAGCCCCGCAGGGGTTGCTGGCAGTCTTCACAAAATAGTGTTTTTTTGTTGTGTTATTTTTGCGTTCTGTTCAAGACTGGGGCTGGGGAGGGGACACAACATAAGAGGGAATTGACTCTGTAAATGCAAATGCCTGAAAAACTGAGAGCTGTGTTACTGACTGTGATAGAGCAAGGCCCCATGCTTTCCCCCACCACCACCTTTTGCAAACAATCTTCTCCTCCTAAGCCCTGTTGAGAGAGCAGTCACGCTTCTGTCAGTGGGAGGTCACGTTATTCCGTGCAGCAGGCCACATGGGGAAGCAGAGCCAGAGACAAGCCCGGGATGTCAAAGGATGCTCATGGTGAAGCTAAAAATGAAATTGTTTTTTTGAGTCGTGCTTGCTGCAGAGCTCCCCTTCCCCTTTCCCTTCAAATATCTCTGGAAATGGTTCGCTCTTTCTGCTTGCCTTGGCGACCACTGGAGCTTGCCTTGGTGACCACACCGTAGATGGGGGATGCTGCAGAGAGCTCCCTTGTTTAGAGCACAGCAGGAGAAGTGGGACTTGTGTCATACACCGGTGTGACTCCCCATAGGGCTCTTCCTACCCGTACTTGTGCCGCACGTGTACCGTGGTGGGCATGCCGTATGCTGATGGTTTTCTCTCTCTTGCCCACCAGTGGAGAATACGACACACTGTGAGTTCGCCTACCTGCGGGACCTCCTCATCAGGTTGGTGGCACTGCTCCTGTGTCCATGGAACCCTTGGGCACCAGGGGACATCAAAACAAAGGCGAGAGCCCAGCCTGAAGCAGGCGGCTGCTTCGCTCTCCCTCCGTGATGGCAGCAGTCCCTGTGCAAGCCCCGCTCAAGGGGACTTGTCTCAGATACATTGCTGAGCAAGGGAGGCTCTTAGGTAGCAGAGCTCCTCTTGCACCAAACACACAGGCTGTTGGTGCCGCTGAAATCTTCTCTGATTGCTCTGCTTCCCTCCAATTTGGGTTGTCAAGGGTGGTGGCAAGCAGATGTTTTGGGGTGCAAGCTGCTAGTTGGGTTGAAGTAGGGGAGGTGGTGCTGGCTGGACCTGCCCCGCGGGCGCAGGGAGATGTAACTGCCCCGGTGTCTTCTCTTTCCTGCAGGACACACATGCAGAACATAAAGGATATTACCAGCAACATCCACTTTGAAGCCTACAGGGTGAAGAGGCTGAACGAGGGCCAGAGCTCGCTCTCCAACGGCGTGGCCGACAAAGAGCTGGTGGCTAACGAAATGTAACCGTCCCGCTCTGTAGCCAGGACCTTGCTCGCGCACGCTCGCTATCTCCCCCCTCCTCTGTCCTCCCCTTTATTTTTATATAAATCCTCTGCCACTGTCCCTTCTTCTCCACCCCCCACCCAGTGCCAATGTTAACTGACCAAATAACCAGGCGCCGCATCTCGTGGGGCCCCGCGCCACCCGCCTGGCTTTCCTCCTCCTCCTCCGCCGCCGCGCGTCCCCCGGGCGCGGGCCGGCTCTCGGGGCCGGGGCGCGGGGGCAGCGGCCGCGCGGGGCTCGCTCCCTGCTCCAGCGCCGCTCCCGGGGCCGGGGAGAGCCTCTCGCCGCCCGCCCCGGCTTCTGCTGCCCGCGAGGAGCCCGGCGGCAGAGGGAAGCTCTTGGATCAGCTCCTGCCTGTTGTGCCGAGGCCATGGGAAGCGGGTGAATTTGCCAAAGGCCGAGTCCTCCTCTTTTTTATTATTATTATTTTTTTATTTTTATTTTTTCTCCCACGGCTTTGCCGTTTTCTTCTCCGTCCGTTGAAGGGAAGGGTTGCGTCGAGTGGATGTAGCCTTCAGAAGCAAGGTACGGTGAGATGAAGAGAGCAAGCTGGTGACATACTTGTCTCCTGCCTCCTCCTCCTCCTCCTCCTCCTCCAAGCCCTCTCCAGCCCTCCAGGAGCAGCCAGCCCCTCACCCCAGCCCCCTTCCCTGCCTTCATGCAATAAACTGGGGGTGTTTAGGCGTTAAGTCGCCTATCACCGCATCACGGCCAGGCAGAGCTACCTGCTTTGGGAGAAGTGCCTTTTGAGACTGTTCCCCATGCAATAGTTGGGGAAGGACGGGGAGAGGGAGGGCTTCGTGGTTTGTCCTTGCAGTCCAGAAAATGCTCATCCAGGTGGCGAATTTTATAGAGACTCCTCTTCCCTGTCACTCGCATTTGGGACCACAGATTTGGCTGGTTTCCTGGGAAGCTTGTATATTTATTTTTAATTTGGGAAGGTTTTTTTTTCTGTCGAAGGCTCAGAGTATGTTAGTGCGAAGGGGGCTGAGAAGGGGACGTCTCCACAAAGCAGTGCTAGGAAACAGGAGTCTCTCGTCCTGTGCAACCTAATGGGGCTTTTCAGGAAGTCAGAGGCGGCTGTTTGGGTTTCTTTTGTTTGTTTTTTTTAATCTTTTTTATTCCCACGTGTGCTGTGTACGTATGTAACGAGCTCCCTAATTTGGCCAGCCCTCCCGTGCACGCGCAGACCGAGCCCTGCATGTTCGAGCCCCCGGCCATCAGGTGGTTCCCAGGACCTCCTGCTCTTCACGTGCTCCGTGCGAGCGGCTCTCACCCCATCTGCTTCGTCCTTTAAAAGAAGGCAGATCCCCGGGACAGGCTCGTGCAAGGCCGTGCGATGGTGTGAGCTCCTTTGCCTTGCAGGGCGAGCCTGTTTGCCCCTCAACTCCGGTGTTTTTCCCCTCCTCAACAGCACATAGGAATCATTACAGAGCTGTTGAGGAAGAACAAATATTTACTTGCTGACTTGCTATATTTTAGCAAAAACAAACAGAAAGTGTATTAACGGAAAAAATATATATTTCAAGTGTTTAAAAAAACTATTAGGGGGAGAAAATCTTGTGTGTGAGGCAGAGGCACTTCTGCAAATGTCATCTTACTTTTTTTTTCCCCTAGTTAATATCTCAAGCTGGGCCAAGCAAGACATGCCGCTTTTACCTTTATAACCTGATTTTTTTTTCGAAGAAAAAAAAAATAATACAATTTTAAAAAAGACATGCAGATCTATTAAAATGGCCTTTTGGGGGGTTATAAGCATTATGACAAATTTAGTCCATTTTTTGTATAAATAATAGTGTTTAATATGTATTTCCCAAAATAAATGTTTCAAATGCAAATAGAAGGAGGCCTGTTTGGAAACGTGTGCGTTCTTTTGGGCGGGGGTCCCAGCTGTGGCGTGACCGATGCTCTGCTGAGTCCTGCAGGGGTGGCCAAGGGCTGCAGATCTGAGACCAGAACTGAACCGTGCAGCTTTCCTGCAGGTAGGCAGAGGACAGGGCGGGTTCATGCACATTTTATTCCCCTTTGCTGTCACTTGGGATTTCAGAGTGGAGGAAACACGACTTTAAGTGTGAGATATCCAGCGCTGTAAAGCTTGTCTGCAAACCTGTTTCACCCCAATGCTAAATCTCTTAGTGATGCTTTTTTCCCCTTCCCGGTGCTGCCCAGCCACGCACCCTGTGCTGACAGACTTGCTTTGGTTGGAGCGTTCCTCACATCTTCCCTTCTGCCCAACGAGCCTCTTTGCTGCAAAGCAGCAGGGAGTGACGGCAGAGGCCTCTGGCCCCTGTAACGCAGCAAGAACCTGAGTTGAAGATGGCATTTCCGAGAGGCAAAGAGCCCATGTAAACTCTGAGCACGGATCACAGGCTGTGCTTCCGTACAAGTCCACAGCGGGCTTCCCTGTTGCAGGTTTCCCTTCACTGGTGTCCTCCTGGCCATTTTCCTTGGATATGGGCTAAAACCCGGGCATGCAGCAGCAGGGCAGGCGGGTGCTGCAGTGTCCCACGAGGGCTGGGCTCCGCGGGCAGCAGCTCTGCTGGCGCCAGCCTGAGATCAGTGCGTGGTGCCCACCAGAGCCAGGACGCTGGGGCCCACGAAGAGGAGTGAGAGTTTAATTGCTGAGCGGCGCAGGGCGCTGCGCGGTACCTGGTGTTGAGGCTGTGTCTGCCCTGGTTCATGCTGCCACCTAAAAGCCCAGGGAACCCCCTGACCCAGCATGGCTCCGGTGCTGGGTGGCTCGTTTCTTTTCCTGGCGGGAAGCCGGGCTTGATCCATAGGAGAGGCCCTGCAGCCGGGCCGGCCTCGAGGAGGGTCTGGGTCAGCCCAAACAGCCCGAGTTGGAGAGCGTCTCCCTTTCCGAGAGGATGACTGTAAATAATGGGAATAAAAGGGAGTATAAATAATTAAAGCGAGTCGTTCCTGAAACGTCTGCCTGATTTAAAAACTAATTACTTGGAGGGTAATCATCACCAGGAGCGCATATATTCACCCGCAGCGCTGCTCTTCCATCTCCTTCCTCTCGTTTGCCCTCTCTCCTGATTGCCATCCGAGGCATCAGCCCTTGGACTGATCATTCATCCAGAGCACACAATAAACTGCCTTGTACTCTTCCCTCTCACTGATTAATAACTTCACTGGAGATCTATTCAGGGTAAATAAATCCTCTCCTGATGGCAGTGCAGGTGCCCTGGGTCCCAGGCACCGCTGTGGGCTTTGCCATCAAGGGCCAGCCCGTCCCCGTGGGGCTGCGGAAGGACTTAGTACCTCCATCCCTGTATCTGGTGGCCGAGGCTGGTGTGTGACCTGCCGAGCCTGGCACGAGGCTGCTGGTGGCCGTGGTGGCCTCCTCACACCGTCCCCCTGCCCGCGGCCGCTTCTTCCTGGCCACTTATTCAGCAGGGCCAGCCCAGGAGGAGGAAACGGATGAAAATATCGGCCCTCAACTCGCAGTCGGTGCCCGCAAACGCCTGCACGCTGAGCCAGCCAGCAAAGCAGAGCGGGACCCTTCCTGTGCCCCGCGGCAGGCTTTGCTCCCTGAGAGCTGGGCACTGCTGCTGGCGGGGCAAAGGTTTGCTGGAATGCTAACGGTTATAACACCTGCGCACCTTTCCTGAAGTTAGGAGTGGGATGCGCAGTGTGAGGATGGCTTTGGCGCGCTTTGCTCCAGCGCGGGCTCTGACTTTGGCAGTAAACAACAGTGCTCGGAGAGGTTTTCTGGCTCTCGGCTCTTCCGCACCAACCCCTAGCTCTCATCAGCAAATGAATTCGGCGGTGTGGGAGCCGTCCTCGTGGGAAATGCCATTTGATGTGAAAACTGATCCGCAGCAGGCATGTGCAGCGCTGGGTTTCTCAGGCTTTAATCACTGCGAGGCTGCAGTTGGGAGCCTGGTTTTGATCATCTGCGCAGCGGCTCCAGCAGAAATCCACCCGTCCCTCTTACCATCCCGCCCGGATCAGCTCTGTCGCACAGGGCCCCGACCCCGGCCTCTCGGCTCCCTTAAAATCCCAAGCAAAGACTTTCTTTCCCTGCCCACAGGAAGCCAAAGTTTGGGACTCCTTGCTACGTTTTGGGCTGTATTTATCTGGCACAGCCTGTGCATCGTTCTCCACAAATTAATAAATAATTATCACCGCCAGCCTGATTTAGGAGCAGCATTACACTGCCTTGCTTCATTTAGGAAACAGAATAATTCATTTGGAACTTAGAGGATTCATGAGAATTCCACAGGCAGATCGCAATATTTTCTCATTAACATTACCCAACTAAGCTAAAAACTGCGATTTCGTAAGTCGTGCTTCTTTCCAAAGCACATTACCAGCTTCCCGGGGACTCCAAAGTTTACTGAAGCTTGGAGAGGTATCTCATAGCAGGCAGTGATGTACCAAATGCCCTCTTCTCATTACCACTGCAACCATCTTTCCTGTGAATTTTCCACCCTCAGCTGTTCCCATGTGGGAAATAGGGGGGGATTTTGGAAATCACACCTGAAAGCGTGTCTAACAATGTACAGACCCGGTTTTAATATTAAAAATTGTGGCCTTTTAAGAACCACATCCCGAAATAGCTTTACAGAGGACAATGACAGGGAAGCAGAAAGACACTCAGTCCCCTTGTGTGCTTCTGTATCATATTAGCCCTAGGCTTAAATTGATAGAGGAGCAGAGGAGAGCGGTGTGAGGCAGCTGCAGGAACCCCTTCCCTGCCCTACTCCTCGCCTGCCACCATCTTCAGAGGCGAGTCAAAATTAAAATAATTTTCCTAAAGCAAAATTACACATTGGAGACTCCACGGTCCTCTCGGGAAGATCTGGGCATTCCTCTATAAATATCTGTCTCGATATGTTTAATTTGCAGATGAAATTAAGCCTGTGAAGAAAGGGAAGTCTGCCTTTTCATGTGTGGGCTGTCCAGCGCTGCCCGGGATATCAAAGTGAAAGGAATTACAAAGCCCCGACTCTCTGGGATTATCCAAGAAACCTTGTAGGTCCCCAGTGACAGCGGTTAGGGGATCAAAAGGTGTGGTGCTTATGCAGAAAGGCAGAAAAAGCCAGGGTGAGGCTTAGATCATCCGCGAGCAACCACATCTCAGGTCGGTTTACAGAGGTCAGAGATTTCCAGGGAAACGAAGTAGAGGAGGGACTGGAAAAGTAGAGGAGAGACTGGAAGAGCTTGGGGTTTCATGTGGATTTGGGATTAAAACTTGCTATGGTGGGTTCCGAGGATAAACAGTCTCGTTAAACATGTATGTGCTCGTTATTATGGTGAGCAGAGACTGGCAGCACTTGAGCTGCATAAGCATTTCCAAACTACGCTATTTTCAACTAAAGCTTTCTGAAATCCACATCTTTCATGCTGAAAACATTTAGTATGAGGATGAAGAGGCAGGATAAAGTCCACCTTGAAGCACCTACCGAAAGGAGAGCAGGATCCATCAGTCAGCATTTCCATGGTGGCGTGGCAAGGTGGGAAGCTCGTCTCTACCAAGAAAAGGTCGCAATGGGCTCAAAGGTCTCAATGGGATCAATGATCAATGGGATGGTCGTTCACATACCGGTGAAACCTCTTAGGTGCATTGAGTTTCATAATTACACAGGTCGGGCAGCCTTGCTGGATTTTTGAATGGGGTTTGTTCACCAGGTTTGCAAGGCACTTAGCAAAGGCCTATGTATCTGCATAGAGGAGAAAGAGCACAGGGTCATGTAACAGGCTTGCATCACAGTTAGACAATGATGACATTTTTATATTAAAAATGCTTAGTTAAAACAGTCCTCTTTTATAATCCATCTTGTTAAGAAATCAGATTTTTTTCCTTCCTCCCCCAGTTTTATTGAAATTCTCAGTCATGGTAGCTTCTTTTTCCCCTTCACTTTTCCTTCATTTCTGTTTTAAACTGTTCCTTTCAATTATTTTGTGCTCTCCTTTTTATTCCTTTTCTTTTAAGACTTGAGGAGACAGAAGGAGGAAGACAGATTACGATTTATACTGTAACAGAAAGTAGATGTATGGCAGAGAGTCTGATATCTACCACTAGTAATATTTAATAAGGAACCAAACTACTGAGAAATCAGAAATGTCTGCAAATGATTTCTGAAACTCTCCAAAGTGGAAAGGAGCTTATCTAGCAGAGGACAACGCTGTCTGATAGAGTAAGACACAAAGCAGCTGAAAGGAGGTTGAAGTGGCATCTCTAATGACTGTCTTTCCTGCTACGGAGAATTATGGACACTGAGCAGAGCTCCCTTCAAGCAATTCTCAGCACCTGGAAGTAAAACCTGAAGCTTCCTGGGCCACAGGAGATTTTTCTGGAGGGAGGGAGATAGCAGCTCTGCTATGGCAAGAAGCCTAGGGATGCTTCATGCAACTGCAGCGCGAGGGAGCAGCTTGTCCATGAGGCTCACGTGCAAGTCCAGGTGACAGCACTGCTCCCATTGCAAGGCTCAGGTGGGCAACGAGAAGCTCTGGGTGCTCAGGAGCAAGTGCCCCAATGCACCTTGCTCTTTTGGCAGAAGGACCAAGGAGCAGGAGGTGGCCACATGAGCTTTGTATGAGCTTCCGCCTTGTGCAAAATGAGCAAAAGCCAAGAGCAACAGCAGCTGCTGCAGGTGATCCTCAATCCTCCCAAGGCCTTAAAAGCAGCAGCTGATGCCTATAAGGGTGATGTGGTTGGGAACATGTTGGGTAGGGATGAGTGGAGTTGAGCATTGCTCTGGCCTAGAGACCAGAGCAAGGACCTGCCTTGGCTTGGAGCTCACCTGGAGGGTCTCAGTACCTTGCTGGTAACTTCCAGGAGAGGTGGAATTGCTGTTGGGAGCTGCGATTGATGGAGAAGCGGTATAGTAAACTTTTATTTTGGTTTAAAAGTAAGGGTGTTTTTCCCTGGTATGGCTCAGCCCTCTGCAGAGGTTCAGGGCTGTGCAGCAACTTGCTGTGTGTGCTGTACCTTGAGCAGGAATGAAATTGTTCTTGAACATTTGGGTTTGATTATGCAGTGAGAATTTCTTCTCACTGAGAACTGCTTCTCAGGGGGAGGGGGAATAGGTGTTTGTTTTAAATCTAGCTGAATCTTCCATATTTGCAATCTGAGATGATATCAGGTAAAGGGCTAGATGCAGAGCAGTCTTGGTGCATAGAGCATCTTTGGGTGCTGGCTTGAGAAGCACAGTTTAGATGCCTCTAAGAGAGGAACTAAAGCTGCATGTCCCAAGTTTGATAAATATCTTAGCCTGGAGGGAGATGTGTGTGATGGTTAGCTGTGGTGATGCCTGTGGATGGGACATAAGGTCTGTGCTTATATCTGGCAATGCAACCCAAATCTGAGCCTGGATGAAAAGGAGGATATTTGTCAGAAGCCTAATCAGCCTCTCTGATACAGGGCTATGCTGGATAATTCCATACCCCACTTGAAGATACCACTTTTAAAAGACATGCTTGGAGGACTCTTTAATGTTGCTTTGTTCTCCTACTGCTATTTCTAGCTGGCATGACTTTGCATGGAACAAGGGAATAAGGCAGGAAGTGATACTTCCTGCAGCATTCCCAGTATAAGATAGTCACCATCTCTGTCCTGGGGACAAAAATAGTGCTTTTCCTATCAACTGTTCAGAGCTAAAGATGTGCTGACCTGGCGATGTAGCAACTCTTATATATTTTTAGAGTCTGCAATTCCGGTGATTGCACTGAAATTAAACCTGCCCCACTGAAACAAAGCTCATCTTGCCGAGAGGGGCAGGCAAGGATTGCGGGGTTCTTGGGGGACCTACTGATATAGTGTCCAGCCCCTGGGGGCCTTTGGGACAGTGAGTTGTGTTGCTTTTTTCCAATCAAAATAAAAGCCTAATCAAACTTAAAGCAGGAGCTCTGGAGTTGGTGGTGCTAAACTCTCTCACAAGCCTCCATAAAGTCAGGCTTTGGAGGTAGGAAAAGGAGGAACGGCTGCAGTTGTGGCTCTGCCTCCAGAGGTGCCTCCCTTCAGGTGAGTGCAGGAAGGACTGTCACTAAGAGGCTCTCCGGGAGGCTGGAAACCTCCCCATCTCCTTGAATCCTTTACTCACGACGAGTGATCAAAGCCCAGGCATTTGATTTCATAACCTAAGTGCTTAAAAAAAAAAATCACTCTCTAAATATTCTGGGGGAAGATTATCTGAGTCTTGGCCGCTTTGCCTGGGAAACAGTCTCTTCTGATTCAGCTTGTTCAAATCATCTGAACAGCTCTTAGTGAGGGGTAGGGAGGGAGAGGAGAAAGAAAAACCCCTCTGTATCCTCAAGGCAAGTATATTTGGGCAAAGCAATAAGAGAGACTTTAAGAGGTTTGGAGGTTACAGTGGGAAATAGTAGTTATTCCCAATAAGCAGTGTTAAATGAAGTGCTGCTGACAGTAGCCTGAGGCAGGTTCAAGAGTTTCAAGATTTGCAACTAAGAGATTAACCAAAATAGATGTCTTATTATAGGCAAGTTTGTATCTAAATCATTTAAAGTGCCTTTAGATGCTGTAATTTTTTTCTCCTAAGTGTTCATAGTATATCTGCAGCGTCTTGACTTTCATGAACAAATAATGAAAGGGACCTTGATCTAAGTGAGTTTAAGCCTCCCTCTGATGAGGGAACAAGGACCTTGGTGGATCTGCAGACTCCTGCCTGAAAGGAGGCTGCTTTAACGGTGCTCACACTTCCTGCAGGGGGGAGATACGGCCCAAACCTTCCTTTGCTTCCTCAGCTGGTTGCAGCACAGCTGGTGGGTTAATGAGTGCTCTGGAAAAGGGGAGGTGGCACATTGGGATATAGACCCTGAGCCAGGCTGGGGCTGCAGGTGGGCAGCAGGGTGACGTGCCATTCCTGAGCCTGTTTTCTTCTTCTGTACCGGAATGGCAACCATAAAACCAGGACTTCAACGGTAGCAAAAGCACATCGGAGGCTCTACAAGAACAGTAGTAATATGGGCCTGAGTTGGAGCAACCCTAAGTTGCAAAGGCTAGAAGATCTCCAGTGTAATGAGAAATGTAAATGAGAATTCCTATATTTAGGTAAAGCAAACACAAAGAATATGGTTTTGTGACTTTAGCTTTTTTCTTAAGGCCCCTTGGTGATCTAACAGCATCTCTTTAGTAATTGACTCATCTAGCCCTAGGAGTGGCAGAGAGAGGTGTCAAAAGGTGAACCCTAGGGCTTGCAAATATTTGCAGAGAGCAAACAAGCAGTTCAGGTTGGTGAACACAGCAGTGTTATCGATTGATATCATGGTATCAAAATACCATGAAATACCACTGTACAATCAAGTCGTTGAAGCCTCTGCTCTACTGCCGTGGAGTTGTTTCAAACAGCAGGCAGAGCCCTGTGCTGCCCTGCCAATGCCCCTTGGTTGCTGCAGGGAGGCTCTGTAGTTTTGACTGTTCTCAGCAACAATTTTTCTTGCTGATGAGCAAACGAGGTGTCATCTTAGGCACACTAGTTACAGCAGCCTCCGTCTCCTCTGGCCCTTCAGAGTTAGTTCAGACATGGACCTTTGAGCGCTCATAGCTGAGCCCTCTGTGCCCAGCACTGCAATGATTCCCAAGGAGGTGCTGTGCACCTGAGACGTCTGGGTGTGAGCAACAGCAGATATATGTGGCTCCCATACCCTGTTTTGGGTGGCTGGAAATGCTACAGGCAGTGCTACAGCTAGCTTCCTTCAAAGGGTGCCTTCCAATCGCTTAGGATTTATGATATATGATTTTCCGAGAGGGGTAGCCTGTGGGAGAGACAGTTCATTCTCGGAAAAGTTTTATGAAGTCTGTGTCTCTCACTGGATTTGGCAAGAGACCTCAGTTAAACATAAAGGTTTAGAGGTGGGAAATGCAAAACAGCTGCTACTGTTGTAAGCAAGAGGGAAATATAGAAAAGAGGAAAGTCTGTGGGCACTACACTTGAGTAGTGGTAAATAGGAGACGTTTTGTTTTGTTTTTCTCTTTTTGAGCTGGTATTAGGAAGGAGATCTTAGGACTCGGAGCATAAATCAGAAAAATTGAAAAAGCCTGAATGGTGCATGGGAAAGGTGCCTCTTAGCACCAAAGGGAAACTTGGGAGGCAGCATTAGGCCATGAAGAGACACATGAGATTCCAGGGCTTTGAAAGGACTGCAGGAGAAGTTACTGATCACAGAATATGAGCCTGTTGCACGTTCTCACCACGACTTGCAAAGGCATGAAAACCCCCACAGCTTTAATGTCTATCTGGAATTGTGCATCCCAAGAGGATAGGTCAATTGATCCCACTTAGGGTGAGATCAATCCTTCCCCACAAAGTCTTGTTGTCTTAACTAACTGTGAAGGTGGCCATGGGTAGCTGGTGCAGAGCTCTACCTCTCCTGTGCCCCTGTCCACAGTGGAGCAGATGAACCCTTCAGACCTGATTCTGCCTGGAAAGTCTTAAGGGGCTCCTGTCCAGGCTCCTTTGAGAGCTGTGGTGCCAAATGTTTTGGAGGAATATGCAAGCAGCCTCTCAGGGTCCTTCTCTGGAGGGGAAGCTCTCACTGCCTAGAACACAGTAGGTTATATCCTTTTAATTAAATGAGTGTTCAAACAACAGTGGATGTTCTCATTCTTCATATAATGATGTAGTTGTTTTCGTGGCTCTAACGCTCTTGTGACCTCAATATCTTTTACGAGCGAGTTTCTCAGGTTAATTATGCATTAAGTTTACATAAGGCTTTTCCTTTTATAATCAGTTTTCAACTTGCTGCCTTCAGATGTGCTGAACGTCCTGATACTCACACTGAGAGGGGTGGTGGGTGGTCTATAGGAGTGCTGGATCCCCCTTTCCCCTTTGTCAGTTATTTTGTACACCGATATCGTGTCGTCTTTGCTTATGACTCTGCTGAATAAGCAAACTAGAGCTTTCCAGGGTTATTTTGTCCTATGAGTGCTCCTCTGATGCGCTCCTGTAACTAAGGGGTGTACTGAGCGATGTGACCAACACACGTTTTGTAGCTCACTTTACTTCTGCTCACTTTCCCTCTGTCTGGGATGCAGAAGTTCATCTAGAAGAGCCTGTTCAGGGATCGCTCGGAGGTGCGTGCTTAAGCTGGTGCGAGCTATCTGTTTTGGATTGAGTATATCAAAGGAGACAGGGAAAGCCTGTCCTGTGCTTGATAGTGCTTCTGTCTGTCTTTTGGAGATCTCTTTATTTCTCTTCTCATTTTCTTTGCTTTTCTCTGGGTTTCTTCTATTTCTTCACAAGAGAATGAACGCTGCGGCTTGTCCACTTCAAAAGTGATTAACTCTGAGACCTTGAAAATGAGGGTTTCTTAAAGATTGCCTAGTAGGGAATTGGATAATGTCATTCTTCAAGGCAAGCTTTTATTGTTTGCAAAGTAACTTGGCAGGCTTGTGTATTTTGGATTTAGGCATCCTGGTGTATAAGCCAAAGCTAACACATATTAATTAGCAAGAGGCCTAGAACTGTTACAAGGGCAGTCACTTACATGGGCTGGCGTTTTTATTTTAAATGCAAGTAATTAAAAAAAATAAAAAGGGAAAAAGTGTGTTGAAAAAGTCAATGTTTAAAAGATGTTATATAAATAACACCCCCCAGGTGAAAATTAGAGGGAATTAGGGAAAGAATAACAGCGAGGTTGCTGGTATAATGGCAGCTGTGATGCTTGGCAGGGGGCTTATCTTGCAGGCAGGTGAAACGGAGCAAAGAACGTGCCCCTATGTGGCAGCAGGACAGCTTATGTGTGTGTACCTGCATGTATTTATTTTTACATTTTTTCCCCCAAACTAAAAAGTTTCACCTCCCTGATGTCATGCACCTCCATCATGTGGTGCTGGCCCTCCACGTGGGAAGAAGCTGGCAGCATTGGGGCACCTCTTCCTTCCCTTCTTTCTCTAGGACTATATTTCCATGACATCCTATTCCTGCTGTCCTTCCCAAGGGTATGGGATGGATGGCTCTAAATCTCTTGTCGGCAGGTTAGTCAGACCGGCTGAGCCCTTCTTCTTTGGGTTTCTCTTGTACCTTCTGGTAAGGAAAACCAATGGCAGACAAATTTACAGCTGCCCCTGCCCAGCTAACTTCAGCAGGGCAACATCCCTTATCTCTCCTTCTTTCACCACATCCTTTAATTTATCAGTGTTTAATTCCCGCTTCTGTAGCACCCAGGAGCCATGAGGAAGGGGGAGGGAGGTGCTGATTGACAAAGAGGGCAGGGAGGCAGCCCAAATCCATCCACCTAGGGGTGGGTCTTAATCCTTCCCATGATGGTACTGGATCATTTCGCGCAGCGTGGGCTTCAGAGAGCTGCTGCTGCTCCCTAGCGTGCAGCCCGCTGCCAGCAAGCGCCGCAGCGCTCGCCCTCGCCCGCTCCGGCCACGCTGCCCTTCAGGGCTGCAAAGGGGTGCTGTGTTGTATGCAGAGGCTAAAACTGAGTTGCGGGGTAAAGAATCCGCTGTACTTTTAAAAAGTGGCTTGGTGGTGTTGGGGTGCAGTCTCTGTGGCCATGGCTCCCAGCCTGCGCCTTGCTGTGCAGGAGGCCGAGGCCTGAAGCCGGCATGGCTCCGGCGTGTGCCGAGGCTTCCCGGCAGCAGCCAAGGCGGATGCCGCAACGAGCGGGATGTTGGACAGCCCTGCTGAGAGCTGCCCGCCCGCAAAGCGAAGCGCGACTGCAGTGTCCGGCGCCTTGTCCCCTGGCGATGGCCAAGCTCTGCCTCTCCGCTGGCTGCGTTTAAAAGGCTGCGTTTAAAATCTGCCTGCGCGGTGAAACGCGCTTGTGCGAGAGGCTCGGGCACGACGGCAGGGGAACAAAAGCCGTGTATCCCCGGCGGGGCGCGCGCGCTTGGCGGCGGGCCGGGCTCGGTGCCAAGAGAGCCACAAAGAGCCGTGGCGGCCCGCGGCAGCTGCCAAGCCCGGCGGCGCGGGCGCCCCGTTGGGGACGAGCTGGGTCTGGGGGCGGCCGCGGCGGCCCCTCGCGCCTGCCCCGCCGCCTCTCCCCGCCAGCCAAAATGGCCGCCGGCGCTGCCGGCTGCCGCCCCCCACCCCCCGGTGCCGTTCCCCACGCGCTGCCTCCTGCGCGCTCGCTCCCCGCTGCCCGTGCGCTCCCCGCTCGAGGCTCTCGGCGGCCTTGAGCGCGGATGCGCCGGCTGTGCTCTGTCGCCTCGGCGCGCCGGCCGGCGAGATGCCATCTCGCGCGCGTCCTTCCCGCCGCTAGCCGCGACCGAGGCATCGTTGGCGCTGCCGCAGCCCGACGCGCCCCGCGCGCTTGACTCGCTTGATTTGCATATGCAATGCAGCCGCACTTAATGAGTGTGAGTAATTATGCCAGTTGGAGGGTTGGTTTGTGTGGGGCGCGCGGCGCTGGGTTTTGTTGCGTCCTTCCCCTTGGCGATTCCCAGGTGTCCCGCAGCCCTTGCCGCCGGCCTGCGGCGTTGCCGCCTCGGCACCTCCTTGGCCTCGCGGCGGGCGCGGAAGGGGGGACCGGGGGTCAGTTGGCACAGCAACTGTTGTTAGGGGACAAAAGGAGCCTTTCTTGGATACAGTAGCAGCTGCCAGCCGGCATAGCGAATGCGCGAGGCTTGGCACCGCTCCAGCTTCCTTGAGGGCTGCAGAGGGATGGTATGTTGGAGGGTAAGACTAGCTAATTAATCTTCCGGCAGGGAACAATGTAATATCAGACAATTACAAAGGCAGAATGAAATTACTATAGTGGGAAGGCTGGCATACGAATTTCTCAAAGGGTCCATCCCTCAGCCCGCTGCTGTATTACTTTATATGCGGGGAAAGCACTGGCTGTACATGTGCTTTTCAGTGCGTGTGTTTTTGTTTTGATTGAATTCCATTATATGTGTTTGGAGGAGGAGGAGGGGGGGATCTGGGCTTGACTGCACAGCAAGGGTTTTGCGAGAGGCATGGGGAGAGGAGCCCTCTGAAGCAAACCCTGCCAACCCGCCACACCAAGACAACAGCGACTGGGTCATCAGCCGCACGGTGGGCTCTCAGGCTTGGAATTTTTATTTCCTTGTCTTGTGCTCGTGTCTGATGGAAACATCTCCTGGGCGCAGAGTCTTGCTGCCTGGCAAGGGGGAGCTGATCTCCTCCTGTGATTCTGCAGAGAGAAGCCCACAAAGAGCCTCTGCAGCTGCTGAAAGTTATGGAGGAAACGCACCTACGAGCTCAGCAGTGGTAATTGCCAATAATTAGCTGTAATCACTGGTACCTACAGTTGGGATGCTGTGATGAATGGGGCCGTGCCAGCCGCATGGTGCAGGCTCCCTGGCTGTTTATTTGCAGTGGGGAAAGATTTAGGAAAGTCTCATTTATCCTGGAGCACTGGAGAACATCAGTGGGAGTTCAGCCTCTGCAGTATTAGCATAAGAAACCACTCCTCCTTCCCTCCTTCCCTTTTCAGGGCTGTCTGCCTAAGCTAATGACTCTCCTCCCTCTGTGTCTTTCTCCCTGGATGAAGCTTAATGTGATGAGATTTCACATTAAAAACCAATGTGGCACAGTGTTGGTCAAATTCCCTTTGTAAGGCTGTGTGTGCACCTCTGCGTGAGGCCTGGGCACGGCTGCAGAGCCCTGGCCGTGTTCCTCTTTGAGCGAGAAGGGGATTTGGAGCCGCTCCAGCCCAGCCGCTCGTTCCGCTGAGCGATTTGAGCAGAGCTTTTGTTTGGTGCCTATGCACAGCAGCTCAGCACAGAGATGGCTTTTAAACCCCCCTACAAGTCTCTTCCTACCTTTCTTGGATGCTGTGCTCCACTGCTAGTGGTCAATGAAGATAAAAGCAAAACTTGAGTTGAATGCATGCTTTTTGTGGGTTTTTTGGTTGCTTTGGTTTTTGTGTGTGGGGGATTTTTTTTTTTTTTTTTTGAAGGAAAGGAGGGTGGGTGGAGGCAGAGCAGGGACAGATAATCCCAATAATGTCAAGAGCTGCGTTGGCAAACTGGAGCTCCTTTCCCAAGGTGCGGGCCAGCAGGAGCTCCCTGCAGTAGCAGGAAAGTCTCAGGGAGAAGATCATTACTAGCACATGGAAATGGGAAGTGTGTAGCGCAAAAAAAAAGCAAGGATTTCTGTGTCTGGCCACCTTCCTGTATGTCTAGCATGTCAATGGAGGCACGTGAAAGTGCCAGAATAGCCACAGGAGATCCCAAGAATCGACAGAGAGATTCCAGTCCTTGTACCGAGCACTGCCTGGTCCTTGTCCTCTGCACTGAAGGCATCCTAGGAGATGTCTGTCTATCTGATTTGATTGGGGTATTTTACTTGGCTCATTAGATAGCAAAAGCATTTGCCAGTGGGGTGAAGACCCTGTTTCCTGCACAGGTCTCTGAGCACTTGTGTGTGTGGCAGTTCTTTATTCCATTTGACTGGAGGAAAAGGAAGGCCTGATGCATCTTTGTCTTTGGAGGCTGAGCTTTTTCTGATATTTGCAGCGTTCCTGTCAGCCTGAGATCAGAGCTTGCCTCCTGGCTCTGCAGCCTGCTGAGTTTCCATCTTTGTTCACCTGCCTGCAGCTCATCCTTGGGGATCAGTTTCGTGGGAAGCTCCTGCCAGATCTCCCTTTGCAGAATTGCCCATTTCATATCAATGTGTTTACTGCACATATCATGGACTTTCTCCTCAAGGTGTTGATGAATTTGAACCCAGACCTTGGCAAGTGAGAGAGTGAAGAAACTAAATATAAGCAGATCATAAGAGAGAACTCAGTAGGGCTCAAGTTTGAATGTTGGTCCTAATTAGAAATGATCAACATCTGCCCTTGTTTGGGGCTGTTTGTGAAGTTCTGCACACCTACAGACTTGTGCTGTTCAGGTCCCTTTAGGGCCAGCCTTGCTTCTAGCTGTCTGAATGGCAGTCCCTGTGATCCAGAAGGTTGTCTTGTGCAGGGAGGTAGAAGACAAGATTTGAACTGTTCCATATTCAGTGACTGACACCGCAGACTGTCTGTGTTTTCTGTCTTCTTGGCTGCACTTCAAAGTCTTTCCTTTATGGATCTCTTTTGGAATTCTCTTTTTGCAAGGTGGAGGGAACCTGTTATTAAAACTTTACCTACTTAAAATTGTACAATTAAATAAGTCCTTCACAAGCAGCTGACTAAATGGAGGTCACCTGGGGTGGTCCTGGTCTCCTTGGCCATGCTTCACGGTGGTGGAGGTGGTGGATCTGACCTAGTTGGAGCACTAATGCAGAGCAGGTGGAGGCTGCCCTGGAAAGCCACTGTGCTGGTGCTTGTGGAAAACAAGTTATGCAAGTTGGAAGGTCAGAATGGGAAATAGGGCCAGCTGTGTCTGGATAGTGTTATCTACCACCAGATTTTCTTACCTCTTTACATACCTTTAGGCTGTAAGGCAGTAGTTACTGAGATCTTGGGATCCATGTTCTTCTGCTGGCTTTTGTCCTCTAGACTGTCAAACCCTGATCCTCCAGGAAGAGGGGAAGTGTGTCTGTGACCTGCTTGCAGTCTCCAGCCTGTCCATTTGAAGGTTAGGCTTTCCCTGTGAGAAAGGATGATTTTCTTCACCACTTTCCCCTGAAACAGAGGAACACTCATTAGGAATGAGTTGGTCTGAGGAGGACGAGGAGGTTGGGATGGGGGGTGATAATACCTGGACAGGCTTTCCACCAAAGGAGGTGTACCTTGACTCGGCTCTCTTTTATATTTTCCCCCCTTTATGTCAAGTTGTTTCCCCTCAAATCCTGCTGAACCTCTCCAAGTCAACCACTTGAGTTAGGAAATGTAATTTGTAATAAATCTGTATTACAGTACAAGTAAATCTGCTTCAGTGGCTATAAAAATTAAGTCCTTATCCTAAACATTATTACATAGCTTTTAAAATGAATTGACTGTGGTTTGTACCCTAGTATGTGCCATTATTGGTAATTAGTGTAACAAAATAACATTGCTGTAATATTTCCTGTCTACCCCTCCCCCAAGCGGGAGACATTTCCTATTAGAGAATCAGAATTGCAAATGCAATGCTCGTGTGCAAAGCGCTTGCTTTGGCTTTTCTCTCTTTTTTTGCATGTGTGCTGGAGGATGATTTGCTCTTTTTTCCATGTTTTGAGTTGTGGCTTTGCTGGGAAATTTTGCTTCTGGAAATTTTACTTCTTGGTAGTTGGTCATTGTTCTAACCTATAGAAGGTTCTGATGGACCTTTTGGAAGATGTCTGAGGCTCTTGGTCCTTTCCCCCAAGTTTTAACTTTGTGGTCAGTTGATGCTGAGGTTGAATGCCATCTCCTGGGATCATGCCACCTATCTCAATGGGTTTTAGGGGATCTGCAATTATGAACTGAAAGATTTTTCTAGTCCAGCCCATGGTTCTGGGATATGAACTGAACACAAGACCAGGTAAAGCTTCAATCTGAAAAAGAAATGCAGAGTGAATAAACTACCTAGGGAAAGGTAGGAGTGTTCATTAGGGTCCTGGTTTTCCTCCTCTTCAGAGGAAACAAAGAAAATAGCCCTTCTCTTCCCCCACCACTCACCCCTCTCTTTCTCTGCAACCATGAAGTCTAGAAGCTTATTTTTAGGGAATGAAAGTTTAGTTTCTCTAGTAATCTTCTAACCCCAGGAGATCCATTTTAAAATTGAACAACTTTGTAATAAGAAGATGGGAATGGAAAGGTTGAAAGTCAAGGGGGAAACTTAATTTTCATCCTATCCCCAGCATGGCATTATGGTTTCTAGAGTCTTGATGGCAAGATAGTTTCAGAAGTCTCTGTAATGTCCACAGCTCGATCACCCTAGATGTTAAATATCAGACACTAATGAAGCTGAGTTGGAGTTACCTCCTACACTAGAAAAGGTTCAGGATACATGTGGAGTAATAGTATTTT
>VZSG01000350.1:335757-352372 GCA_013398315.1 Nothoprocta pentlandii | reverse complement strand
TGTGTGACCTGCTGCAGTATCTGCTGTTGATGGCTGCTGGGAATAATGTGTATGCACTGAAGTGAGAACCTTCAGGGAAGTAAAATATTACCTGCAAGCGTGAAGATCAGTGGAGGGTTTTTACCTGCTCCGAGTTTATTTCAGATGTTGTTGTGTATTACAGATATTTTGGAGGCTGACATTCAACTTTTCTTCATGCTCCAGAGCTCCCTTGACCGCTCCGCTGGCTGCAGCCCTTCCTGTGAGGCAGCAGAAGGTGCTGGCTGGTGGGTGCACCCAGAAGGGTGCACCAGCAGAAGGTGCACCCTGGTGCCCGGGCTGTGTGGGGATGGGGTGGTTGCCTTGGGCAGCCCCAGGGGAGCTCAGGATGCTCCTGCACAGTGAGTCTGCACAGGGCTATGTTGTCCTGTGGACCCCAATGGGCCACACCAGGCTGACCTGGGACAGCCTGGGCACAGCCTGACAGTCCCAGCCTGGGAACAGGGAAGAACAGGCGTGTGGTGGCCACGCACGTGGGCTGCAGCGGTGCTGCACAGCAGAACAGCCCCCTCTGCCTTCCCAATCAAATTATCGGGGGAGATGAGCAGCGAGTGCATTAACTAATCAAACTGTGATTTCAAATTGATTATTGCAAATTGCCAACCATAACAGAATTCTCCTAATGACAGTGATTAAAAAAATAGAAAAATAAAAGCTTTTATTAGGTGCGCTGCTAACCTGTCCTTAGCTGCAGGCAGGACTGAACGTACTCCATCTCCCTCGTAGCTCCCCGGGGCTGGCTGACCTTGCATTAGCCCTTGCCTGGGGTGCCAGGGCCCGGCTTGCTGCTGCTTCGAGCCCTGGTGACCTGGCACTGTTCTGCTGGCGGCCTGGCCAGGCTGCCGTGATCCGCATCCTTCCCCCGGGAATGCGGGCCGGCACCTGGCGATGTGGGCAGCAGCCCCGTGCATCTTTGCCGGCGTTTCCTTGGCAACCCAGTCATCCTGCCAGCAGGCTGCAGTGTCAGAAAATAAACCCAGATGACACCAGAGCTCCTCATAAAAACACACTCTGCTTTTCCCCCAATCCCGATTCTTGGCCCCCTTCTCCCCAGCTTGAGCCTGGTGCTTTTGAGGCTACCTGGGCAGGTGCCTGTACAGAGGAGAGGAAAACATCTTGCTCTGAAGCCTGCCTGCGGACACATTCGCTTCAGCTGGCTGTTTGAGGTCTGTTAGACCGCAAGCAGCTCCTGTGCGAGCGGGGAGCATGTCTGCTGCTGCGGAGCAGGGATGCTGAGGAGCTGGACGTCTAGCTTCCCTCTCGCTGTCATCAGCCATCCCCATGGGGCCTTTGCACTGCCTTCTGTAGCATCTGTGGACCTGGGAGCTTCTCACCAGAAGGGCTCCAGCTGAGGCTCTCCTGTGCACATGGGCTGCCAGGGGCTGGGGAAGGGAGCTCTGGAGTACAAGTATGGCTGATAATAAAGAATAAGTCATTTTAAAGCTGTTTATCTATTGAGAACAATACAGAACTATTTTCCCTAGGGTGGTCTTCTTGCTTTGGACAAGGCCAATGAACTGCCAGGTCAAGGCAGGAGTGGTTTTTGTATCTATGTGATTGCTCATCAGCTTCTCCCTGATGAAACCAGACTAGAAAGCTTGGTAAGTTGGCTAAAGAGCTCTGGAGTGGAATCTGCTGCCTTTGGGGCAAAGCACTCATGTGTGGACGCTTGCATAGATGCTCTTTAAAGGCTAAATATCAATGTTGAGGCTTTTTGTAGATTATATTGTCCTTTTTGTGTATTAAACAGACTGAAGTTGTGGGGTGTTTTTCCCCTCATGACTTCTCTGACCTTCATGGACTGCTCCTGCAGATTTCACAAGGTATCATGCTCAGGTACCTGCCTGCCCAGTGAAACAAGACGCTGTATTAGACTAAGGCCTTCTATGTTTTAAAGAGTCCATCCCACCACTACTTCATGCTGTATGAACCGAACTTGCAATCACCATAGAAAGGTCCTTCAGTGTTTGCCTCCCAGGCTTGGCATTAAATTTAAAAAAGTTTTCCCTTCCATGGGATGCATGGAGTGAATCTTGAGGTCTTCTCAGATACTTGTGTTGAGTAAACGGTGTGTTTGTCAAACGTATTCCTCAAACACGCTTGCTTAAAGCAGTTTTGCTCTACAGTGCTACCCGCTTCTGCCAGCTTTTAGATCTAATTCAGTCAACTAGCAGAGCTGTGCATGAGAAGAGAGGTCCAGTTTCAGTTGCCACTGCTGCCTCTGTTTATATCTAATCTGCTTTATTGAGCCAGGGGCTCATATTCATGAGTATTTGTGCCTATGTTGCCTGATATTCAAGCTCACCCGTTGGGGTTGAATATAATCACCACCTCTTTTGATTACCATAAACACTCGATAACCCGGCCAGTCCTTGCTGTTGGAGAGGTCTTATCACTGTTCTCAAGGCAACTTGTTCCCCTGGCTCAGGAATATACCCACCTAATGTGTAGAAGATAATTTCTATGGTGAGGCTTATCTTTGTGCAGGACAGGGCTTGGCACTATAGAATTACCACAGAGGTACTGTGGTTTGTTCAAGGGACATTTCTTGGATGGTGGAAGCATTGCTGCTGTGTTCCTGTGCTGTGATGGGTAACATGGGATGCTCCTGTTGTCCCCTGGCCGCGGGTCTGTTAGCAGTCACAGAGGCTTCAAGATCCCCCTCTCCTGTAGTGCCCCATATCCAGGTGGGCAGAACGGCATCTCTCAGGGGAAGGCAAATGAACCAGTCTTGACCTGCCTCTGTGTCCTGCTTCACATCCTTGGCTTAGAAAGACCACAAGGGTCTTCCCTTCATCCCCATCCCATGAGTTCCTCTGTCTGTCACACAACTGCACCCTGGGGCTTGTGAGTGCTGCCTCCTGAAGCTCTTGGCCCTCTGCAGTTGGAGAACAACGGGACAGACTTGTGAGGACTTGTAACTGCTGCAAGGATGGCTAATAGGCTCATCTTCCCTTTTTTATCCCCCTTATTTTTATCCTCTTTTAGGAAAGGAAAAAGAAAACTAAAGAGAAAAAAATGATGAAAAATCTGAAGCGCTAAACAAACTTCTTTGAAGGAGAGAGGGAGCATAGGAAATATTGAGGGAAAAATTCTAAGTGTGTCTTATTTATTTATTACTAAAGACAGCCAGAACAACCTTCTTGCTATTAATTTCTTCTTTTTTTTTCCAACGAGTTCCATTAAAACCTCAATAATATACAGAAATCTATTAAAGGGTTTTTTTAAAGATGAAGCCAGGTTTGGTCATTATTGCTAATGCCTCTTTGGTGGGTTGTACAGAAGGAGTGAATGGTCTCACTGTGGTTCTTAGTGCAAACACGACCAAATTGCCAATCTGAGATTTCTGCTGGCCAGACATTAGGGTTAACTGGTGCAGCAGAGACTGCACCAGGGGTGAATTTTTGACTCTTCCCAGGGCTGAGCTAGCACCCATTTTCCTGACTAGTTTTGCCCCAAGCACCGAGGAGAAGCAACAGCTCTGGAGCCCTTTCCTGGGGCAGTTTTTCCAATTTAAAGTTGAGGCCCTCAGGGGAGCTTGCTCCGCTTCTGCTGCTCCTGCAGAGCACTCCCAGGAATTGGAGTCCTGAGGCTTTCATCTGTGCTTAAGTCAGGATATTACTATATTTTTTTAAGCTTGCACATCTCTGTGACTGCAGAATGGGTGGTGAACATGGTATTTCTGGCAGTCTTTTGTCTCATGCCTCTCTCAGGACTCTCACCTGTGAAGACCTTCAAGTACTGAAGCCTTCCCTTCAAGTTGGGCTCAGCCAGCAGGGCTCCCGTGTGCCAAGGGAGGACCTGTGGCTAAACCTCAGGAATCCCGGCCTGCGCTCTGTGGGATCCGGATGCAAAGCCTGTTTGTCCTTCTAGGGATTGAGAAGACTCAATGCTGCTGCAGAGAACTGAGCGGCTCGCAGGAGGATTTTTTCCAGTGTTGTAGCAGAGCAACTCCTCCCCTTCTTTGCCCGTTGGGAAAACACAGGAGCCAAATTTAGATGTGAGTGATGCCCGCTCTATGGCACAGCAGCAAAGCCATCTCTTTCTTGGCAGTTGACAACAGTGGCAGTAAAAGAGGAGATTTGCTGGCTCTGGCAGGTTGTTATTGCCATTTTTCTCTGGTTTCTAAACAGATATGGGCTGTGCTGGGGAAAAAGAGAGACGAGTAGTTTCCTTGGCTCAGGTTATTACAGGTGCCTCTTGCAAGCTCTTATTTGTCTGGTGGATTTTGGCTGAATTTATCCTGCTGTTCTAGGAAAGATAAATCATCTGACATTTAATCTGGCCATCTACACATAGCCTGGGCAGCTCTAGGCCATTAGATGCATAGTGGAGAAGGGGAGTTAAAATCTTCCTCAGTTTACATCAAGAAGAACTGTCCACCTTTGAATTAAATGCAGCCAAATTCCTGGTACTAGAGGCCTTCCTTCTCAGAAGGAATTTGGCATTGCGTCAGTAACTGAGGGACATCATGTAGCTAAGTATTTCTTAGTGCAAATCCTGGCTTCTTGTGTGAGAAGCCCTTGGGAGACGAGGGTGCGTGTGGTTGGAGCTCTGCAGGTTGGTTTGCAGCCACTGCAGTGTCCCTGCACGTCAGATGTCTGGCATTGCCTGCAGATTTATTTTGCAAGCATCTGGGGCCTCTGTGGTGCAGTGATCTGAAATCACTAATGCACTAGATAGACCTTTCTGAAAAAATCATCAAGAGGGATAAAATCCATGAAGGATCCATGAAGGATTGCTTAGGAAGTTTTGTGCGAGCCAGGAAGTCAACAAGCCTTCTGCCGGTCTCATCGCGTGCTTGAGAAGCGCAGTGTCTCTCCTGAGGCATGTTGCTGTATTCAGGTCATGCTGGACACAGCTGCTGTTCTTCTGGATCGTCACCCTGATGCGCTCTAAGAGGTCAGTGCCCATGTCTTCAGAAAGAGGAAAGCTGCCTAGGCCTTGTGCTAAGAGCTGCTGTAGCACCTTGCATGCAGTAGCTGACTGAAGGAGGAAGCACAAAGGAAGGGCAAATCTTTCCAATATTCTTCTTATTACCTTT
Organism: Nothoprocta pentlandii; assembly: GCA_013398315.1. NCBI lineage: Eukaryota > Metazoa > Chordata > Aves > Tinamiformes > Tinamidae > Nothoprocta > Nothoprocta pentlandii. The sequence continues at coordinate 347,289 of VZSG01000350.1, read as the reverse complement.
TAACAGTTACCTAGCTGGTAACAAGCATAACCCAAACCTTGCATAGCCTGCATAACCTGAGCCTGTCGGCCAGTCTTTATAAAAATGCTCCTTGAATAAAAATCCTTGTAAGTTGGAGGAACATGAGCAGTGCTATGAGCTGGCTGCTGCTGACTGTAGTAGTGGTGTGTCCTTTCAAACTAGATGTGTTTCTAGAAGTAGCAGTCCACTGTGCACAAAGGAATCCAACGTGAGGCTTCATCCCTGTGGGGACTTTCTGAAATTCTTAAGCTGTTGCTTGTAAAGGCTTGAAGAATAAACCATGGTCCAGAGACTTAATGATTTGCCATATCATGCACTAAGGCAAAGGAATAAGAGCTAAATTATTAAGGAAACTGGCCAACAAGAAAATGGAGCCATTCCTTTTAAGAAGTGAGTGTGCTTTATTTGCATTTTTTATATATGCAGTTTCAGTTAATTGTAGATGAAAATGTGAATTTTGACCATATAGTGTCTGTCTGAAAAATAAAAGATTGTCTTTCTTTATTCCCAGCAGAGAACTGGAAACTTTATTTTGCATATTGCACTGTAAACACAAAATCCGATAGTTATGAGAAATAATTTTATGAGCGTTTTTTTTGTGCCAAAAAGCAAGTCTGAATATTAGTTGCTGTTCTAATTAGCTAGTCTTGTTTGTAATCACTTCTCCCCTAGCAGGGATGAAAGTGGCTGGATCTGTCACAACCCTGAGAATACTCGGAAGAAAATATCTCTATAACCAGACAAAACATTCTTCAAAACACACTCATGTCCAAAGCCAATTTGAACATTGAACCTGAAAGATCTTAGAGCTTTTTAGATGTTAGACTCTTGTTTGGACACCTGGGCTGCTTAACTCCCTGTTTGTTATTTGGCTGAATTAAACACTGCAGCATACGTTAGCATATACAGGAGCTTAGTAACACAATCAGGCACTAATGCATTCATTTTCTCCTTGACTGCTCATTCATTGAGATGTTAGTACATAGCAAGAATATGATCAGGGTGACTGTGAGAGGCACTAATCAATTCATAATGAATAATCTGAAAATACAGATGTCAGCGTGAGATCCCCCAGCACAGAAGGAAAACACCAGAGCAGAGGGAGAAAAGCTGGACGAGGCTTTAGCAAGGTGGGGTTTTCAGCTCCGGGCTCATCTGCCACAGCTCATCTTCAGAGGTGCATAAAAACGCTCGTACAGTGAGGTGTGAGGGTGCAGGTGGGCACACATCTCTGCTTCTCAAATGCCAGCAGTAGATTTCACAGCAACTTGTTCTCTTGTAACAGCTTCTAATCTGTCTGAAAATGCTCCAGTGGTAGAAGTTGAGTATTTACTTCCTTCTGCTTTTCAGTAGAAGACACAGTGACCCATAAGAAGTCAGTGGTTTCCTAAAGGTTGCTTTCCTGTGCTGGGTCTCGCGGGGGAGTCCGTAGCTTCGTCCCTGCATTGGACACAGTGCCACTGAATGCTGACCTGTCCCTGTAGGAGCCTTCTGCTCCCCTCTGTGGGAATGCACCATCTTCTATAAGGTTGAATAGATTATTTAACAGGCAAATTTGTATCCCTTTGCTTTGTAAACCTTAGACGTTGTACCGCAACCAGCCTCATCAATGCTTCTCACACTTGAACTAGGAAGTACTCCTTTTCTTTTCCTTTTGGCGTAACACAGTGATACCTTTCTGGTTCATATGGACAACATCTCAACTGAATTGCTCTGAGGTAGAATCAGATGTGACCAGAACCATTCTTATGTCTTATTCTTAGGGCATGTCTCGGGTTCAAGCAACATCAGGACTGCTGCCTTACGCATAACTCCAATTTCTTCAAAACAGCAGCAATGCCTCCCAATCTATTGCTTCAACCCCAGAAAAAAAATCCCAGAATGGTTGAGTTTGAAACAGACCTCTAGCAATCATCTAGTCCAGCTCCCCTGCTTTGCATGACCTTCTGCCTTTGTTCCAAAATAAAAATCAGTGCGGGAATGGGTTTTTGGGTGCCTGGGAGCAGTTCAGTGACCCTGTCACGTGGAGTGATTCCCATTGAAGAAAATCACCAAGACACATTAACCAGTTCACCATCACACAGCAATATCTGCCAAAGTGTCTGTGTTTGTATGAGATGAGCACTGAGGTCCGCCCTGCCCATCCCTAGCGCGCTGTGCATGTGCTAGTGTTCACGTTGCCATCCTGGCTTGCTTTCCCAGGGACTCAGTGTTGTGTGATAGGATACTTCACTTGGGATCACAAGGAAACAGGGAAGCACCCATTTTCCTCTATTAATCTTCATATTTAAACTGGATATTTGTTAGCAGACGGAATAATCTGTTGGCAGACTGAAACTGGAGCAGATGCTTGACAACAGTATTATTTTTTCTCCTACAGAGATGTAGGCTGCATGGGTGGGGAGGGACAAGGGCTCAAAGCGGGGAGAATTCAGGGAGATTTAGTAAAGGAATAGAAAGTTTTTCTTGATCCGTGTGTGCGTATGTGGCTGTACACATGCGCATCTCCCTGTGTGGGATTTTTCTTCCCCTTTCTTTTCACCGCCCAGCGTTCTTTATTGTCTCGCGCAGGTAGATTGCTCGTTGCTATAAATTTTCTTATCTCCAGTGCTTTTCCAATTATGGATAACAACAGGAAAGCAGTCATTGGTTTCTAAAAGGTCATCAAGATATAGGGCCCGATTGGGAAGGGGATGACTTATGGAGTTAGCTTGTATAAATCTAGGGAAGTTTTATGCACAAGTCAGGCACGAAATGTAAGTGAGATTCATAAAAAACAGGGAGATTTACATCAGCTTCAGTTAGTAGAAATCAAAGCAGTTATGAAAATTTCCCCTTTTCTCTATGCCTGTGTATGCAAAGAACAAGCTATTAATTGCATTTTTCAAGTGCCTGCAGTGCTGTCGAGGGGACTGGCCTGGCAGTGACGGACCTTTGCTTGTCCAGAGGACACCCATGGTCTGAAGTGGAGGTAAAGACAAGCTTTGATCACATCTTGCTCTGCAGTGACCTAGAGGAGACCTCCGACTTACTAAGTGCTGCCGGTGTCTGGCGAGGGCTGGGACCGAGCTGCTTGTCTGGTGGTATCAGGGTCAGTAATGCCAGGTCTCTCTGCACCCTGAGGTCCCTGCTGCCCGGTGGTGCTGCAAGCACTGGGTTTCTGCCAGGTTAGCACTGGCGCACAAGGCTCCCCAGGCTGGAGGTGCTTGGTGCTGTGGTACTTGGCTCCTGGTGCTGGAAAGCAGCAGAGGCTGCACACATGGAGGCTAGTTTGTAGCCTAAGGGTTCTCGTGAGCTGGACACCGCCAGCAATTTCAGGCCAAAGGGTCTGTCTCCAACAGTTTCAGCCCCTCTGCTTCCCTACACTGCCCATAAGTCTTCTTGGGCTTCCCGTCAAGGTGCATGAATCCAAAGGAGGGCAAAGCACTGACATTTTACTGGAAGATCTCATGCACGTTTCCAGTCCATGACATTGCCTTGTGTTAAATGCAACAAGCAGCTGGCCAGGTTGGTGTCCTGGAAGCAGGGCGCAGGACCTCTGGGCAGACGTGAGCGCTGCCAGCCCAGCCAGACCCAGATTCAGCTGGGGCACGTGGGATAAAGACAAGGAAGAAACACTGGCTTTCAAGACTGTTTTCTCTTCCCAGCCTCACCCTTTTGAAATAAAATATCCATGCAGATATAGTTTTAAATGCACTTTATGTGGCAAATAGCTGAGAGCTTGCTTGGCTTGACTGCCAGATCTGTGCCTTTCTGACCACGCTGTCTCATCACACCCAGGCATGATGCACACCACAGCAGAGCTGCCCTCTAAGCCGGCTCCGAAACATGACAATTCGGAGTCAGTACCAAGGCATCCGGCAGCAAAAAAGGTGCCAGGGGCTGCCATGAGCTACTTAACCTTCTGACTAATGCACGAAGTCGTTTCTGTCACAGCTGTCTGAACAATACATTTGCCAATTAAGTTAATTCAATCAAATCCCTTGTATCCAGCAGAAAGGGCAGAGCAAATCCAGGTGAGGGAGAGAGAACAGAGCCTAAATTCTCCTGTATGTCACTGAAGAGGAGAACAAAGGATATGTATGTGTGTGTGTGTGCATGTGTGTATAAATATTTATGAATAATTGCACGGTGGAGTCACAGAATAATTGACAACTAGAAATCCTGTTCTTGGGATATGTCTTCTGTACCTGGGCAGTGGCTTGGGGAGGCAGCAGCTGCTGTGTTAAGGGCTTTGCTCGCCATTCATGAGTTCAAATGTAAAAAGAAAGTGGCCACAAGAAGCCTGTTTTACCTGTGAAAGGTTCAGTGAAAGGTTCAGCTCCCTGGAGGTGCCACCCTCACTGTCGCTCACCTCCAGCTCAGGAATGTGGGGTCACTCTTTACTTGCTGACTTCTCTAGCCAAAAATACGGGGTGTTCACACCGTTCTTATATTGGCAGGGCTTATATTCCTGCCCATTTCTGCTGAGAACAAGTCTAAAATGCTAAATTCTTAGCCTGGTGAAGGACTTTTCCTTCTCCTGTCCTCTGCCTGCAGTGCTGAGCGTAAGTAAAGCAGGACTCGGAAGCCTCCAGAGAGTGTGCTTCAGCTTTGCTTCTCAGCATGAAGATGCAGTTAGGTTTCTTGACATAAGAACAGCTTTGTAAAGTTTTTTTCCAGCTACTTAAAGCTGTTGTGCAAGCAGATTGTTGGAGCAAAGTGTGTGTTGTGGTAAGATAACAAATATAACTTGCCTTATGAGCAATAGTAACGTCTCCTTCAACCAGACAACAGTCTAGGAAAGCATGTGCTTTGCAGAAGGCCTATAGCCCACTCACACCTTCATCATCATCTATCCAATGATGCAGTGTAACCAAACCCTTGGGAAATTGCCATATTAGCCATCACTTAGCCTGAAATAGCGGATATCTGCTCAACCCTTTGCAGCAGGAGGTCCTGTTGCCACTGGGCAGGGAAAAGCCAAGCCAGATTGTACTTTCTTGACCCGTTCCAGACAGCTGGGGTGGCCCAAGGTCTGCCTAAACGAGGAGATGATATAGCCCTAGAGCAGCAAAGGTCAATCAATCAGGGGGCTGCCCACTTGCTGGCGCACCAGTGATTAAATTGTGCTTTGCCACGTTATGCTGCAATTTGGCTCGCTAGCCATCTATCTTGCCACTTTATATATATTTCAGTAGCCACGTGGAGGTCACGGCCGAATCCGGGAGCTCCCAGCCATGTAAATGATCCTCCTTAGGCTCCACTCTTACAGAGTGGCTGTAGCTGCTGCATCCCATCTTTGACATGGGATGTCCAGCTTGATGTCCAGGCTGAGCCCACCTCTCTGTGGTGACAGCAGAGAGAGAGAAATTCCTCTTGCCAGCTCTTTTTTTTTGCTTATTTTTGTTCTTTTTGCCTTGTTGGCAGGACAAAGAATGGCAGCGGAGTGAGTGTGCTGATTTCCAGATGGACACAGAGCAAATACGGCCACTCGTAATCACTGCCGACAAGCATTTATCACTTCCATGGATTATGAGGTGGGGAGCAGGTGTCTGACCTGCAATGACACGAACATGGAGTGGTGGTAGGAAGGAAGGAAATAGATAAGATGTCATTTTACAGCACATTTTTTTTCTCTTTAATGTTCTCTTAGATTATGGGAAACAATCATGGGATGTGCAACACTGATGTTTTATGGTGTCAGTAGGGTTTAAGGTTTTAGGAGCAAAAAAGTGATGTTGGATTCTGTATATTATGGAGCATTTATAGGATACATTAAGGTTTTTTATTATTTATTTACTTGAGGCAAGAAAGATGAATGTGATTCGGTATCCAAAGGAAATTAAAAGGAACACAGTGCTCTTGAACTTGGCCTCCACTTCTTGCAGAAACTGGCACAGAAATGACCCTTCTTAGATTACAGGGCTGTGCGTGCCTCAAAGGAGATTTTAGCAATTAGTAGATGAAATTTTTGCCTTCTCATATTTTTTTTTTCATTTTCCCATCTCTACTTTCCTCAACTACAAGAAGTATCATTAAAAATAAGAAAGAAGGGAAAGAAATATTCCTTCCCCAACTTGGTTCTCGTGTCTTCTGCTCCTTTTTGTAAATGCAGTCCTCTGTGAACCATGATTTCAGCTTTTCATCAATGAACATATATCAAGATGGAAGCTGAAAGCAGCTGTTGCTTCCCTGATGTGTAGCTGCGAGTCTGAAACTTTAAATTTTAACTCTCATTTTAATAACAATTCAACTCTGAACTGGACTCATGTTTTCATCTCAAGATGATAAATGTCATATAGGTTTAAGGATCACAACATCCTAGGAATGATGGAGGTTAACTGAAGCACCAAAAATTCCACAAGAACTTAAGGAAAAAGTTTCCTGACAGGGAGAGTGACAGAGCACAGGAAGAGGCTGCTAAGAGAGGTTGTGGAATCTCCCTCTCTGGAGATCTTCAAAACCCACTTGGACAAAATCCTGTGCCACATGCTCTAGGTGACCCCGCGTGTGCAGGGGGTCGGACTAGATGATCGCCAAAGGTCCCCTCCAACCTTCAGGATTCTGTGATTCTATGAAATTAAGATCCAGTTCATAAATACAGCAAAATTTGGAGAAATTTGTATTTGAAGCCTTGTTCTAGAATCATTTTTGGAATTTACAGGTGGGAACTGAGAGGCAGTGCAACCTTATATATTAAATAAACATTAAATATTAGCAGATCCAAGAACACAAATCCTGTTAGCTTCAGGTTCCCTGTTCTGTCAAAGTAGCAGACAGACATTTCATTTCCTCTTTCAGATACTCTTATTGTTGAAGAACTGTGATAGAAACTGGAAAGTATTCCCTCTGCAACCTAGCAATCGAACATGAACCTCGATGTGAAGGCTGCAAGAGCTGGCCTGTCTCCTGGATTGATACGCAGGCACTATCCAGGTGATAGACATGATAATGAATCCCCTGCAAAGGGTATCACTGCCATGGCTTAGTCCCCACACCGGATCATCCTGGGCAGCAAGAGACGGTTATAGCTCGACCTGACAGATGTCATGCTGTCTGGCTCAGGGAAATGCTCGCTGGAGATGCTGAAAAGATGACAAGCTTTGTGTTGCTGCAAGATGCATCACAGGCAATTCAGGAGAAGCTTGGATTTGTTGCTGCTGTTGAGCGTTAGGATAACTGCTCCTGTAAGCAACATGTTCTTTCCTCTCTAGCTGATTTGGAGGCTGTTGTTTGGAGGCTAGCGCTGAGCTGGAGGTCGCAGCGTGCCTGCAATGTCTCTCTCCTCTCTGTTAAATGGGAATGCTCCGTGTATGCTTCACCTGCGAAGGCATTTCCCATGGGAGGTGCTAGGGGAAGCTACACAAGCGAGAGGACAAGAACCATCTCAAAGAGGGAGGCAGTCCTAGAGCACTGGGTGTTTTCACGAGCAACAAACGAGGATGCAGAAAAGAATCCAGTAGGTGCCTAGGAATAAATTACAGATGAGGAAGAGGCAATAAAAGAGAGCTGGATGTGGGGGAGAAATTCTCAATGGCACTGATGTGTATGGGGTTGTGTCTGTGGGCACCTAAAGAATTTCTCTCCAGCAGAAGCAGAGACAACCCACATACATCAGCACAGCCTGTTGAGCAGCTGGATGGCCCTGTGGTCCCCCTGTTGTACATTGGTGCTGCAAGACCACAAGGTGACCCCTCCATGCTCAGACCAACCTCCAAAGCGGAGCTCCAGCTCCTTTAAGGCCAACCCATCAAGGACGGTGGGGAAAGGAGAATCTCAAAAGGCAGCTCTTTTCATCCTTGCTGATGTGTCCTTTGACATAAATGCTTTAAAAGGCATTTCAGATTGTGCTGCCAAAAAAAAAAGAATAGCATTTTGGTGGTGGCAAAATTAAGGTTTTGATTTGTGCCTGTAACAGCCTTCGGGTTAGTAATATGAACAGAAATAATAGTTAAAAATGGAAGATAATTTAATTATACAGGCAACAAAACTGGAGGAATAAGACTTTTGCTGAGGGTGGGTGGCTGGGGAAAGGTAGAGGAGGTGGCGGGGAAAAGATGAACATCCCTTTAAATTGTCAGTCTCTCAGGGCAAGGTTGCTGCAGACATAATGAGTGTCCCAGTGAATTATCTCCCACTTTTATTGTCTGTTGCTACCGTGGAAAGATGGGGAGGTGGGAGAACTAACTTTTTTTTTTTTTTTTTTTTTTTTTGAATTTGGACAGACTTAAAGAAGTGGCATCAAATTTGAAGGGCACCCAATCAATCTGTTGTCCTAGCTGCATGAAATTGTATTTCCCTGCCACTTCATATCTTATTTGCAGCAGCTGGGCTGTAAGTCATTGGTGATAACATTCTTTATTATGCAGCAGTGTTTATGAACTGTGCCTGGAAAGAGATGATAGAAATATGCAGCAATATGCAAAGGGGGGGATGCTGGGGGAGGGGGAACAAATGCTAGTTGCTAGGGCAACCGTGGGGCTATTTTGGGCATCAAATTTTGCAGATGATGAAAAGCATTTTCATGTGATGGTTGGTCTCTCCGGGAAGAGAAGGGGAGAGAGGGCGCACAATAAACTGGGAAGATAATATTCAAGAAGGCATTCATTTATTTTTTTTTCATATATAAATGCATAGATCGTTTCAGTTATATTGAAATTGCATTAAAACCAAGGGAGTTAGTACATCCTTCTAAAGGGGAAGGAGAGGCGTTTAAAATAACTAAATAATCAATGGCATGTTAGTAATTTGAGAGCCTTGACTACCTTACTTGGTATACTTTAAATCTAGCTAGTGCTTACAGAAAGTGCTGCCTGGATCGTGCTGGTGCCTGCAGTTACCCCTGCTTGCACCTGGTCTCTCTTAACAGATACCTAACAGCTCTTATTCCCCCCCAAAACTGTCTCCATCTATATTGGGCAGGCTCTTGGGCCAGCTAATCCATAACCCCGTGTGCCACAGGTTAAGCAACCAAGTACCTGAAGGCTCCTCTTGACCCTCGTAAGGATTAGAGGCACCTCGACTTATTTTTTCTTTGAGCTTGACACCCACCACAGTGCTGGGATTCATAGAAATGCATATATTTGAAAAGGGCAGGGAGGTGGTTGTGGCCATCACTGCTCATCCAGGCTTGGTGCTGCTGGCTGGAGCTCGGCAGAGCGGGAGATGCTGAGGACTGGGATCGGGCTTGGGCAGCGGGGGGTTGTGGAGCACCTGCCCGTAGCCACCTTTGCAGTTTTAAGTGCCAGCCCCCAGGTCACCACTGCCTTCGGCCAAATGTCCAACTGGAAGGAGGTGTCAGGGTCCAGTTTGAGGAATGAGGGGAAGTTTCCCCCACTGGGCCTCTAACGGGGCTGCACTGGAGACACAGGCCAGCCCTGGGGAGCAGGGGGTGTGAGGGCTGTGCTAGCCCTAATTTGCAGCAGCTGGATGGGACTGGGTTCTCCTGGGTCAACAGCTGTGGCTAGTTGAGGGGCTTGCAATCCACAGGTAGGGTGTTCTGCTCAGAGTGGCAGCTTCCTCCTCCTCCTTGTGGAGAGGTATTTGTTAAGTGGTGGATTAGGCCTTGGTTTCAGTGTGAAGGGAAAGGTGGAGCAGGTAAGTGGTTTTCTAGGTCACTTGGTTTCAGCTCTTTCTCAAAGCAAAGCTCTTCTAGGCTCTAGTTTCGCTGTAGCGATACTTATAATTTGATTTTTACTGAAATTCTGCTGGGTTCAAAAGAGGAAATGCTTCTGAATGTTGTTTGTAGCCTCTTGATTAGTGTTATTGCTCTAGCTACTCCTAAAGTCCTTGGACCTCTAAATATATTGGTGCATTAAGACAGTTAAAATGAACTGTGTGGTTTTTTGGGGGAAGAAATATCTCACATAAAACATAATGTGACTTGCTTATAGCGCTAAAGTTGTGTTTTTAATTAAGCAGTTATCAGTGGTGGTGAAATTCTTCTTCAATAATTAAATCAAGGTAGTTTAGTGAGTAATTGTAAAGTGAATTGTTGAGACCATCAGGCTGCTGTTGAGATAGTGTGTTTTCCTTCAGAAAATTAATCCAGGTGATGCATGTTGCAGAGAAAATTGTAGACTATTGTATTAGAAAAGAGGTGTTCATCTCATTAAGCTTTCTTTTGTGGGTCTGCTTCTTTCTAATTCTGCCTTCACATCTTTTGGTTGTCTCCTCCAGCATATTCTCCTTCCTTTAATCTGCTCCTCTGGGTGACTGCGCGTGGAAGGCTGAAAAGGGAGCATATAATAAATCACCTCTGTGCTTATGTTGTTTAGTGACTAAGTTTGCTCGTTCCTGTGTACAGTTGGCCACACTGCAAGGTTCAAACTGGTCTCTGTGTGAAATAGGTCTTTCTGGTCTGGATTTCTAAGTTTTTAGCAGAGCCAACTATGAGCCAGCCCTGTGTCTGCCAGCCTGGCACCGAACTCAGCAGTTCTGTTGCTTGTGGATTAATCCGGTATTTAAGTTGCCTCACTCTATTTGCAGCAAGGCTCTCATTGTTGAGTCTTCCAAATACAAACAAGCGATGTATGTCCTCAGTCTTATTAAACTTGGCAAGGAGAGCGGAAGGGAGTCCTCTGCATGAGCCCTGAGCCTGGGCGGCTCATGCTGCCCTCTGAACAGTCTGCAAAATAGATGTCCACCCCCAAGCAGCACTACCAGAGCTGGGCATACACGTGCATGCAGGATAAACTGTTTCACACTAGGCTTATATTATTTTTGAAAGCCTACCTCGTGTTCTCCTAGTACCATTCCCTTTTTTGCCTGAGGAATATGCTCAGCAAGTATGAGCGCTACAGGAATTTTACAGAAGTTAAGCTCGCTCCGGAGCACCTTTGTTGATGTTTTGAAAGGCAGAATGAAGAATTGAGTGAGGGAAAGCCCGGCCACCCTTCTGAAACTTTCCCCAGGCATCAGCCTTTCACAAAGAAATGTGGGTTTACCAGCTGGTATTTTGCTAGGAAGTTTATTCTCTAACCACAGTGGCCGCCAGGGCTGATGCAGATACTGGTATTTGTGGATTTACTTCTGTGAAGTTGGATTTTCAAAAGTGCCTCCATAATTTAGGAGCTGAGCCTTAGCACGGAGCATTCGGGTACCTTTGCAAACCCCCTTCCAGACCCTCAGTTATGCTTTATGAGCCTGTGGTTCTCAACGAGGATGTTCTTTCATGCTCTAGGTAACAATGTAAAACTCGATGTTTTTTAGCGCTGTGCTGGCTTTTTATCCAGAGAATGCTTTATGGCGATGAGGTTGCTCTAGCAGGTTTATTTCCTTCACCTTTCTGGGAGCTTTTCTGCTGTCACCTTGTGTCCCCTCTCAGTGTTTGGAGGATTTCATAGCAGGGGCGTGCTCCATGTGAGGGTGCAGGATCCAGAGTGGGAACTCTTGCCAGGAGGCAGAGCTGGAAGTGTAGGGAGAAGAGGTGCTGCACAATGACCAACCATTCCCAGCAGCTCTAGCTCATTCCAGTTCTGAGGAAATTCCAGAATCCTTCAGTTTTTGAGGGAAGGAAAAGTTCCTCTT
>VZSG01000350.1:306666-335436 GCA_013398315.1 Nothoprocta pentlandii | reverse complement strand
GGCATGGAAGCGTCTGCCAGTGAATTTAAAACCAAAGACAGTCGAGATCTTGGTGAGAGACAGAAGGTCAGTCCCTTAACTTTTGTGAATCAAAACATAAATTGTGAATCAGATTCTTGATACTTACTGGGAAAGTAGGGAGGGAAGTTGATATTTTCTGGACCACAAATGAAAATTTTGCATACTGGTTTGAATAAGTTTAGTCCTTATTGCTTATATGAACTGCAAAAGAGAGGTAAGGAAAGTGGAGTGGTGTTTTTGGTACTAGCCCCTAATGTGATACTCAAGTTAAGGATTACTTGAAAATCAGGTTCAGATTGGTCTCTGTTACCTGCTTTCTGTGCAACAGTTTGGTGCAAGTTGTAAAAATGGACGTCTAATAATTTAATGCTGAAAATAGCTAGATCTCACCTATGCACCTGACTTTTTTTTCTTTTTTTCTGCATTTACCCCGATGTGTTTTAGTAGTACAGATTTTCTTGTTCCTTTTTTGGAAGAGGCATTTTATGAAACTGTGGTCTGTGGATTCCTTCTGAAGCAGAAAGTGTCTAAAAGCAAACAAAAAGCCCTGCAAATATTTGTTTGAATATTCTGTTTTCATCAGTTTTATTCCATTTGTATGTGGGATGTGAAAAGATGCATTTTAATACAAGCATTGACAAAGGTGGTGGCTTTGCCATCCAAGATTTCAGCATAATGAGATTTTTATATAAAGATTTTTTTTCCTTCCACAACTGAGTTTGCAACAGAAGAGTGTAAATGAGGGAGGGGAAAACAATGTATTTGTGCATCATAGCCTCTATCACCCCCTCCCCGACTTAAAATAAGCAGGAATAATCAACTCTGTTTCCCTATAAAGCCTGTTTGATGTTGTGGTGAAGTTTGTTTCTATAGATGTGCTAGTATTTGACCAGTTTTCAATTAAAATATGCTGCCATGCTAGAATTCTTCATAGTACCACTGGATGATATTCTGAGTTTTATTTTTAAGTGCACGTGCATATATATATGTGTGTGTGTGTATATATGAATATGTTACATTTAATATAAGTTATATAATAAACTATGCTTTCCCTTTAGGCCATGCACTCTGTGGTAGCTGAAATAGCAATTCCAGTTCTGCCAGCTCTCCAGCCTGGCTGTTTGGCTCCTGACCTGGGTGGGAGCATCTAGGGGACTCTTGTAATTGTTGGTACTAAAATCCGTAGCAGTTCATGAAGTTTAGATACGCTCTTTAGACATGATAATAGCAGCCTTCAAATAAAAAAATATATATTATTTTTCTCCTATCCCTAGGTCATAGCCACATAGCAGGATTGCCCAAACAGGTCCTGTATCTGTCACAAAGGAAATCTTCTCTATAGGCAGTAGCCTCTACTGGGTGGGTGACTTTACTGTCACTCCCTGCCTTTGCTATCATGGATTGAGTCAAAGCTGTCTGGTCCCTCGGTGCAAGAAAGTTGGGTTTTTGTTGTTGCTTAAGGTGGTTTTGTGCCTATTAATGTTACCATTGCCCAGAGGCAGAGCTGAGGTGTGTCTGTGCTGTTGAAGGACTATTTTCTCTTCCCAATGACCTTAAGGACTTTTTTTTAGTGAAGCTCCCATGTCCATATCCCTGAATGTCACCTCAGCACCTCCTACTGAGATTGTTTTGTAAAGTGAAGCAGTTGTGTGGACTGATGTAGATTGAGTTGGCTGTTCCAAGCAGAAAAAGTCATGTGTTTAAGAGACTTTGAGAATTACAAGAATTACTGAAAACTGCCCTTCTCTATCTGAGTAGCAGGAGGGAAGCCTGAGTTCACAGGGCCTCTTGGTGAGGCTGGAGGGTGTCCTGTCTGAGAAGGACAGGCCTGTGGGGTGGGAAGCAGAGCCCCAGGGGCTCTCTGCAAGCAGCCCCCAAGGTGTCCTTGGGGTACCCAAACCTGCTGGGAATTGCAGTGAGCACTTGATTTTATTAGATTGTAGATGAATGCTGGAAGGAGCACCCCTGCGTCGCACCAGCAATGGACCCATTGTGCCCTTCATTGTCTTCTGGGGTCCCATGCAGACCACAGTGGGCAGAAACTTCTTCGTTTTTCCCATAATTAGAGCTACGCCTGACCCGTTGGCCTCCCTTTGGGGTGAAGGAGGTAACCTTCCTTCCGACAGTGTCCTTGTAAATAATTCCTTCCCTCTTCCACTCCATTTCAGATTTCCCCAAATAGCCAATACTTTTAACACAGATGGAGAGCGATACCAGAGAAAATAAAATACATTAAACAGTCGCATCACCTGGAGAGAGGTCTTAGTAGGGGGAGTGATGATTAAAAATAGGTGGCAAAGGTTCTGCAGGAAAGTTTAGGAGCTGTGCTGATGGAAAACCACCATATGCTCTCTGTCCCACCCACAGTGAAAATCTACCTCTTGCTGCTTTTGGACATTTCTCTCTCCTGTCTATGAATTCACATGGCTGGGAGCTGAAATCTCCTCTTGGGGAAGGCAGAAAGAAATGATGTTGGCAATACTGGCAATACCCATTGATCTGTCATTCAGCTTTGTCCTCCCTGCCTGGGCAGTTTTTTCCCTTCAGAGAATTCAACATTCTCTCTCGGCGTTTGGCTCCCTGCTTCAGATGTGCTGTACAATCTCTCTCCACTGGATACCCAGGGAATGTCTAATTTTTAACCACTCCGTCTGTCAGATGCACAAAAGCTGTTACTGGAGGTGTTTGCATAAAAGAGCCCCACTGTAGGTATCTGAGAGCAGCTGGGGATGCTCTAGACAGTATCCAGCAGCGCTGAGCGAGGCAGGATGCTTTAGTCTCCCTGCCTTAATGACTATGTACGTTTTTTTAATGTACCCTCCCCCTCAATTGCCTGCTACATTAGCATTCAGGATGTGTCCAGCCTGGGAAAGAAAAGAAGTTTGGAACCTCTTCATTTCAGAAGAGACAGGTTTTGATATTATTGAAAATAAAATGCAAATCCTGCATTGACTGAGAGATGAGAGAATGGGCTCAGTGTGAGGCTCTGGCTGGGTGCAGACCGGGGCCTGGGAGGAAGATGATGGCTCTGCCTCACAGCCTCCCTGCCCGACCTCATGGATCCAGCTTGGATTTGGCTTTGCCTCTGGCATGAGGTGAAGCCAGGGCGTCTTTTATCTTGCTGGTGCTTCCTGATAAGGGTTCCTGGGACTGTTTGGCCAGCTGGGTATTACCAGCGAGGGGCAGGGCTCCTGCTGTACCCTGGTGGCAAATGCTATGAAGTGGTGATGAACTCGCCAATGTGCAATTAGGTTTTAGAGCTGGACAGAGAATGGTTTAGTTAAAAACATCAAACATTTGGATTGACTTGCGTGGGTGATAAAATCAGTAGCAATCAATGACGGCTGCCTCTTAAAGGCGTCTGGGCGCCTGCTGTGAAATATGGTCTGCTCTGAATGAATAAGCCTCCCCAAGACACTCGAACGCATCTAAAGTCCTTTTGAAAAAAAGAGAGACTTTCAAAGTAGACAGAGATCTGAATCTCCCGAGTAACCTGCCCCCTCATGAGAGCGCTGCGCCTCTGTGAAGGGAAGAGACTGCATCCTGACTGAATCCCCGTTGGGCATCTCTGGGAGTAAATGTGTTTCCCACCTACGTGACTGCTCAAGGTGCTGAATGATTTCTCCATGAGGTACCAATGTCTCCTCCTTGTGCTTGACAGCCAGGCTACAGATGTGCAGCACTCATGGCATTTGTGTATTTCTTTACTGTTCAGCTCTCTTCCTTCTCTTCCTTTGCTCTTAAGAGATTAAGGTAAAACAATGCTAAGCAAGAGCAAAAGGAACAGAGGAGAGAGCTCAGCAGGCAAGAGGGCCCCAACCTGCCCCATGGGCTTGGGCGCTCTCCTTCCTTGGTCTGTCATGCTTCCCTGGGATTCTTGCCTCCAAGAAATGTGCCTTGAGCTAAACATGTGGATTATTCAAGAATTAGCACTTGAAACCACAGGTATTTGAAGGTGTGTTTGCCCTCCGGAGCTGGGGTGGCTGGACAGGAGAGGTGTTTTCCTGCAAACGCCTGGTGTGCTGTCTGGAAAAAGGGTTCCTCGCTTTGGTAGCAATGTCTGGTGGTGCTGGAGACTTCGAGGTGCTTGTGTTAACAGCAGCAAAATGCGCCACCAGATCCTTTGCTTTAGGGAGCAGAGAGGTATAGGGAAGTGGGTATCACTTTGCTGCTGTGGCTTTCTGAAAGGTAACCGCACAGCAAGGCGTTAGTGCGGCTGGGTGCAAATAACGGGGCTGAAAGTCGGCGTACTCAAAGGGTAAAGGAAGAACGGGGTTGCTACTTTAAATTAAGCTACTACAAATTAAAGCAGCTCTCCTGAACGCATTAAATTTGACCTGGGTTCTGGCCAAGTAACTGAGAGGGAACTTGGCTCTTTCTGCCCAGCTGAGGATTGGTTGGAAAAATCTCATTTTTGTGTACGTAAGTGAAACTGAGCAGAGCAACTTGCTCTTTGCAACACAGAAAGACTGCACCAGGAAATACTGTGTGTAGAGGCGAGCCTACAGACCTGTTGTCCTCTTACAAGCTGCAAATTACCCGGGCAAATGTAATTATCCATTCTCTTTGTTATTAATGTGCAGCTAGGAAGCTTCAAGCAATCATCCCTTTCTTGGTATTTCAAAGCTTACTCATAAGATGCATTCTTGATACTGAACACAATGAGATGTCCTTTTTTAAAAAAAAAAATTCAATTAAACATTTGCCTACTGTGACTCTTTATTCACTGCAAATTGTCTCTGTAAATAATCTTCATCAAAAGTCAGAACCAATCCCCATTAGTTGTTTAGATTAATTAATGAGTCCCCCTGGAGCCACCCAAATGAATTCAATTTAAACATCAACAACTTGGCTATGGAGTTTCCCAGGTTGGCATTAAGACAATATTAAACCTGCAATAAGTCACATTTAAAATGTTAATTCAAAGAAGCTCTCCATTTAGAGCATTTAATTAAATCCTTAAATAAACTGCATGGGCTCAATACCAGATGGTTCTGCATTTTCATTGCAGCAGAGAGCCTTGAAGTCATTGAGGGAAGTAATATTGGAGGCATGGTGAAGATAACCAGGATATATAGTGTAATAAAATCTAATCTTGTTTCCAGCAGGGAGATTCAGTGTATGTACACAACCTAGGCTAAAATTGTAAGTTAATTACATTAACCCCAGTGTACTCTGGTATCTGAGCAGCCAGAGATGAAATTAGTCTTTTTCCTATCATAAGATTCTTTTCAACTTCACTATATTAATTTTTAGCCAAATACTTACTCATAAGGAAAATTGAAGTTAATGTAACCAAAGACAAAGTAATGCAGTCTTAATATTCTGAAGGGATTACGGAGGGCCGTGAAAATACACTTTGCAAATGTCACTCACTTTGAATGGATTTGTGGTGGGAAGGTGGGGGAAAAAGAATTATGGCTGTGATCCGCACCATGCTGGGGTTTAATAAAAGTCCTGATTTAAGAAATTTTGGCCTTGGGAAAAAAAATAAATAAGATCAAAGATAAAGACCTCTGTTTGAGGGGCCCCGTTTCCTTGGTAAGACTTGGTGGGTTTGCTCTCCTGCTGGATGGCAGAGGCGTGAGGTGTTTGAAAGCGAGATGAAATGCTGAAAACTGATTTAAGTTAGGATACTTCTTTCAAATAAACGGTTTTGTTGTTGCAGGAAATGCCCTTGTACTTTGCAAGCCTCAAGGCACCAGCTGCCGCTCTAGTGATGAGTCTAGCATAAAGACAAAGGTCCTTTTCCCATGCAAAAGCTTGAAATTGCTTTGGGAAGACTTTTGGTTTCTGTTTAAGAACTTGAACCCAAGGGCTGTGGTCAGAGTTAAGTGGGCCTCGTGTTACTGGTTCAAAGGCTGGTGGCCGCTTTGTCTTGCCTCTTCTGATGCATCTCAGTGGACGTCTCGGTGTCTCTTGGATGCTTGTCTTCTGGGGTGTCAAATGTAAGCTCTTCAAGCAGATCGCTCTGGTTGGGAGAAGATCAACACTTTGGGTTTTAACTTGAGAACTGGAAGTTGCTGCCAGGGTTAGAAAATTTACTTTATTTCCCCCTCTGCGAGCTGTAAAACACGGGTGTTATTAATACAGCTCCGGGAGGGGAATAACTTTCTTAATATTCAAGAAAGTGTAATTCAATTCCCAAAAATATGGGTTTCCTTCTGCTGTGTAATAAAGTACATCGGGGAGGGAAATTACTTTCCTGCCTTGAAGATGCAGATTTGCACCTTCTGGGTTTTGCCAGAATGCCGGTGGGAGCCTGAAGCAGGGCACTGGGGTTGGGCCAAGGGCACGAGCCCGCGCCGCAGGACTTGCCCAGGCCAAGGGGACAGGGTTGTTGTCCATCCGCAGAATTCCTGCTTTGCTCGCTCCATGCGGAGGCTGCGCCAGGATGGGGTTGGCCTCGGGGTACAGATCGGCTCCTGCCCAGGAAGCTGAAGAGAACCCCCAAACCTCATGACTTGAGTCGCTGGGCGCTCCAGAGCTGCCCTGGGGTTGCAGGAGCAGCAGCAACAATGTGCCCAGTGACGGGAGCTGCTCCAGTGGAGCAGCTTGCTGCATCCGAGCTGACCGTGCTCGCCTGCTCAGGACGCCTCCGCCCGAATGCTGTTAGAAAACCCCACATCTTGGCCTCTGGGGGTGGAAAAAATCCTCATCTTTAAGCAGTGCCTCGTTCTGACAAATTCAAAATCCTCCCAACTGAAAGATTTTGGCTGCAATAGTCAAAATGGCAGTGTATGCTGGGAGCCGAGTGAGATATTAGGAAGCATAAGTGAATTTTACCTGTCCCTTTGTCTTCGCTGTTGTGTTTTCTCAGGATTGGTCCTGGATTAGTTGCAGGCCCAGTGGGTTTGAAATTGAAATACTTTGAAAAAGTATTGTTGAGAGGTGGTTGGTGTCTTGAGCATCCTACCTGGTCACACTGGGTATCCCCCCCAGAGAGATCCTTATGGCCCATTGATGGGAAACTTTATATCAGAGGGGGAGAAGGGCAGCAATGACCACCTTGGGCTCTCAAGTGACCTTCTTGGGCTCTGCCTGCAGAATGGTTCAGCCCAGTTGGTCGTTAAGATGGAGATGCCGCTCATCTTCCCGTGCTCATACTGTGCCATGTAATTGCGAGGCTGGTAGCTCCCCGCAGAGGACTCCTTGTGCTCGCCTGTCCCTTGCTGAGGCTCAGTGCTGAATCCCTTTGATTTTGTGCTGTTTCCAATGAGATGAGAGGAGATGCAGTGTGTTTCTTGGATGTTGCCCCAGGTTGCATCTGCAGGAGCTCCTGGCACATTGCTCGGATCTTTGCAAGGTCCTTCCTATGCCCTGTGGCACCGCAGGCATCTGGTTAAATACCCGATGAAGACATCAGTCTCCAGTTGCCCCCGCGCTCCAGCCTTGTGGTATCGCTCAGTGCCGTTTGTGCTCCCCATCTTGACGTGGTTTGTGGAACTGCAGCAATTTATAGCGTCATGTTTAAATACAAAAAGTGCATTTGGAGAGGGGGAAGTGTAAAAGACTCCTTATTTCAGGCAACGAGGATGCTGCAAAGGGGTCTGAAGGCCTCCCCTTCCCTGGAGATGCCCTGCCAAGAGGACAGGGCATGGGATTTCTTTGCCTGTAGGGAGCTGGATGCTTGGGAGGCTGGAGGCAAGGGCTTAATGTGGATTTTATTTTATTTTATTTTCCAATCAGGGTTTTGTCTTGCATACCTGGAGCCCTGGCGAGCGCCGCGCGCCTCCCCGCTCACTTTGTGCCGCACGTTGCTCCACATCCTGTGGCTGGGGCTCTGCCGTCTGCGGCTCAACTAGGTGGCTGGGGCTGTGGGGGGACACACAAACAACGCGGAGGACAGAATAACCCCAGAGCGCTGCTTGCATTGCAAAGTAAACCGTTTCCCTGACAACATGAAGGTCTCGGGTTGAGACTGCTCTTTGAATGCCCTTTCTTGCCCCAAAATACCCTTTCCGAGCTGCTGGGGCAGGAGCACTGTGGCGAGAGAGGCTGCCGGGGTGGGCGCAGGGAAGCAGAAGGGGGGTGATGCTGCTGCAGGTGCTCCGGGGTAGGTTGGTTGGTGGTTTTGACTCCAGCTCTGCTAGATTTCCTCCCGTCCCCCCTGCCCTCCCACCAGATCTGGCTTTGTGAGCCGCTGCTCGCCCAGGTTTCTGCCATGGGATCCATGTGTGAACGCGAAGCAAAATGTTGTGCCAGCAAGTTGGAAGAGCTGCTACAAATGCCACTCACCGTGCTGGCATAAGTCCTAAAGAGCTGGCAAGTTCTTCATTTCCTAACACCGTTCTTAAGTGTCAAAGCTGTATAAAAGCTTCTCCAGCAATGGTGCCGCAGTGGCACGGCTCTGATTAGCAAGTCGCTGTGCATTTCGCTCTGCCTTTTACAGCTCTGCTCGACCTGTGCTTCTCGGAGCGGCGCGTTCCTCGGTGCCGGCATGTCCAGGCGTTAACCACCACGGCATCCTGGCCTTCGGGGAAGCTTTTGGAATTGCGTCTAGCTGCTATTTACCTGTGATTTTTCTCTGTTTGACTCCAGCAATTATGTTTGTCCTTTCCTCTGCTGATCTCTGCTCGCTCTCGGTTCCTCTGCTCCCCTTGCTGTAGGAAGTGGTAGGCCAGGCTGTGTTTAAAGTGGCTTTTATTTCTCCAGGGCTTGCTGGGCAGTGATTTATGTGAGTCTTAATTCAGCAGAGCTTGGGGCAGGGGGAGTTCTGATCCCCTCCTGGTGGCTGCAATAACCCCCACTATCTGCGGGTGTTTTTAAAGTCCTCCCCGCTGTTGGCATCAGGGCGTTATTTAAGGTTTAAAAATATGATTGTTTGATGGGAGCCATGACTTGGACACAACATAGTACCCAGGTTGTCAAATGTGAAGGACCCACGCAAATGAACACCAATATCCAAAGATTTACTGGGTCGCTCTTCCCCATGCCCAAACAAGCATCTTGACAGGGAAAATATGCTTTTAAATCTGGCCAGGGCTCTGCCATCGAGACTGCAATGGACAGAGGGTAGAGATGTAGCTACCCCTGTGAAATATGTTTAATCACCAAGCGAATCCCAGTGCTTCTGCTGGCCATCCAGTTTATTCTTTCCCATTCCAGCAACACTTCTCTAAAAGGACATAGCAGTAAAATGGGGGAAAGATTTATATTCAGTTAATTTTCTCTTTACACAGGAGGCACAACTTTGTCTGCCCCCTTCAGCAAGGGGTCCCCCAGCTTGTGGAAGGAGCACTGCAAGGCTTGGTCAAAGGCTAGCGGAAAAGAGGGAAGAATAATTTTTTTGTGTGTTTATTTTGTTTTGGCTTATTTTTCTCGGAGCGGGGTTTGTTTTATATTCTGCGTGCTCCATTTCAAATGAGATGCAAAACCGAGATTTTCTCCACCTATGGTCATTAAGTATCTTATGGCCTTTTCTTACAAGGCCAGGAGATCTTGGTGAAATCCCAACTTGATTAATTATATGCTGCTTCCCTGAAGTTCTTCCTGCGGTTCCAGATAGATGCATCATTTTCCCTCTTTTCTCTACTGTCAATTAGAGTGCTGGCTTGTTAGCTTTTTTTGTTATTGCTTTCCTTTTAAAGAGGCTCAGAGCAGAAGGAAGCCTACAGTGAATAGGTTGTATACCAGAATACTGTGCTTAGGAAAGAATTTGGGATATCTATGCATGAAAACCTGTGTACTTGTGCCTGTTTTAATGAGAGCAAGTGAAGCAAAGGTAGCAAAGTTTTCAATCACCAAGCACTTGAGTCCACCTGTGACTGGAGAAGTAGCTGAAGAAGTTTTCTGCAAGACCTGGCTGCTCAATAACCTGCCCAGGTTAGTCCCTCTGTCCTTGTGCCTTCCCTTATCTATGTGTGACGGCAGGTAATACGTGGCTCCAAGTAACAACAAATTTGTCCAAGGATTTTGCTCGGCATCTTTGCTCTCCCTCTTGAATAAGGAGCTCATGTCTTGCTCTTATAACATTCCTGATTTAGGCACAGACTAATGGCAAATGCATCTCAAATACAGTTTGGAGGGAAGTACAGTTTGCAGAGCTGTGTTCACTGTGTTGTAAGTCCATGCATCACGTGCATCTGGGTACCTTCCCTTGCTGACATCGAATGCTGCTGCGGTTGTGCTCCTTCCTCCTGGAAAAGTGCATTTTCAGTCTGCTGCATCTATCGCCACCTCTCTCCTGCTGAGTTTACTGCTGCTGCTTCACGAGCCAAAACCGAAGTGAGGTTATTGGCTTCCTGAGAAGGAGAAGCCGTCTTGGAGAGAGGGCTTTGTTACGCGAACAATACGCGCTCCTGCCCGCGGGCATTAGTGCAAGTGCTGAACAAGCTGGTTAATTATATTGAAATCAATGCTATTTGCTTGCACGTAGAGCTGTGCTCTGCTTGCAGTGAGAACTCGGTTTGCCCTCGGTTCCCGCTCCGTTTCCCCTGTGCCCTACACGCAGCAGCAGGACGGCACCGCGCGCGGCTGCCGCTCGGTCCCGCTCGTCCCGGCGACACCAGCGTGGCTTCTTGCCGCGTCCGTGGCACGTCGAGCACAGCTCAGTCCTGGTAGCTTCTCCCACCTTTGACTAATTGCTGACCTGACATCTTTCTGATAGTGACCTTGTTTCGGCTGGTAATTCAAATATCTTTCAGTGTCAGAAATAATAAGTGCCACAGTGAGATGAACAAGCAGAGCTTAAGTTGAGCACAGATTAATGGGGTTTTAATATTCCTAATTTAATCACTCCTTTCTGTCTGAATGTGTGCAACATGATGTAGCAGCTAATTATTTTTTTAACCATGATGAGGATCTTTCCTAATCATTTTTATATTTAACATGAATGAAGGGAGGGCAGTGATTAATGAGGGAATAAATCTTATGAAACAGAAGCAAGCACATGATCAGTTAAAAATACAGCTGTCTGATTTCTTTTCTTTTCCCTCATCGTTTTCCAGTCCTGCAAATACTTAACCAGCCGCACCTTCTCTGCTCGATAGCAACCTGTCTTCAACCCTAAAGAAAGGGTTGCAACTTTGCTTAGCCCTCTGGTGCTTCTGTTGGCATCTCTGTGCATGAATATCTCTGATGAATGCAGAATTATTTTTCCCTGTTTTTTTTTTTTTTAAAAAAAGCCCCACTAGATACATTAATGGCTAGATAGATGTCTTTTCAAATATTTGTTCCTGACAGGGTGTTTGGAATTGCAGATGAGAAGCAAACCAGCTCTCAGCATCTGTCTGTTGCTACTGTACGTTCCCATTGTGTGAAGCGGAGACAAAGCCAGGCAATTCAAAGCTTAAGTGGATACTCTTGAGGGTTTTTTTTCCTCGCTCTTCTTAAATCCTTTTTTGCCACATCCATCTCTTTTTCTCCAACCTCTCTTTCCCCATCCCCTGCCCCCTCTTCCTTCCTCTTCCATGTCTTGATTTGGGATTCTGTCCTCTGCCTGCAACTTTCTTTCTCCCCGAGTCCTGTAGCGTGCTCTTGCTGACGGGTAATTCTGGGGTTTCTCCTGAGGTTGGCAGCTCACAGGTGGGAGGCTGCGATGGTCAGAGCTGCAGCGCGGGGTGTCTTCCCATTGCAGCTAAGTGCTCCAGCATGAGCGCTGGTCAACAGCATGAGCCCAATGTGCCCACTCTGCAGTCGCGGTTTTGCCGTTGCAGGGCTCCTGGTAAGTGCAGTTGTGCGGGTGCTCTTCCCAAATAGTTGCTCTGGGAATGCTTATTTGAGCACATGCTGGCATTGAACTTGTCCCAGCAGCAACTGCTCCCTGGTAGCTTGAGCCCTGGGGCTTGGGCATGGAAAGTTGGGACTAGGAACCAGAGTCCCCCCTCCATTGCCTGTGCCATTGGGTGATCTGTCGTATAACCCAGAAGAGAGGGGTTTTGGTGGGAGCTTATGTGCAGAAGGCTTCTTCAGGCTCTGCAGAAACGAGTCAGGGGCTTGTTGGCCATAAGAGGCCATTGGTGTGTGTGTGTGTGTGTGTTCTCACCAGCTGCCAAGCAGGTTTTTCATAACTAATAAGGCTGACCAGTGCCCCAGCAGTGCTGGCAGGTACCCTCTACCCTTGCAGCTTCTGTGAGTTGTAAAATTGATATAATTGACTCAGAAAGAGAGGTTTAAATACAGCTCCTGTTGCTTAACACTTTGTCACTTTTTGCTTGCTTAGTAAAGAGCATTAAACCAATGAATTCAGTATTTTGGCCACTGGTGATGTATTCCGGTGGCTACTGTAGCATTTTGATAGATGTGGCTGGGGGACAGAGTGAGAGATGGCAACAAGCAGAAAGGAAGCAGGAGACTGTGCTCAGTGCCTTCCTTATAATCCCGGGAATTGGTCTTGAGGCACTTGATGAAAATTTTGTTCTTGTGGATCAGATCTAGTTCTCGCAGTACAGGGATTATTTGAACAAAAGAAAAACATGCAGAAAAGGGTCGTTTCCTGAGCTGAGATAGGTAATGTGCAACAGGAACAGATGGGAGACATTAGCTCACAAGATCCTGTTTACACGAATATGTAGCCAGCAGCAAAAAAGACTCGTTAAGGGAAGGGAGAGAGCTGAATCCAGATAAAATTGCTTCCAAATAGAGTGGGTTTTTTTTTCCCAAGATTTTTCCAAGAGGTTTTCTCAGCTGCTTTCTGTAGCACTGCAAATGGCAGTGGTGTAATTGCATTTGTCTTCCAAACTGTCTTTCCTTGAGGGCAAGCTCCACTTTGGCCTTGATTTGATTGTGTACTTTTAATCTCGAAGAAAAGCTAACCCATAAGTATTCATTACCAAATTGCATTCTATATGGTCAGCATCCCCTCTTATAATTACAGATCCCAGCTGAATGTCACTTCTTTATGTCTATACCTTCAGCTCCCTTGCAGCACAGGAGTCTAGGACTCCTGAAGCTTCCACACATTCATGTAATAAATAAGTAATCACACTTTTTCTGCTGTCAAAGCTGAAAACATGCACAGCTGTTTGTCACAAGATACACTGGGACTGCAAGGTACAACATTTCTTAATTAGACTGACCCGAGGTTGTTGGGCTTACGCTTTTTTTCTTCCTTTTTTTTCTTCTCCTCCTTTGTCTCCTTTTTAAAGCAGCTTCATTAGCTCAGGAGCTTAATTGCAAGTGACTAGACAAGTTCTGCTCCTGGTTACTGGGGGAGGTTAGAGTACATCTCACTGGGGGGTTGATCCTGAGAAACATTTTGCAGCGTGACATTACTTATTTATTTTTGCAGGGAAGGTTTTAGGTGTTCTTGGAGCATCTTAATGCCAGGCTTGGAATTAGCAAAGTAATTAGGAGTTCAAAGCAGGCACAGGAGTTAAGTCCGAGCCCAGCCAGCCTTTTTGATCTTGCAAAATCTCGATGGAGGTGGGAGAGGCGGGATGTGAAGCGGCAGCTCTGGGAGCAGAGCTGGGGCAATGGCAGGTTTCCGATGGGCTGTATCCCAGGATGGAGGTGCTGCCCATACCGATGGGTTGGGTGCTGGGTGCCTGTAGCCTTCCCCGCTCGCCGTGTTTGCCCTCCTCCAGCTGGGCACCCGCATTCCCTGGCAGCCCTCGGGCTGGCACCTTCCCCTCTGCCAGTGCATACGATGCTGTTCCAGACCTCGAGTGACTGATTAGCCACCTGGGGTCCAAGAGTTTGGCCTCCCATCCCTTGCTCTGTGCCACAAACTTAACCTATTGGTAACACGTGGGATGGGATATCACTGTTTGCATCACTAATGCAGAACGGATTGCAGCAGCCAAGCTTTTCTGGGTACTCTTCATTGCATTTTTGTTGCACATCCACGCTGTGCTGAGCAATATTATTGATCTTTTAGTACTCACCCCTCTGACACTGCACGGCTTTCATGCATCCCCCCTTCTTGCAAACTTCTCATAAAATTATATTGCCATTACCAGCTTACAGTTATGAAGTCTCTTGCAGGTAACAGATCATGGCAGGCAGTGGTAGACTCTCAGATGTCCTGCTTTATGCAGAAATATTGGTGGGGCTTATCTGTCTCTGGTGTGGCCTTTCCCAGTGATTTCAGGACAAAGTTAACTTGAAACGGGTCTCTCCCGAGGCTATGCAGGACTTGGTGAATCGCTCTGGAAGGTTTGTGTGTTTCTGCTCAGTGCAAGCTGAAAAGAAAGTAGGTTATTTGCCTTTGGGGATTTCTGAGCATTTGAAGTTTTTGAAGAGGCTTCTTCCATCTTGGCCAATATTTCTGGCCTTTATGTACTCTCTGCCTACTATTGATATAGCAAACGGTTCAGAGGCATGGATTAAGCTGTATTAACTGGGTAGTTTTTGCTGTTTTATTTTACATATAAAAAGCAAGGTACTGTTGTCTGCTGATCTTGAGAGCATCTGCCTATCTGTGTGCTGCATTTGGCATTTGTATGTGAAAGGCAAGATGATGTTTTCACCTTGTGGAGCCTCATACTGGTGATCTCTACTTGGTACAATGAGGTGGAAGTCACCACTGGAGACTTTAGATCTCCTTGCTCTGTAAAATGCTTTGAAAATGAAGCTGCTGTTCCTGCTGCCTTTGCTTTATCGCTTGTGCTGTGCAGCTCCGTGCCCGCGCTGCCCCATCCCAACCTCTCGGAGCGCTCCGCGGTCGCGTGCCCGTCTCCGCTGGCCCTTGCCCTCGGCAGGAGCTGCCAACAAGATGCCTGCCGAGGTGGCAGATGTTATGGTTGTGCGAAGACGGCTGCAGTGTAACCAAGCCTGTCATCTCCCTTTGCAAAACAGCACAGAGCTGTAGGCAAATCTCCATCTCTGCCACATGCAGAGGTATCTGTGCTGCTTGTCCAGAGGCAAGAGGCTCCGTGACCTTATTTCTTTTTACTTCCTGAAATCTTTTGGCCCTCTGGACTATAGGAACTGTGAGTAATTCCTGTCCTTTATTACAGTCTCCGCCAGGGAAAAGAGGGGGTTTTGAGATGCTTGTGTGACACCAGAGTTGTGCTGCACAACAAATACACTCGAAAGGCTTTGTCGTATATAACCCTCTCGAAGCGAGAGCATTCAGGTAAGGAAATGAAGGGCTGCAGGGCTCAGCTGTGCAAGATGAAAATAATTAGGGCATGTTTATCTCATGCTCAAGCCGACAGAGGTGAAAAGCAAGGGATGGGAAGACTGGTTCAGAGGGAGCTGGGGGTGGGGAGGAGGGAAAAGACCTGACCAGAGAATGAATTAAAGCTCTCTGAAAGACTGGTATCATTGGGATAAATCCCCGCTCGCTCGCTCCCTCCTTCCCTCTTCCAGCTCTAATGGAAGATGATCTCTGACTTGCTGACTTTTCCTTTTTGGGTCTCTGGACCTGTTGTTTTTAAGGCTTAAAGCCGAGAGTGCTGGGGGGGTGGGAACCCTTTGAAAGGTGCCCAGGGTCCCTGCAGGCAGGCAATGCACCAAGACTCTCTGCAGCCCTGACGTGCAGGATGTGGTCGGAGCAGCGTGGAAGCAGAATCTTCAAAATACAAAACAATCTTCTGGTCTTGCAGTGGCTTTTATTTTAGATGCAGCTGACTTGTGACTCATCCCAGGCTCTTATTTCTACTTGGGTCTGACATTTTTCTCGTAGACCTTTTTTCCTGACTACAGAGAGCTGAGCCCACACATGATGGCAGGCAGGGTGAATACTCTGTGGAGCTGCCGTGGCTTCCGTTGCCATCCTGTCACGGGAACACGTGAAAGAAAAGGCATCAAAGAGGAGTGAGCAATGGCACAAATGCACAGGAGCTCGAGCTCCTCTAAGTCCTCCACTCTCCATGAAATGCCCGTGGCATTTGCAGCAATCCTTGCAGACTTCCTAGAATCACAGCTTTCTGCCTTTTATTTCTGAGCCTCCTGCTTTTTCCCGGTTTCTCACCTGGCTTTTGTAATTTGCACAGATATATATCAGAGCACATAGACCTCCTGGCAGCCTGCAGCTTGTGGCAGAACCCAAGAGAGTTTTATCACTTTCCTGCTTGCTCTGGAGCTTGCTTGTTGGCAACTCTGGGCGACAGACCTAAAATCTAATATTGTAAGTGCTCTCATTTTGGAAACGTGGTTACTTTAGCTTTGGATAAAAGTGGTAAGGCTGAAAGTGCTTTTTTAGCCCAGGCAGAATTCTTCCTGATGCAAAGACTTTATCTCATCCCCGTAATTGGATTTCTGTGTGTGGTTCTGACACTTCACCTGCGGCCTCCCAGGCATGGAGAGAGAACCTGGGTGTCCCCTCATTTGCAGAGCTCACCTTTATTTTTGGCCAAAAAGATAAAATGTTTAGTCCTCCCATATCCTCTTTCAGATGCAGCCTCCTACATCAGTTCTATGTCCCTGAGGGTAAAAAAAAAAAAAAAAAAGAGGAAAAGAAAAAAAAAAATTCAAGGCATCAAGCCTGACCTGGATTTTGTGCGTTGTGATCACGTCCCGAGCATGGAAATCCATGCGACCAAATGGCGGATCCGGGAGCCCTGGCAGCAATGGCTGCCTCTCGGAGCGCGTTGCCATGGCTACGTCTCCGTGCAGCGCCTCGGCCTTGCGCTGCCGCCGGAGCGAGCCGGGCCGCGGGCGGCACACCGCCCCGTGGGCTGCGTTAAGGTGCCCTTGGCAGCAACCCACCCACCCCAAATAGAGAAGGGAAGCCCTGCAAAGCTCGAGCGGCCTGGCAAAAACGCAGCCTCTGTTTGTGGCTTCGGAGCGGAGAGCTGAGGAGCCCCTGAGAGCTGCTGTCTGTCCTGCTGACAGGCAGCAAATTCACCCCGTCTCGGAGTGCCCTGCTGTGTGGGGGGAGATGTTTACTTGGCTTCTCAAGGCAGCTGGAGATTTATACATGGAAGTTGCTGGACTATATCTTGGGTTGAGTGACTCTTGCTCTGAAAGCAGCTCCTCCATCAGGCGGCGAGAGTTGTGGCTGTCACGCACAATCCCATGGTGTTTCCTGCCTGCGGGACAGCCAGGGAAGCTCCCAGGGTATCAGGGTGTGTTTGCAGTGCTGCATTACCCTGCAGCCCACACCATGTGTGTCAGGGCTGAGGAGCCTGGGGCACCTTCTGGGAGGCAATGGGAGAGCCTCCCTAGGCTGAGTTTACAGGATATGCGGGTCCTGCTGCCCCACGAGAAGATGAGCCCACCTGGAAGCTAAACTCTTCATCCTCCAAGTGTTTACCATGTCAGTTGGGTTTGCTCTGCTTAATCCCAGCACCCTCGTTCTCCCAGCCCTTATGCTGAGTGTGTGTTGCCTTGCTTGGAGGCCTCCATCTGGAATGGTTTAGTTGCCTGAAGGAACTGGGTGTGGAAGAAATAGGTTGTCCCATGCAGACCACTCTGGCCGTACTTTGGGCAGTGAGTGGCTCATGTAGGTGGACAAGGCACCCACCATTTGATGTGTGCACCTGGTTTGCTCATGTGTGCATCCCTCTGGCAGCTCGTTAGTGCTTGCAGTGACTGAATTAGGAGGGTCTTTGGCCTGTGCTTCCTCTGTCTAGGCAGGGGAGAAGGCTTGGCACTGCTAGAAGGTGAGATATGGAAAATGGGCTCAACTGCTCGTTCACACATGCAGACCTCACACTAGCTGCTGGATGCCCCTGCCTGCCTGTTTGGAACCCAGCTGCTCCTGGTGCACAGTAAATCTGATGGATTTCGATCTGTGCAGCTCAGTGTCTATCCAGCCTCTGATCCTTCTCCTCTTTTTGCAGGAGAGGAGAGAGGAAATACTGTAGCTGAGGCCGCTTTGTGTGCGTGCCCAGCAGCTGCCTGCAGGATTAACTTTATCTCCCAGAAGGATGTCTGTGGCACTGGCTGGCTCTGTGGCACTGTCCTGGCTCTGCAGAGCAAGGGATGGTAAAAGAAAACTTACAGGGTGATTGTGAGAAGTGTTTTTTCCCTTGGTTTTCTGGAGCTTCTCCTGAAGGGAGGCTGAAACTCTGTGTGTGTTTTCCTCTTCTGGTTTTAATTGTGTATTCTAATACACGACTGCAATATATCTGCTTATTGAAGTGGCCTTCTAGTGCCAGAGTTGCTGTGTTTGATAGAAACCCCAGAAAATCCCCTGAGCCGCAATGTGGGAATCCAATTCTTTTCAGCTGATGAGTCTGTAAACACATTTCCTTGGATTTGCAAGAACCATAGCAAGAGTCTCAATCATTTGAATAAAGCAAAAGCATATCTGATGGTGAATATTCCTGCTTTGCATATTCAAAACTCACAGCCTTATTCTTAGGCAACCTCTTTTTCAAAGGAATGGGCCATAAAGAGGCAAAGAAGCATTGCCCAGGGGATTGAGGCAAAGATCTCCCCAAATTATTAATGTTGTGGGGAGCATTTTCTCCATCAAATTTAAGTCGCTCCAGTCAGATAACTAAATTGGGAATCCAGCTCCTGCTGCAGTCGAGAGATCCTCCCCAGGACGGCTCATGCAGCCAATCTGAGGGCTCTGTCTCTGTCTAGTGGCTCTGGGGAGCATAAAAACTTGGGCTAGAGATGCCTTGAATTTGGGGTATGTCCTGCCCCATGAACACAGGCGTCTTCCTGTGCGATGCCGAGTTGCTCCGGTGACCTCGGAGCTAACCGTGCCCCTCGCTGCAGCTTTAACTGAGCTCCCAAATTCACTGCTTCCCATTTCATTGTAAAAGTGTGTTTAATTTGGCCTAATGGCCCCGGTAGAATTGAGTTGTAAATATAATCTGACCCACAGTGCTTTCTATACTGAGTGCAAAATCCTGAAATATTAGGTAACTGATACTTTTTTCTTTTGTGCCCTGAAAACAATTAGCAGCAGTTGATTGTAAAAAAATCCTGTTTTGCAAAATAGCATTTGGTCTTTTGCAAGCTAATTCTACTGGCTCCTCTGTATGAACTCCATCAAAATCTGGACTGTATTAGAAGTCAATGTCCCCATGTGACTACTGGCTGAAAAATGTGGATTGCTGTTCCCTTCTTCATGCCCCTTGGCAATATTAGAAATCTGTTTTTTGAAATTGTTAAAAATGTCTTGGTCAAAGCAAGAAATCTCCCAGTTGCTCATTTTTAGAACTCTTTTCCAGCTTTTTTCCAGCTTTTAATTTATCTGCATATTGAAATCATTGTTTAGCCCTCAAAAAAAAAAAAAAAAAATCCTTTCAGTGCTGGTGGCAAGTTTTGATAAGAGCGATTTCTGCTCTCTGAAGGCAGTGCAGTGTTGGAGCCCCAAACAGCATGAGGAAGCCTTGCTGCTGCTGTGATAACTCCTTTTCACGTGAAGCCTGTCTTATATCTCAGTTTGGCACTAAAATGATGACTTCAAGGACTGTTGGTATCTCTTCCCCAGTCCTTCAGTGTACAAACTAGTTAATGTGTAAAAAATTGTACGTATATGAAAAAGTGGGTGATAAGCAGCCAGGCTGGTGCCTCGCTGATCCCCTGGCATTTTGGCTGCTTCTTGCTTCCACCAGATCTGCCCGTGCCACTTTTGTGGAATCTGCTTGATCGGAGCATCTTACAAAGCCTTAACTGGAAGATAGTAGCATTTCTGATCTCATTTTCCAGTATTTCAGCCTTGCCATAATCTATTTACCGCACAATTTGTGTCACTTTGATAAGCGGCTGCTTCAAGACTGCATTTATTAAAATCAAGAGCAGGGCGAGCTTTCAAGTCTCTCAAGTGTTGTAATAAATGTTTGAAATTAGTCATTACAGTGTTTGCCATGGTTCATATCAGAGAGTCTATCTAAATGACAAATGATCTCAGCCTGGCCGTGCACTTTTTTGGGTGGTTTGCTGGCAGTGGGATGGGGCTAACGCTGCAGTAGCCCAAGCTGGAAGAGCAGGAACCGCTGTGGGGTTGGAAAGGGGAAATCTCAGTGGAAACTCCCCTGGCATCGGCAGGCAGGGACCACGAGCAAGGAAATGCTACCTCAGCTCTTGCTTTCCTGGCTAAAGGAGAAATAAATCTGTGAAGCAGCAAAGTGCTCCTAGAAGCTGCTGTTTCCTCTGCAATGTGGAGCAGCTGATTGCTGCTACAGTTGGAATTTGCAGGAATGTGGCTCTTCTCCATCAGACAGCTCCGCTACGGGAAATTCACCTTGTTATCCCGTTGCAGATGGTTTCTTAATGTGCTTGCGTGCCCATGGGTTCATGCCTATGTGGCTATTAAAAAAAAAAATCCTGTTAAAT
Source organism: Nothoprocta pentlandii (assembly GCA_013398315.1). NCBI lineage: Eukaryota > Metazoa > Chordata > Aves > Tinamiformes > Tinamidae > Nothoprocta > Nothoprocta pentlandii. The sequence goes on along the minus strand of VZSG01000350.1, from coordinate 315,288 downwards.
ATACATATAAGTTTGTGGTTGTATATGTATATTCACACACATATATACACACATAGACATATTAAACACATACACCATAGAAAAGAGACAATTATTAAGACAAATATTCTGTCTCAATTCATTTTGTTCTTCATTTTCCCATCAGGAGTGTAATAGCTAAATTTATAGTGTTGAGTCTGGGCTATAAATTCTATTATTTTCAGTGACTATATCAATTACATCCGTTGAAAAGGGGCCCTAAGGCAAGGGGAGAAAATGGGAGACAAAAATTTCAGAAGGAAGGATGCAGGGGATGGAGGGACAAGAATTCCTGTCTCTTGTTTTTTTTCTTTTTCTTTTTTTTTTTTTCTCTCCTCTCTCATCATTACCACTAAACCAGTGTTTTATCTCTCCACAAGGACTTTACTTTCTTGGTTATCCAGCTGGCATCCTAACCCCATATACGGCACAGCTAAGATCTCAAGTCTGTCGTTACAGAAATAATTGTAGTGCTAAAAACACAGGTGCTGTCTCAAAAGGGGAGCAGGAAGTGGTCTTGTTTGAATATATTTTAAAAATGTGATTTATTGGAAAGAAAAACAATGCATCAAGCCGAAATGAAATAGATTGTAAAGTATCCGTGTCCTATCCTTGAGCTCGAAGTGTTTTGTTTATTTTTTTTTTTTAATTTTTCTTTTAAAGGGCCTTTTTATACTGAAACAAACCTGAGAACTGAGCATAGTATCAAGAGCAGCAGACTGAACTGAGTTCTTTCTCTGGTAGTTCCCCCAACATTTATGGGGTTCTCTGTCCTTCTCTTTGTGCAAATCCTGAGCACCTTAGCCCTGTGAGGCTCTTGGTCCCCCAGGGCTTGTTTCTCGAGGCTGTGCAAGGCAGGACGAGATTGAAGCGATGCTGAAGGAGGGACATGACTTCGCATTGGCCAGGACAGCAAAGGAAAAGGATTCAGCGCCAGGCTTTTAAAGGAGCTGGAGGGTGAAGTGTGTCCAAAACAATTTCAAAACTTTCATCCCGGACACGTGGGAAGCTCAGCTCTCTTAATGCTCTAAAAGAAAAAAAAGAGAAAGAAAATCCTGCTAATATTTCAAAATAGCCCAGGCTGCAGGATTTCCCCACACCAGCCTAGGATAGCCGCCACGAGCCTCTCTGCATAATTATTTTAGATCTGTTCAGTGCTGGATGTGGATTTACAGAAGTTCAAGCCCACTTGATTGTATGCCAGCATTGTATGTGAGCTTGAATAGCTTTTTCCTCACCCAAATGTTTATGGCCTGGATATATTTATAAAGAGCAGTCATTTCTGCTTTTTCCCCCCCTTGGCCTGTGCTTTGATAGGCTATGTACTCCAACCTAAATCTTTTCTAAGACTTCCCTCTGGCATCTCCTTAACCTGCTCCTTCCCTTTAAGGCTGATGTGACATCCCAGAACAACCGGGAGCAGCTGCTGGGATATTCCCTGCAGACAGGGTACCACATCTCCCCATTTCTATTGGAAATTGGTAGCTTCATCCCGTGCCATTTCCAATTCTCCACCCTCCTGCCAAACTCACCACCTTGGAGTCGCCACCGTGTCCTTGCTACATGTTTTCTTGTGCTGTGGTCAGTCCCTCAAAAACATTAAGGAAGGAGAGTTTTGCAGGATCTCTTGGGAATTTCCTTCCTCTCTACGCTGTGCCTCTCAGCTTCCCGCCCTCGCTGGCCTCTGTTGAGACTTTCACTCGTGTAATAACCTCTGCTCAGTCCTGTGTTCTCAAGCCCAGCTGATGACAAATGCAGCAGGTTTCATCCCGATTTTCATACATCTCATTTGTCTAGAAAATCTCTCAGTGAAAAATAGCAAGTTGTGCTTTGTAAAACGAGATGGGCTGTGGAGGGGGGTGTTGTCCTTGTGATAAATACTGTGCTTAATGAAGAGTGCTGATGGACACTGTGTACTGGATTCCTTTGTTCCCCCAGTATCGCCAGATGGATGATGATATTCAGTTTTCCTCCATATTTCCAGGGTGTCCCCTATTTCGTGGGAATTGTCTGCCCTGCCACTCAGCCTTTGGCTCCTGAGCAGATGCTGCCAGTCTGCGCCAATGGCAATTTCAGCTGTGCCCCCATTCCCACTTTGAGAGAGTTCATCTTTAGATTTTTTTTAATAGTTTATAATTAAAGGATATTGCATTGGAGACATTACAATATGACCTGCCTTACCTCCATAAATACATTTTTTTCCCCTTACTTGCTCGGAAGGCTTTAAAAACATCCTCTTGGAAATTCATGCAGATGATATTTAGACATGCAGATATGCACTCCTGTTTTGCATGAATGTTTGACCTTGGGCAGAGCTGTTCAATACAGGATGGATGTGTTGTGGCTGCATTTAATCATCTGAAGCAGAGATGAAGCCTTGAAAAACCACATAGACCCAATTCCCAATTCCCAGCCTCTGGATGGTAATGAACTTCTGAGAAATAGCTAATCAATAAATTGAACAAAAGACTCAGGCAGCTAAACCACTTTGTCAGGGCCTTAATTACAATTGCAGAAATAAATCGGGAGGGGGGTGGCTGTTGGGAGCTTTTGCAAGACAAAACTAACCCTTTCTCCTCAGGAGCTAACCCTTTGCGAGCAGAGCACGGTGCGCTCGCTGCAGCGCTGCGCTCTCTTTGTGTGTGTTGGGCAATTTTTGGGTGGGCAAGGAGCCCCAAACGGGCTGCTGCCCTGTGCCCAGCAGCCACCCTTGGGGCCTTCCTGACCTCTGCAGCTGCTGGAGGGGCTGGGAGTCACAGAGCACCTAACAGGAGGGAGGCAAAATGGGGAGGAAGGTTTTGGATGCTTCCCCAGGGATGGTCCAGAGCAGGAGGCGGCTGAGTCCTTCTATGTTTCTTGAGGAGAAAGCTGAAGATTTAGGACCAGAGGTAGTCAGTAGGAGTCAACGTGTTTGAAACTGGATATGAGAGATGGGAGCTGAGGCTGCATCCCATCTTCCTCTCATTTTCCAGCAAGTTTTCCAGTGGTCTCAACCCCCTGTTGGTAGCAGGAGGTGATGGAGCTGGACAGGGCATTGTGAAAGGCTCCATCAACGGAACCCTTGGAGGCATCTTCTTGGCATAGGGATAACAGCGGCTGTTTCACGTGCATGTCTGCTGGAGGAATATGCTGGAAAACAAAGCAACAGGCTCTTCGGGACTGTCTGGTAGATGTGTGTCTGCCCTAGGAAATATTATCAAATAACGTGTCCGAGTTAAGGGAAGTTAAGGGATCTTCTGGGATCCCCTCCAGAAGGCTGCATGTGCTTGTAGGGCCAGAATGGCATGTTATGGCAAGGTAAAAGAAGGACCTTGGGGGGTTTTTGGCTTATTTAGGGATGCTTTGGGTGCCATAATGATAAATCACCTGCCCTTCTGAGATTCAGGCAAGTGACAGTGGTTTAAGAGGCTAATTACCTAGGGCGTATAAAGTAGTTAAAACTGGATGGAAAAGAGCCTTTTCATGTAATTTTTAACAGCATCTGGAGAAAGTCATTCTGCATCCAGTCCAAAAGTATGAAGTAACTGCAAAACCCGTTGCACAGTCTGCAAATCTCACTGATGAAGAGCACAGCTGCAAGCAGCCTTGTTAACCTGATGGGATTTGGGCAAGTTGGCATCAGATGATGCAATTAGACACCAAGGCCCCATTTCTCAGTGCCAGGTGCCAAAGGAAAGATCTACAGCTTATCAGCAAGGAGACCAGCACTGAGGCCCTGGTGCTGCCCCTGCGAGGCCACCGTGACCCAGGCCAGCGTCAATCTGGGAGCACCAAGTTCTGCTGAGCCAAGATTAGCAGTAGGAAAGACTATAGCTGTGGTATATACAGAATACAGATAACCAGCAAAATAGAGTAAGGGCAGCAACTTTTGCTGCCGCTATTGAGTTGGTTTGTTCTTGTCTGTAAAAGTGAGAAAATTGGTTAAGGATGACTACTATTAGACTTGTAGAAAATCTATAAGGCTGGGGGAAAAGTGACTTAATGATAATCTCAACCACCTCCACCTCCTGAAAAGCCCTAATTTCAGAGGCTGTGAAGGATCATCCTCCAGGCTTTAAACCCCTTTGCAGCAGGGGAAAACTCTCACCATTCAATTCCAGCACGTTTTAGTCCTTTGCTGGCTCAGGGCCTCGCTGAAGCAGCAGCGAGCACCTCCGTGCAGCCGGACCCACATGCTCTCGCCCCTCTCAAAAAGCTGGGGAATTGCTCTGCAATGAGGCAGGAGCCGGGGCTGGTGACACCACCCCGTGGGGACTAGGACATCTTTCTCCACGAGCTGCTCTGCTCTTGTGTCCCAATCCTACCCGCAGCCACAGAGAAATCCCCATCTCGGCAGCGTGCGCGGAGCAGTCCCTGGGACATAAGTTGCCTCTGTGGGCAATGTGTTTACTGCACAGATAAAATATTTACAGCTCCATTTTTGGTGGGAGATGTGGCTCTTCAGGCCTTGCGAAGGTCACTGGAAAGTCAGTTAAAATTTATTGACGATTTATAGCAGTTTTGTGCCGGAAAGCAAGGTTACAGTATAATATACCTGTATGTGGCAGGCAGAGAAGATTAGAGGAAGACAGGAATAGGGAAGGAGGAACGGAACACTGTTGGCTTGATCCCGCAACCCTGTGTGGTCTTTTTAATTAAATGAGAGCTCCAAACAGTCCTGCCATCCAGCAGGAGCATCCTGCCGCTTCAGTCTCTTCCAGTTTTTGGAGGTTACCAGCACAACAACCCAATTTTTTGTGTTTCCCTGTTCACTGCTTCAAACCTCATTCTTAAGTGCCAGGGCACGGCAAGGAGCTGGTCCTGTCGCAGCTTTTCCCTTGCCAGAGGGAAGCAATGCCACGTGTCCAATTCCACCTGCGTCAGGTGCTACAAGATCCAGCAGTTATTGGCAGCTCAGCTGGGATCAGTATGTTGTGCACAGGCCACCTCCGTGGTTTGCCCATGCCCTCTACCGTGCTGATATGTGGTGAGAAGGTAGGAACAGATAGATGGATGGATGTTTGGGGCTCCCTGTGTATGGACCTACGTGTGTGAAGGGTGCTGAACCACTGTCCAAGTTGGCTGGCTTCTGGAAACCTCCTTGAGAAGATATTTTCCCAGCCCTTGCGAACCACTGGTTAAGGATGTCGTGTGCCAGCCCACAGAGAAATGGCTGTAGTGCATCTGTGCGTAGTGCAGTCCTCCATCTCAAGCAATGAAGAAGTAGGATTAGCTCTGTATTTCTTACGTTTCCATTAGGAGTCTTCAGTTTGCCAGGCAAGACCATAGATGGGCAGCTCCATATGCTTTCTCTTTCAAACAAATCAAGAAGTATCAGTAATGTCAACTGCTGTCAAAAGCTGCATATGAGAAAAGGCATGCAGTTCTCAATCTGCAAAAACAGATCTGGCTCTTCCTTTGCATTTCAATTAATCGTGATAGAAACTTGATATTCGGGGCTCTTGGTACCTTTTCTCATCAGGTAATTGAAAATGTCAGCCATGAGGAGAGAATTCCTTCACTTGCTGGAACAAACTTGGAGGGAGCTCCAGAGAAGAGAGCAGGCACTGGTCCTGGTCCTGGCTGGATGAGCTGCTGGGTCAGGGCATGCAGCTACCCAGGGTGCCCTTTTTTGGGGGAGCCAAATGCACTGTTCTCTAAGGCAAAGTCTCTGAATGCTCTAGTGACTCAGTTGCATGGTTGTGTCCATGCCACGGGCTTCCTCTTGGGACTACCAGGTGTTTATTTTTGAGCCACAGTTCTTCCTTTAGCAAGGAAGACTGGGCATCAGATAAATGAGAAACACAGGAAGAAGCTGCCAATTAACTGCTGCCTGTTTGTATCAGCTCCTGGTCCTGTTTAAAGCCTGAGAGTAGAAAGGTTTCTCTGTGATTTTATTACTAAGACGGTTTGAGCCTGAGCATGTCATAAAACCCACCCAGCTTGGCAGTTAATAACACCCATGTGTGCAGTAACGCGCTGTAGGAAAGTTAAGGCTGGCCACGAGTTCCCATGGGGACACGTGCATCTTGCTGCAAATTCTCTGTCTCTTCTGCCCTCACCCTAAAAAAATGATCTGTTTGGAACGGAAGGCGCCTGTCTGATCTGCTAGCAGAGAAAGGAAATCTTGCGAGCACTTGACAAAGAACGCAGAGTTGAAATTAAATATCGTAATGATATAAAACAGTAAGCAGATCTGCTTGACAGCCTTGACAGCTATTTGTTATAGAAAACAGCGTTTATGATGTCAGTCCTATAAGGGAATGTGTTTGAATTAAAATAATTACAGCAGATAGTACAACAAAGACTCCCTGTAGTCAATCATCCTTCACAAATACACTGTATAAAATCTTCCCAGTGACGGAGGAGAAGCCCAGGGATGAGCAAGTGGCAAATAAATACCAATAGGCAGCTGCACCTCCAAGTCCTGGCCCCATCCCTGGTCAGGAAATTTCCTTCTCTTTTCGTTCCTAAGTGAGACAAATGGGAATTTCATTTTTATTTCGTTAGTGTTTTCCCTTTTAGTCTTCATGTAATTCCAGACCGGGATTTGGGAATCTTACGGAAGGGATGTGCAGAGGCACCTCCAGGTGGCCAGGCTTGCGTGATGATGGGTTGTTTCTTGTGGCATTGCTCTCCGCACATCTGTCACCATTGCCAAGTTGCCTCTTTCAGAGGGAGCAGAGTGGTGAACTCTCTGCTAAAAACCATGCTTGCAATGTATCTTCAGCTTGGTAATGGCTTGGGTGTCATGGGCAGGCCTGCTGAGCAAGTTGTCATCAAGGTGAATTCTGACAGCTGCTCTAGTTTTGGTGTGAAATGCTGGGCTGCAGTCATGTAGGATCTAACTCCCATCAGATGGGTTGGTCTGGGGCAAAATCATTCAACTACCTCTCAGGAAACTTGGGAAAAATTTTTGCTTAACCCATTGAAAGCAAACAAAAAAAAAAAAGGTAGCAAATAGCAGTGACTGATTTCTCTGACCCTCCTTGTCTGACCATGTCATGCAGCAGAGCCCTGCGATGCACCAAGGCAGGGGTGGCTGTGCTGCTGGGGACACATCTCCCATCTCCCTGCAGAAATCTGCTTGTCTTTGCACTTTTCTGGGCTCTGAAAACCTGCAGTTTGCAAACTTGGTGGAGACATGTTATTGTTGAACATCTAGCAGCAATAGAAGCAGCTCAAGTCTGCTGAGATATTGTCCTTGCTTAGCTCGCCTGAGCTCTCTGGGTTGGTATTTTTAATGCAGGTTTGGTGATGCTGGGGTATTTGTGAGCATCTGTGTAATTGTAAGAGTGATGCCCCAGTCACTCTTCCCTTGATGAGTTGAGCCTAGATTTCAGTTTCAAGCACTTTTCCCTTCCCACTTGGAATCACCCACAAATCGCTATAGAAGTTGTTTAAATGGAGTCAGCACAGAATTTTTTTTCATGAGAATTTCAACAGTTTGCTGGATTTGCAATGACAGGACATGTCCCAGTGCTTCAGGCCTCTGGCATAAAAGCAACAAGCGGTTTTCCTATTGTTCCTTGCTCCTTTGTTCGTGCGGGCTCGGCTGCGGGCTGCAGCTCCCGGCTGGTGTTTTCACAGGTGGGTACACGGGGGTGCGGAGGCGCAGAGAGAAAAGCAGCAGAGGCCAGATGAAAGGAGCAGCGATAATGTTTCCTTGTTTTCCTTTTGCATTCCAAGCTGGTTCCATTCTTCCCAATAAACTCTGTCCCTCTATCCCGCGCTTCTGCCTGTATCGTGCCAAGCGCCCTCTTTGTAGCTTAATCCTGCCATGGAGGTTTCACAAAAACAAGGGGGCCCGAAATAAAAATGAAGAGCTCTGTTTTCTCAAAATACTTCAAGACAAAACAGAGGACTTCAAAGGATGGCCTGGTGAGCTTTTGTGGCTTCCAAACACCAGGAGCAGCCACGTGTCAAGATGAAAACCAGCCCCTACTCGGTTCTCCGGGGTTTGATTTGTGACCTGACACTACCCAGGGACACCAAAACCAGTCTCACAGGTTGGCTGCCTCCCTGTGCTGGACCCCAAAGGCACAGGAGAGCCTGCTGCAGAGCAGTTCTTGGATTGCTGGGGCCTGAACAAGGTTAGCTGAGGAATTTCACAGCTGGATTTGGAGGACTTTTCCAGCCGTAGTGATTCTATGATAACTTGGATTCTCCAGACCTGTGTGATTTGATGTTACCTTAGCTCAGTGCTGCGTTGAAGTTCAGGTGTAGATAAAGTCCTTGAGCGTTTTTGGCTTGGCACATGAGGTTGGTGTCCAAGGAAGAGTGTCTTTGTGTCGTGGAGGGGTGGTTTGTGCCTGACTGTTGTGGTTGCTTTGACTTTCTTGAACCTGAGCAGCTCTGGACAGATGCAATGAATAATATTCCTGGCCTCAGGCTATCAGAACAAGCCTCAAAAATGACTGTGGAGGCCACATCCTTGGGCAGTGCTGGTCCCATGGAGGCAGAGCAGACCTTCCCGGTCCTCTATTTTCAGCATGTTCAGCAGTTCGCAGCATCCCAGAATGAATAAGGTTGGAAGCAAGCTTTGGAGATTCCTAGTCCAACCCTCCTGCACAGTTCCTGTGCTGGAGGCTGCAGCAGAAGCATCCAAGCCAATAGTGAATTCAA
>VZSG01000350.1:270347-299249 GCA_013398315.1 Nothoprocta pentlandii | reverse complement strand
TTGGACTAGATGATCCGTAGAGGTCCCTTCCAACCTTAAGCATTCTGTGTAATGTGTTCTTCATACTTTGGTCATGTTGCATTAGTTCTACTCTGCTGTGGGTGGAAAGGAGATCGGCTTCCTCCGCAACAAGTGGACACCTTCACATGGCTGGTGCTATCAAAGACTATCTCAAGGTTCAAGAAATGAACAGATGAGGCACTTAGGGACATTGTTCAATGACATGTTGGTGAAGGGTTTATGGTTGAACTTGATGATCTGTCTTGAAGGTCTTTTCCAACCATTATGATTCTAATGTCCAGTCCTCCCCTCAGTAGCCAAAGTCCTGCAGGCCAGGGATGAGGAGCATCTGCTCAAAGGAAAACTGCACAGGGAGGAGAGGGAATTGCCAAGGAGATACCTGTGGCAACTGCTTCCCTTCAGCTCTGTGTTTGAATTTGTCTTGTGTGTCGTGAAGACGGCGACACCAGCAGTGCTAAGCTGGGGGAGGAAATGAATGACCTTACAAAGCTCCGTATGATATTCCTCCAACGTGGCTTTTCTCATTCACTGTAAGGTCAAATGTTTGCGCTAAAGGGAACAATAATCCCTTTTTAAAATTGGTATTTGTTCTGAGTATAGGCAGGTAAAGGGAGACATAAATGTCTTAGGCTGAGCCTGTAGCAATGTAAAGCTTTTAGTGACATTAAGAAATAGGAAGAGCTCTTTAAGTAAAGTGTTTTGTTTTGTAGTTTGCTTGTTTGTTTTCTACTTAAGCTCTGTTTAAATCGCCTATTAAAATGCACTTTGGCACATGTTTTCATGCAGGCACAGAGCTGAGCTGACCCTTATTTACATGTCTGCATTCAAGTTTATACGTGTGCATGGGCTTTAAGGAGAGCTGTTGCTCTCTTCAGAGAAAAGGCACTGGAAACCTGTTGCCTTTTAAGCATTTTAGGTAAATGTGGTGTTCTGTGAAGAACAGCACGTGATGTAGCATAAATCTTTGGAAAGCCCAAATTTGTGTGTCTTGTCACTGCATCCTACTGGAAGGCAGACAGTTGGGGCGACCAACACCCCTTAAAACTTTCCCTTTGCCGTTGGTGTCTAGTGGCTGATGTTATTTTTGTTAGCTGCCGAGCCCTGATAAGCATGCTGCAAAGGAACCCAGTAACTCATGGTTTTGGGTTTTTTTTCTTTTTTTTTTTAATACATAAAATGAAGGTGAAAAAAGTTATTTGCTGTAAGCGTAGTGGAAGTCAGTGCTGGTGTTGGAATTGCAGCACGGAGCTGTGATTCTCAGTTCTTTTCCTTAATTGTGTCCTTCGAAAGCAGAGTCCTCTAGTGCTAAAGGAAGATGATGGCAAACTGCCTTGTTAACCTATTTTAAGTAAATCTGTATTGAGTTTCCTGCTGTGCCTAAGAGCTGCAAGTCCCAGTACAGTTTTATATTTTATCCCTGCACTAGCATTCTCTGGACTTTAATTCCCAACTTCCTTTCTTTCCAAGCCTGAAAGAAATGCAAATTTAATTTCACGGGAAATAAGAATATGCTTGAATAAGATGATTTTTTTTTTTGCCAATATTTCCGTGTCTCCTACTGGTTAGTAACTAGTTTTGAAGGATCTAACATCTCGCCTTTCTTAAAACAAATTCTTTGCATACAGAAGCCTCCCACAGGCTCCTCTGGCATGGAAAGGCAAAGCATTTTAGAAGGGAAAAGAATTTGTATAGAAGAAAAGATGAGCAGCGCACGCCACCTGTAAGATACTGATGGCAGATGAGGGAAAAGATATTGCTGATTTTTATTAATAATTAGTTTCATTTTCTATTAGCCCTCTTATTGTAGAAGTTCCTCCACAAAATTGTGGAGCGGATAATACATGTATCGTTAAAGCGTAGCTATTTCTGGAGTGCTTCATCCCTTCCATTGCAGACACAATTGATATTATTTAATAGTTTAGGTCAGGGAGTGCCTGCGAAAGCCTCCATTAAAGTAATACCTTTGAAATACAACTTTGGCTGTGGACTATATTGTGAGAGATTATCTTTTGGAAATCTGTTCTCCTCTTCATCACGGTCTCCGATTTTCTTTTTCTTGTGATATCACATCGAAGTTGTAGCTATGACCAGTGTACCCACAGGGAAAATACAATGTACAGCTAGCTCTCTCCAAAGGGATACAACACACAAAAATGAAGTACAGCAAAAGAGCTGGTAAAAAGGGCTCCAACCCCTATGTCCTACCAAATAAAAATATCGGTTCTTAAATATATGTATGTGTGTATATATATATATATATATATATATATACATATATATAGGTCGGATAGGTCTTTTAGGGGGATGTCTATTACTCACCATAGAGTTTGACCTAAACTCCTGGGCATTGATGCTGCCTTCACACCAGCCAGTCAGTCGGGGTCTGAATTTAGTCTTCGGGGTCTGAATTTAGCTTCTGAGCACGGGCTGGTCTAGCTAAGCCCTGAAGTGCCACTAAAACCAATCCGTACAGTCAGCTACGGGCTTAAGCGTTCGCTAATCCAGACCTATCACCACATCCTGAAGCTATCAGCGCCTCCCACGGCCCGTTTTCCCTTCATTTTCCTCTCAGCTCCCAACGTGGGTGATCCCAAGGGATGCAGCACAGCTCTGGGCCCGGGGCACAGTGTGGGACACAGGGTGTCATGGGCGAGCGCGGCAGCTCGGGGTGCTGCGGCTGGGAGCCGGCCACGGCAGCGGGAGCGCAGCAATGAGCTCCCGTTGTCAGCCAGCCGAGCTCTTGGAGGTTATGAGATTCTTTTATTGCACTAATTTGCAGCGCGCTGTGCTGACATTCTCTCCCTGTTGCACAGCGAATATATAAATTATGCCTGCAGGACGATTAACTGTTTGTCCAGGCTAATTGTCAGTATTAAATCTTGCTCAGTCACAGTTTTAAAGCTTAATTTAAACTCTCTATCTTTAAGGAATCTGTACTCCCACTCCCCCTCCCACCGCGAAGCGGGGGAAATAATAAAGATTTAATGGTTTAAGTCAGTTCCTTTGTAACTGCTGAAGTTATAATTGGGTGTGTGTATAGTGGAAGCATCTGCACGTGATGAGCCTGTTGGGTTCTCCTTTTGCTTTGGCCGGTAATGCTCGTTTCAAATCCCATTGTCTTTGGTAGCCTGGATTAATTTCTGAATTATGTATTATTGTTCGGAGACCCCGGAGCCAGAGCTATTCCCCACCTCTATTACTGCATAAATCTTGGCCATGTGCTTAAAACAGCCATGATTCATCCTGAAAGATGGCGAGCAGCACCAGCTCAAGAGCAAAACCTCGCCCCAGTGCGACGGGCTGGAAATTTGCACCGTGGAAGGACCGGGGACCCGCTGGCAGCTGCCAAGGATGCGGTGCAGGCAGCAAGGAAGCAAGGGAAAGACATGGAGTGCAGCGGGAGCTGGCTGAGCCGGGATCTGCTGAGCCGGCGTCGGCAAAGCGAGCGCGGGGGCAAGGGGGGTCAGGCCCTGCCTGCCCCGGGGCCGCCCGTAATTGAAAAGAATGAGGCTGTAGGTGGAAGGGAGCACAGAGGAGCAAGCGCGGCGGTCCCTCCGCTGCCGGCAAATTGCAGCCGTGACAGCCGCGAGGGAGGAACTGCTTGGCGCCGAACGGCACCTCGCAGCCCTCTGTTTCACGGCGTCGTTTATTAAGGCAAGTTATTAGTAGCAGTGGCCCGGGGGAGTGAGCAGAGGGGCCTCTGCTCGGCATCCGAGGCCCTGCGCTGCTCATCACACCTAAGGTTACGCTGCACCGGGGACACGGTCGTTGCCGCTCGCAGGGACGCTCCGCTTTTCCCGCTCCGCACCACATTTGCGGTATTCCCGGGGTGCCGGCGATCTGGGCGCTGCGACGGCTCGAGGAACCCCGAGGCTCTGGCCCGGCGCAGGTCCTGCTGCCCGTGCTGCAACTGAAAACCAGCCTGTGGTTTTAGTTAAACCCCTTTCGGGGATTTAGGTTGGAGAGAAGGGTTGGGGTACAGCTCAATCTACAATTTATCTGTAAGGAAGCAGAAAGCGTGAAGCCTTGAAAACCATGAAAGCCCCCACAGGGGTGCAAAATCACCTCTCGTAGGGGCAGAACAAAGGACGGGGGCTAAAATACCCAGGATGAGCAGCCCCGGTGGGGCGAGCACGGGGGGCTCTTCTGGTTAAGCAGGGAAGATGCTTTCCTTAGCATATGCTCTGCATATTTTACTGCCGGAGAAGATGTGGCGATGATTTAATATGCAAAGGTAGATGTGGCATTGATATGCATCCACACTGCATAACATGTGCATACATATTTCAAAGGTGGCACAAGAAAGCGCGTAGCTGAAGGCAAGCATTTATCAGGCTCGCGGTCAGACGGCTGAGACCTTGGCAGCCCTAGGAGAGCCTGCAGGAGGAGAAACAATAACACGTCTTGATTATTATTAGCAGTATTTTAAATGAAGAACCGCTAAGTGGCTGGGGAGCCGGGCGGCGCGATGCGGCGGGGGCTCCGCGCGGCGCTGCGCGCGGCCGAGCCGGGCAACGTGGGCAGCCCGGCGTTGGAAATTATTCACCTGCAGCCCCTGCTTTTCGCTCCGTACTGAATTTGTGCTCGTTTGCGCTCCAGCCATAGCAATGAAGTGAGCGTGTGTGAGTGCACTGTGCTGGGGTTGTTTTCTTCTTCTTCCCTTTTTTGCTCTAGGAATGCAGCTCTGCTGCACAGGAAAAAGGAGGCTTGACACAGAGGCACCGAGCGACTAGGGACACTACCCTGCAACCCGTGCTGCTCACACCGTTATTTATTTGCTTATGTTCTCTCTCTCTCGGTGGGTAGGAAAGCAAAGGGAATGGCAATTCTGCATAGGGCAAAGACCGATAAAGCTCTGCAGCCATCGAGAGCCAGGCCGCTGCCTTGCCAGTGCCAGACCAAGCCAGGAAGCAACCGGCCCGTGAGCGCTGCCCTGACACGGGTGCCTGGGGGCTCCCTCCTGCCTCGCTCTGTGTGCTGTGCCCAGCTGGTGGCAAACACGGGCCCGCGGGCTCGGGGGGCCTTTCTGCAGGGCCCGCGGCGCGGGGGGAAGCGCGGGCAGCGTGTGGCTGTTCTGCTCGGTGACAGCTCTAGAGACTCGCGTTTGATCCCAGTGGGCAGGGGGTCCTGCAGGGCCCTCGAAACATCCTCCAAGCCCGTGCACCAACATGCGCTTTCTTCATGTAAGACAGGCACGTCTTTCCTACCCGCTTGGAGTAGCTGGGTTTAGCGTGACGTAGGCCCAGCTCTGTGTGAGCATTAGACACACCTTGGTACTGATGGAAACCTGGCTTGTTCTGCAGCTTCCCTTATGTCTCAGTCTGCTAGTTACACAGAAATGCTGGCACTGCCCTTGTGTTTGTCCTGGGGTGCAGGACCCTGCCGTCTGGCCATGGCTGGCACCGTGCTGGAGGGACTAGGGCTCTATTCCAGACTTGACTCTACCAACACACCGTAGTCCTGTCCTGCTGGTTGCTGCATGGCTTGCGTGCCCTTTTAGCACTGCCCCAGCTCCTCTTGCCCTCCAGGCTCATGCAGATCCATGGGTTGGCACTGCTCATACCCTTAAGCCCTCAAACAGGAGTGGTGCAGTGAGCCCGAGCCCGTGTGCGCCTGGGTGGCTCAACCAGCCTCTTCGGAGGGGCTCGTGCGGCGGCCGCACGCTCAGGCTGGGCAGCGTGAGGGGTCCGGGCTGGTTTGGTGGCACAGACACGGTGCGGGGCCGGCGGGCGCCCCGGGCACCGTGCAGGCTGTCTTGCTGGCTGCCGGGAAGCCGGCACGGCGCGAGGAGGAGACAGGGCTTCTCCAGTGCTCGTGGCAGCGGGCAGCGCTCCCGCGGCCGTGGGAGCTGCCCGAACTCCACCGCTCTTTAATTATCTGGAATTATAGCGCTCTTCTCACCCTCTTTATGTTACGGTGAAAGAAATCAGGACATACATTAATTATCTAATCCGTATGTAAAGTGTCACATATAATTTTCCCAGAGCAAAAGGTTCTAGGTTTAAGACCTGCAATGTCCCTTAATAACTATGTGCAAGGGAAGAAAATAATATCCAGATATATGATTATTACAGCGGTCGTTGCCTGCTGTTGTTGTCTTTCCTGCATCTGGGCCAGCCCTCCTGCTGGCAAGCCTGGTGTGGGGGCACTTGTAGTGTGACCTTCAGGTATCCCCGTCTGTGACCAGGGACCTGGCTGGGTCCTTGCCGGCTGCTGCTGGGAGTTTAGGGCACAAATCCAGGACAGAAGTACAGCCTGGATCAGAAAAACCTGGAGCGCCCTCAGTTTTGTCCTCGTCTGCACTTGGAAAAGAGGAGAAGACCCTACAGCTTCCCTTTGATGAAGGCACAGCAGCTGGAGAAGTCGATTAAGAAAATCGATTAAGAAATGCAATAAATTGCATTTATTAGCCCCCATGTATGATGCATGGTGTTATGCTAATATGCATGAATTAATTACTGTTATTAATTCAATTGAATTAATTTGATATTGCGGGCGTGTGCGATGACGATTTATTGGGAAGGAGCAAGCCCTGCTCCTCCAAGGTGAGGCGAAGGGGAGCGGGGATGCGCGGGGCGCAGCCGTGTTTAGCCCCTGTCATCTTCACCTCTGTGGTCCGAGCGGGGTCTGCGCCGCTTCTGCAACCAGTGGTTCAAAGTGGGAAGCAATTCCCTCCGCCCAAGGTGATGCCTCTCGCGAGGCTGAATCTGGTGGCTGGTGAGAAAATCGTCTTGGATGCTTCAGGTGGGCTTTGGTCCAGAGTCTTGGTACTCTCTAAAGCAACTTTATAAGCCACAACCCTTATAAAAAATAATGATAATAATTAAAAAAATACCTAGCTCTGGTACCCGGCTGGGTGTTTGGGGGAGCGGCGAGCTGGCAGGTCTGGGGGCGCCTAGTGTATCCTTGAGCTGGCAGCTCCATGTCCTGTTTGGAACATGTCTGTACCTGCTATTCCACGAGACAAACCACAGCGCCCGCAAAGGCCATCGCTCCATAAGATCATTCAGTCATGTTGAAGACCAAACTTGTGATTGCTCTTACCAGAAGCTTGGAGCCCGGGCGATTTCCCTGTGCTGGGGCCAAGCCTGCCCTTCCCATGGTTAGCGGCAGCTAAGGGCAGCTCATGGGGCTGCCAGACGGCCCTGCGCCGCGCTGCAGATCGGTCCCAGCTCTTGCTAAATACGAGACCTTCTGCTGTTATATATGAGCCCCATGCTTTAGCCGCCCTCCCAGTTCAGTTCTCAGGTAGATCAGTGATGTTTTACTGAAATTTCCACCCGTGCCCCAGTTGGATGTGTTTTGCCTCTGTTATTTATTGTATCTTGTTCCCTACTTTAGTCACCTATCAATCACTGAGAGGCTTTATTGGGTGTTTTGCCCCGGCTCAGAAAAGAGCAGAGCAGAGAGGGTTTCGCCCCACAGGTACCCCTAAATGAGGGGCTGCTGCCTTGGCCATGTCCACAGTGCTGCTGGCACCAAGTGGGTCACCTGTAGCCAGCCCTGTCCCTGCTCTGGTGCCCCCAGACCTGGAGCGTCCCTTGCGCAGGTTCAGCTTGCCCTGCAGAGGGGCTTGGTCTGGCCTCCAAGGGAAATAATTTGTTTTATCAAGTTCTGTTGGTGCTCACCTGGGGGCCTTCTTTACCCTTTCATCTGAGGCTGTTGTGTAGCCATTTGGCGCGTCTTAGACATTTATCCCTAAGTCTTCCCTGCAAAATAAGGCTTTGTGATGCCCCTCAGGACACGGAAAACAGTTATCTGCTTGCTTCCTTATGGCAACCTGAATTATCCCATCCCATTTCAGTCTTTGGTAGACTAAAAACTGTCTCTGTCAACCTCTTGTTGCAGTTGGTTGTATTTGCCACAGTTCTTGCTCGTTTTTGCTGCTCTTTTCCAGGCCCTCCCTAATTTTTCTTCTTTATGAAGCTGTGGTTGGTGTCTGAAGCAGTGGGTGTCACCTCGGCCAAAGCACCAGAGAGGAATGAGTAGGATGGCCCTGCAGAGATGCAACTTGCACAAAAGCAGTGCAAGTTGCACCAAGTTTCACTTGCCTGTGAGGCATTTGTGAGGGCAGGTTGGCTTAGGGGCCTGGTTTAATGGAAAACCAAAGAAAAGAATTAACAGCCCGCTGCCCCGTACTGTTAACTGTGGAGTCGGGGAGCAGTGTGGCCCTGGGCAGAGGCTGGCACTGCCCATAGTGTGCACTAGGGAAGGTGACAGGAGACAGTGTCTTTTGTTCTTCATGCTCCAGAAATGATGTCTCGCCGAGCAGGATGCTCAGCAGGAAGCTGATGGCCGTGCCTGATTTTTCTGCCCTCCCAGTGTGGCCAGGGCCTTTTCGGTGTGAGCAAAGATGATTTGTCCCAGGGACAAGAGGGGCAATCTGGGCTGGAGCCCAAGGTAGGATTTGCTGCTGCTTCTGCCAGTGGGAATGGGGAGTAGAGATGTAGCCTCTGGCTGCCAGGAAAGCTCTGACAGCCACACAAGGGATGTGCCCACGTCCCTCCACGCTGTTGGGTTAGGGTTAGACTGGTGACAGGGGCGATGCTTTGCTGAGGCACGTGCTGTGGCTGCCCGGGCGGTCCCTGAGGACTGCTGCTGTAGGCAGGAGTGTGCTGCTGCTCCTTAGCGAGCAGGCTGCAGACAGTCTGCATCCCGTACGTTTCCTTTCCTTTCGCAAAGCAGGAAAAAAAAAAAAAAAAGAAAGCTTCTCTTGACACTTACAATTCCCCAGCCACAAAAGCTGTGTAGTTTCCAGCCAGGGCTTCAGATAAATCTGGTTTTAAGAGATGTGGTTTTATTGTGACACTAATGGCAAGAGTGAGCAGTTAGCAAAGTGAAAGGAGTTGAGAGATTTGTGGTGATGGCTAGGAAATAACCTGTGGTTGGCAACTATGGCCCAACAATAAAGCCTTCAATTCCTGATCTCCCCACAGGCTTTGGTTGTTTTCCAGCAACAGCAAGGAATTGTCAGGACAACTGGCTTTGCTTTCCGTAGGACACATGGAGGCCCTGCCCTGCTGGCACAGGGCAGACAACTTGAAGTCTTGGGAAAGGCTTGGATCATGCTGGGAGCACGATCCCGTGGCTGGAAGTTCTTCCCTTAAGGACACTGGGTTGTCACTCAGACATCTCTGTGCATCCCAAGAAGGCCAGTCTCTGAAGCCTTTTTCTCAAGGAGCATCTCCAGAAAGCAGCTGCCTCCTTCACCAGAGGACTGGTAGGGAAGGTAGATGCTCTCTGCCAACATTAGCTTTGATGAATACCTTGATCTGGCTCCCAGGGACACTAGGGTATGGAAGAACCTCCTGTGTGTTTTGCTTCTCTGATCAGTCTTAATTTTTCCTGGAGGTTGGCCCAATACTGCGGGAGTGTTTTGGAGTGCTGAAACTGGGCTTGCTCTTATTCTTGAAATGTTCCAGTTGAATCCCTTGAGAGTGGATAAACACAGATGACTATTTCAGCTCTGCAGCGTAATGGAATTCTGAGGGATGCCTCCGTTTGTAATTTCACTTTAGGAGCAGCTTTTACACCTGAAGGCCAGCCCGTCTTTGCTGTTTCTCGCTCTGCTTGTATTTGCCATCCTCTATAGCTACTGCAGCATTTCTGCGTGCCTGCAGCATAGAGCTCAGCATATGGGAAGCCCTTCAGCAAGTCCGGTCGGGTTTGCAACTGGACTTGAACTGCACATAGTCCAAAATAACCTCACAGCAGATCAGCGTCCAAAAGCACGTGGCAGGCAGATAGATCGTGCAGCCCTTCCTCAACACGTTCCTATCACTCTCCTCCTTACAGAGCTGCAGACCAAGGTGTAAATGAGGCCCTTAATACCTTACAGTAATTAGTAGTGAATTTCACTGTTTTTCTCTTCCCCCCCCCCACCTTTTCCTTTGTTCTTCTGCTGCATGACACATGGAAGACTTGTAAGATTCCACTCCCCTTTCACCTGGATTTGCTCTGCCCTTTCTGGGGAAGACAGGGGATTTGACTGTATTAACTTAATTGGCAAATGTATTGTTCAGACAGCTGTGACAGAGATGACTGTGTGTGTTAGTCGTCAGGTTAAGTAGCTCGTGGAAGCTTTCGACACCTCTTGCAGCTGCTAGGCTCCTCTGCACCAATTCAGGGTCGTCCAGCTTTGAAGTGGTCTTCAGGTAATGCACTGTGGGGTTGAGGAAAACACACCTGCTCTGGGAAAGCACAGGAATAAACACACAAACAGGGAGGCAAGGAAGCCACGTCGCTTGTGTGCGCGTTTGAAGTGCCTTGAAAAGTTGATGTGTAGCATAAAGAATTCAGCTTGAGCTTTGCCGAGCTGTCCTCTGGATTCCTCTTGACATTAATGAGCATCAGCCACCCAAATCCAATAAATAGCTTCCTAAATCTCAGCTTATTGCCCTTTTGTGCTTAGAAAAATGAGCCACAAGTGACCTTTCGTACCCTGGGTCCTTTCAGTTCACTTGAGACTTTTTGTGTCAGCCGTGGAGGGGTCTGATTATAGGGCTGGCTGGTCTCAAAGATGGCAAAGCAAAGATTATTGATCCGCTCTTTTAGCAGTCTGGCACAGGAAGGGGGACATCGTGGGAGTCCCCACTGGATGCAGAAGTGGAGCTTGATGCAAAGTTCTCAGCTATAAGGGGGGAAGAAGGACCTTGGCCACACAGGAGCGTGCAGCGCTGCTGGTGCTGCTGTGCAAGGAGGCAGCTCTCAGCAGACAGCGAGCTGTGACAAGAAAAACAGCCACGTCTCCGTGCCTGTATTGATGATGCTCGCAGAGAAGCACTGTCAATCTGAAGGGAACCGTCCCCTTCAGTCAAATGTGTCTTTAATGAAAAATATATACCCGCAGACTTTCTTTCAGCCTGTATTATTAATGTGACCTTTACTCAACTGCTTCCCTCTCCTTTTGATTTCTGTGAATAAACGTAATTAGGAAGTTGTGCGCTTCCCCCGCTGCAGCTGAGTTTCAGCAGCAAGGGGCTCCGATGCTGGGGAGGGAGACGGTCCCCAATTAGCTCCCTCAGTAACGCGGGGGCCAGCGCAAGCGGGGACTTGCAAATGCCATAAGGAGGTGCAAGGGCCCTGGCACGGGGTGCAGCTGCCCGCACGAGGCAGCACAGCCGGGTTTGCATGAACCCAGCGAGCAGAAAAACTTTGTGATGTTCCAAGGGCCCAGTGTGCGAGCCAGGACGCTTGCATGACTATGGTGAAAAGATTTTGGGGATGGAAATAGTTTGTTTTCAGCGCTGTAATGAGGGATCGTGCTGGGTCCCGGGGGAAAGCAGGCTCCAGCATGTGGCTTTCCATCAGAAAGGTGTGGGTCGCAGCCGGCCCAGCTGGTTCAAGCGCTGCCGGCCAACATTTGTGCTTGTAAAAGATGGAATGGCCTAAAACTGAATGTCCCAGAACAAGAATGGATGGAGAGTTTTGGACAGAAGCGTGTGGGCAGCCAGGACAAACCTCTCCCCAAGCACTCAACGCAGGGGTGAATCGTGTCCAGCAGGACACAGCAGCCCTGCCAAGCGTCTCTGCGCTCAGCTTGCCCTTTTATTGTGTTTTTTCCTACCGCAGTGCCAAAAATGTGTGTGTCTGCATGCACAGGGCAGCGCAGCAGAGGCCTGCTCTTCCTTGAAAACCCTCCCCAGTTCTTCCCGGTTTTCTTCTAACTTCCTTCAAGAAAAAAAAAAGATCTTTCATATGAGTAGGATGGATTAGGCTCGTCCTTTGCAAGCTACCTCCTGGTTCTGGTCACATCCAGCAATCCCTGAGGTCCCTGCGCATAAACCTATCTGGTAAATTTTTAGAAAGGGCTTCTGAATTTTGGCAGGAGCTGGGCTTTTGCTGTGCGAAGTTGGAAGCCAGCAGGAGATGTCCTTTGGGCATATTCACTGGTGCTCATGTGTATCTGGGAAGAATCAGGAGCATCGGAGATCCAAAATCTCTGACTCTCTTATCAAATCTTTGTTGCTTTTCTTTAAAAATAGGGGCCACTGTGTTGATATCGCTTGCAGTGTTGTGTAACACATTCATTCATATTTCTGAAGCACGAGGTGCTGTAGTTGCAGCACTTAGCCTTGTGATAAGTGAGTAATTCTGTCTTTAGTGCTGGCCTGATTTGTGCAAAGGCTCAAGTCTGCCCAATAACAGCAAGAATCAACCAAAATACTGAACAGGTGTGCACCGAGCGGGAATCTCTTTCTTCTGTCCTGGCAGGGGCCGGGGTCCTGTAGGCTTGTGGAGTGACAGGCTGTTTGGTAGCAGGTAATGCAGAGCCGCGAGGGGCCAGCCTGGCCGGGGCGCTCTGCACCATCCTTTCTGGCCTTGCATCCCTGCATTGATCTTAACTTCATTTATTGTCTGCAACACACACGGGCAAAAATGCAAATAAAATGGGTTGCCGGTGCCAGTTTTAACATCTGGGCACATTGGCTAGGGCTGCACAGGGCTCATTTGCTGCAGGTTGGAAGAGGGCAAAATTGCTGCTGGGGGAGATGCGGAAAAAGTGAATTTTGAGACTTGCCTCGTGTGAGTGATGGCAGAAGGTAACTTGCATGGACAGATCCCTGCACCCAGAGCAGGGAATCGGGACCAAGCTGCTGGGCCACGAGCAGTGGAGCAGCACAGGCCGGAACTGCTGCATGCATCACCAGATCCTGGAGACGGGAAGGGGGCAAAAAAGAACTGGGAAGAGGTTTGGTTGCAATAGATGCTGCTGCTTACCACCGAGCATGGGGAACCTGGCAGCTGCCTACGGCTATACTGCAAACAGAAAGGAGAGAGAGAGACCCAGTGCATAAATTATTCACTATAGATTCTTTGCTCTGCTTTAGCATGTGCACGCATGTGGGCAGGTGCAGGCGCGCGAGGCTGTGTCGAAGGTGCGCCGTGCAGGCCACGAGCGAATCGTTTTTCTGAGTCCTTCACCCTGCTCGGCGTGATCCATTGGGACGGTTTTGTTCCCGTCGCAGGCAGCGAGGCGGGCTGAAGCATTTCCAGTGTTTCTGGCCGTCTCCCGCGGCTGCCCTTCCCGCGCCGCTCCTGGACGCCGGGGCGCGGCTGGATTTGCATGCCGGTTTGCTTTGGATCGCCATGGCAACCGCTACCAAATGGCCTGAGAATAATGGAGGTGCTTTAGGGAGCCGCGAGCAGGCGCTGCGCGGAGCGCTGACGGCCAACGCTTTCCCCAAAACAACCAACAATGCAGCCCCGAACAGCTCTGGTGGCTGCGGCCCCGTCCCGTCCTCCCTGTGCCCGGGCTAGTCTCCGTGGGAGGGAAAAATCCGCTCGGGAAGGGGTGGTCGGTGGCAGCTCGAGGCGTGTGGTGGTGGCACTGCCGGGGTACCTCACCCTTAGGGTTCCTTGGTGATGGATCACACCAGCGCTCCGAGCTTCGCAGGCTTGCTCCTCATTTCTCATCTCGCTGTAGGGAGTTATGGCAGTTGTTGACTGTGGATGGTCTGGGAGGGCTGCGCTGTGTCCCTGGGCTCCGCCACCTGCAGCAGGTCTGTCCTGGTGGAACCTGAGCTCAAGGGTGCTGCTCAGGGCCCTGGCTCCCCTCTCGCCTCCTCGGCAACCCTGTTGGCGTCCCACGGCCGCGTGAGGCTTCGTGCTGCTCCTGGACCTGGGCCAGCGTCAACAAACCTCAGGGCAGGAACGCAGCGAGAGGCAGGAAATGAGGGAGCTGTCTGGCTTAGCGGCTGCTTCAGATCGCTCTGAAACACGACTTAAATTCAGCCTTGCAATTTCCTCCTTTCCACCCCCTTCACCGTAGAGCCCGTCACCCGCTTCAGCCTCTTGGTTTAAGCTGGAGAAGGCCCCTTTGGAAGCCCTGGGCTGGCCACAGCACCTGCGTTATTGGTGATGTGAGGCAACCAGGGCAATGGCTTTGAGGGTCTCTGTGATGAGAGCCGGGGATTTTTGCTTAAAAACCGCTCCAGCCTCTTGCTGCTTTCGGAGAGTTCCCCGTAACGGTAGAGCCAAGCAGTTGGTGGCCAAGAGAAGGCGCTGGGAGGCCGGGCAGCGCGCGGCGCCCGCGGCCTGCCCTGTGCGCCCACCTCTGGTGCGCCCGGGGCTCTCGGAGGCTCCTGTCCTGCAAAGCCCGTGGTTCTGCACGGCAGAGCACGGCCAGGGTAGCCCGGCTGCGCCCGGGCCGGCCCCGAGCTGCACGCGGCGCTCGCCGCCGCATTGCCCCGCTGCCGCCCTCCTCAATTAACACAGCAACCACAACTTTGTTATCCCGGGCATGAAATACGACTAATGAATCATGTCGCGCTTTGAAGTCACGTTAGATCTGGAGCTGACACGAGCTTTTACATCTGTGTCACTCCGCCTCCTCGCTTTTTTTCCTGTTCTTTTTTTTTTTTCCCCTCCTCCATTCCTCCCTGAACGGAGGCCGGCCACGGCGCTGTTTACCTGTCATTCAGCTCGGGAATTTGCATGTTAGTTAAGCTGTTAGCATGAGTAATTACGGAGCGGGTCAGCGGCTCCTCCCCGGCAGCCGGCGGGAAGCGCGTTGCCTACGGAGCGACGTCTCTATCGCGGGAGGCCTGGCAGCTCGCAGCGGGGAAATGAATGCAAACGATGACTCAGGGCTAATTGCGCTCTTTCACTCGCGCCCGGGCCTACGCTGCGGGCTTAATTAGGAAACAGATTGGGCCCTCAAAGCGTGAATGAAGAGCTGGGAGAGCGGACAAGGGGGAGCAGCTGCAGGACCCCTCGCTCTGCAGAGCGGGGCCTCTTCCTGCAGAAGGTGGTGGATTTGAAGGGGGACCGGCTCCACCTTTGAGGTGTTGTCCTCTGCGAGCACACAGTGAGAGGAATGGGGTGTTTCCTCAGGCGCTGCTCAGGTGGGCAGTGCTGGCCTGGCTGGGCTGGGAAGCTGCCGGAGGGGCTCCACGGATGCTCGGTCGGGTCTTGCCTGCATTGGTGGCTTCTCTCCAGGAATCTGTCTTGGTTTGACTTGTCCCCAAACTGTCTCACAGCCTCGTATATGGATCTTCTCTGTCTCCCTGTGAGAAAGGGAGATGCCGTTCACGGAGAGAGCAAATGACTTGGGCAGTGTCACAGGAAAGGGCTGTTGGAGCCATGACACCATCTCAGCCATGATGCAGTTCCTGGGATGTTTCTTCTCAATTACTGGCCAAATCCAGATGCCGTTGCACTGCTGAAACCCCCAAGTTGGGTAGACACATCAGTAACCTGCTGTAGAGGCTCGCATTCAGCGTTAAGATGTCCCTGTATCTGGTCATCCACAGATCAAAATTAGAGACTTGCTGGTGTTGTTTACAGATAACATCAGCCCATATGTCCCCAGAGCTCACATTAGCAGAGCGGGCAGCAAAACTGGAGTCCATCTTCCACTGTTGATGTGCAGAGGAAGTGTCTTGATAGCAGAATAAATTCTTAGGTCATCAAAAGATCAAAAGGAATGATAAAAACTAATTAGGATAGGAAGGTGCCTCAGGGATTGGTGTTGGGGGATCAGCGATGAGGACTCTGGAAGTGGAAATCTTGTAGAAGCCTGTGATCTTGAGTGATTTCTGAAAGGTCATGCTATGGCTGGGCAGCAGCAAGGAACGCCTGCTTTATTTCTGTCTTGGAGTCTCCACGTAGATGCTCAGCAGGAATTTGGAGGGGTCAGGCCACTGTCCTATGGTAACAACAAGAAAATCCTTTTCTGTCTTCCCTGTGGGAAATACTGCAGGAGATTGGAGTTTGCTGCCCACCACAGTGGGTGCAGCATACCCTTCTGAATCCTAAAATAAGGTTCTTCTTACTGAGGGGTTAGCAGAGCTATGGCGGGACTGAAAATCAGGTCGTGGACAACGTAGGAGACCGGGGCTTTGTCCTGCAAAATGGCTCTAGTGCTTGCAGCGAGGCGTGCTGAGTGTACCCGCTTCGCACGGGTGCAGCGGGCAGCACGAACCAAGTCCTGGGCTCAGGACATGGCCACGGGGAGCAAAGCTGAGAGCGCAACGTGCCCAGGTTACACAGTGCCCGGGCACAGGCCGGAGCAGCTCTGCATAAACCCTGGCCGGGAGGCTCCAAGTGGGGTTTGGCTCATTGCTCACTGCTCTGTGCTGTATTGACAGTCAAAAGTTGTAGTTAAGATACGTTTTTATGCTCAGAAGCATCATTTCCATATTTCAGTGCAAACTGCAAAATTAGCATGAAGCACAATATTATTTGAGAAAATTATGGCAACCTTGAATCTTTAAATTTGCACAGAATTGTTGCGTTTTTATATTGCTTCACATAAGGACAACACACTGGACAGTGCTTTTCTAGATCATTTTTTTTCTTGGCGGCACAGTGATGGAAGTTTGGCACATCCTTTCGTTCAGGATTTTCATTTTGTTTTCCTTCACTGACCCGTTTTCAGTACTTTGCAAATAGGAAATGCTGCGAATGACATGAGCAAATATGTTTCAATAATATGTTTCAATAGCAGTTGATCTGAATATTTTAAGAGTATAGCGTTTTAACTTTCGTGTCTTCATATGTCATTAAGGCATAGTGTTCACCGCTGCAACTTAAAGGGCAAAGCTTAGAAGGGCAAAATAAGTTTGAAAAATCTCTTAAAATGTAAACATTTTGAAATTTTTGTCAAGCTAAATTTTTTTTGCAAAGGGAACATTCTGTGGGAAATTTTCAAATATTGAATGGACTGAGTCCAGTTTTTGGAGCTGGACACCAGAGCTTGCTCTAAACCAGAAATTCTGTGTTTTGACTGGCCCGAGTATTGGCTGTCCTCACCAGGAGCCCACGCAGCACAGTCCATTTCTTTTATAATTCATGAGCACGACAGAATAAATCTTTTTAAGGTAATGTTTGTTCTGAGAGTAAATCGCAGTTGTTTGGAATGCTTAAACTTTCAATAGGACCCGCTCTAAAAGCCCAATTTTTAAACAATTGGATCGTGAGTGTAATATGAATGTAGTTAAGATGATAAATGCAGCTAATTTTCTCCCTCTATTAGCCCCTTTCACATGCTACTTACAAATGCCAGTCAAACTTGGCAATCCTTTCATTTTATTATGCAGTGACGAGGCGGCCGGATTAAAAATACATGATGGCATTTTCCAGCTTGGATTTATAAGCGCCACTGCTGTATCTAATCTGGGCCTGACATTTGCGACGCGCCGAGGGGAGCGCGGGTTGGGGGTGAAAGCGGCGGGCTGTGGAGGGTGCCTGTGTCCCCGGGAGCCGGCTCCCCGAGGGGCTCCGGCTGAAGTGCTCTCATCGTTGGCCACACAGCAATTCAAGCCAGCGCTGTAGGAAGCGCCGTGTGTTGGGCAGCTCTGCCCGTGCCCGCTCAATCCCAACGCCTGCGATTAATCCCGCTCGGCTCTGAAGCAGCCGGCATCAGCAGCGGGCCGTGCTCGGATATTACCCTAATATTGCAAGGAGCTTAATTGATAGCGCTTCTTATCTGATATGTTTTCTCAGCCTTATCTTGGGACTGCAGTTTCCATCTGCTTGTTTAATCTCTGAGGATTTCTCTGTTAGCCTGGCCTTCCAGCTGGAGGTTTTTGGTCTTTTTCCTTTGGTGCTGAAGGGGTGTGTGGGGCTGTATGGATTTGTACATCCAACCTGGCGTGGGATCATAGCAGCAGTTGTCAGCAGCCAGAAGCCGCAGCTCTAGACGGGCTCTTCTCTAACAGCCTGGAGCTGCGGGTCTCACTGCTCTATCCCAATGTCCCCTTGTCCAGATGATGAATGGGAAGCACAGCCTGGCTGTGGGGAGGAATCTCCGGTGTGTTGGCCTGCTTTTGCTTGTTATTATTATTATTTCCATGCACGTGAAGCACTTGGTAGTCTGAGTTCAGCCAATTATGGTTAGGTCTGTGACTCCAGTCCCAGAGGTGAAAAGCCCTGTGTCCAAGTGATCAGCTCTCCAGATCAGCTATTGTTTCTTTAAATGAAAGGGACACTAAAGTCCAATTATTGCAATAGAATTGGCTGCTGCTTTAAACTGAAGAATTTGACTCAGCTCAAGGGATATTTGTGATTGCCTCTGGCTTCCCTGGAGCTAAAAAATTATATGCTTTCCCTCTTCACTAAATTAAAACATAGTTGGATTGGTAGTGGGACTGAAGGAAGTCCCTGCCTGAAACCCCAAGTGTCAGCCTGCTTTGCAAACTGTAAGCTAGTAATTGGTTTGGAGATACTGAGTGAATAGGTAAAAAGGTATCTGAGTGATTCATGCTGGATAATACAGACCGCTTATAATGGAGGAGTTTAGCTTTCTTGCAACATTTTGCAGGCTGAGTTGTTAATTCAAATTCTGATAGATAAACACAATTAACATTTGTACTCTGTAAACACTAGATATAATTTCTGTTTCCCTTGCACCTCATCCTCATTTAAGTTCTCATCAAACAATTCCTTTGTTTCCCAAGCATCAAGCTCAAGGCAGATCCACTCTGTCATTCTCTCTGTGAGAAAATATTTAGCACTGTTTTTTTCTTAAAGTCCTACCATGGTCTGCAGAATTTGCGATATAGCTTATGGGCCTCAGCTATTCCCTGTTTTGTGTCTGTTATCCAAGGCAAACCTCCTGCTGAAGTCTTGGGGGTATCAACCCTGTGTGTGAGGGACTGGGTGGTGTTGGGTCTGCGGAGCTGCTTCCTTACCCGAGCCAGCTTTGAACGCTGGACCATGGTCCAGTAGGGTAGAGTTCTCCACAGTTAGGGTTTGCGGAATGTAAGAACAGGGCTGAATCTTCTTTGCTGCCAGCTCTGCCTCGTCCCCTTGAGGGGAGCCGTCACCCCAAAAGAGGGCAGTGACCCAGGTGTCCGTCCACGCTGCAAGGACAGCGCATCTGCCAGGCAACCTATGGCTCCGAGCGACTCTTGAGGCCGTCAGCCCATGGCTCCGGGCAGCCTATGGCTCCGAGCGACTCTCTTGAGGCCGTCAGCCTATGGATTTGGGCAGCCTATGGATCTGAGTGACTCTTGAGGCCGTCAGCCCATGGATCCGGGCAGCCTGTGGCTCCGAGCGACTTCAGGCTGTAGCCCTGGGCTGCTGGCCCGGGCGGTCTGTGAAGACGCCGCCGAGCAGAGGCAGCAGCGAGGGCCAGCCCGGATGCCGGGTGCTGTTGGGTGCACGCACCGGTCTGCTCCCTGCTCCTCGCACCGTTTGCCGAGGTTACAACAGGATAGCTGTGCAAAAGAGCGTCCTCCCTGGCCCCTTTATCTTTTTTTTTTTTTTTAAATAAGTGAAAGTAAGTCTTCTAAGCCAAGGTTAACAATATATATTTATGAGTCGTAGCCAGCTGCTTCTGTGTTTGCACATGTGTTTGTTAATGAACAGTAACCTAAGGGTCAGGTTATTATGTAAATAACCATTGTCAAGGGTAAAGGTGAAGAACCCAGTAATGAGTTGTGTCTCTCTGGCTCGCTCACAAGCCACTAATGAATATTGGATATTGCCATTTGCGGGGCTTTTTACCCTTGTTTTATCCAGGGGGGTGGGGGCAGGGGTGGGAAGAGAAAAAAGAGAAAGAAGTAAATTTGTAATTAACTGGAAATGAGTTCTTTCCCCCCTCCTTGAAAGCCGTTAAAGGGAGTTACTCCTTCAGTAGGAATTAAACGCGGTTAATCGGCCTGTCCCGAGTTGGGCCTCAAGCGCCTCCCCTCGCCCGCTCTCGGTTCCTTTGAGCCTCGGCAGCCCTCGTTGGGAAGAGGCGCGAATCGCCAGATAAAGCTGAGGCGGCCGAAGGCAGCGGGCCGGCTCGCGGGCTTCCCGGCAGGAAGGTGAAGAGCGGAGCGGCCTCGCCGCGAGTACGGACGGCGCGCGGGCGGGCGCACGGCACGCGCTTCCAATGGCTCGCTGTGCAGGGAGGCGCCTGGCTGGCGGACCCGGGCCGCGGGCAGGGCGAGGAGGAGCGGCGCGTCCCTGACTGCGTTACGCCGGCGGCGGGAGGCGGCCGCATGGGCTCCTCAGTGAGAGGCCAGTAAGAGCCTTGCCCGAAAGCAATTGTGGCATCAGCATGGTTGGAAAGGCCTTCAAGATCAGCAAGTCCAACCGTAAGCCCGTCAGCACCATGCCTGAAAAGCATGGCCCTAAGTGCCCCGTGTGCACGTGTCTTGAACACAGCCAGGAATGGTGACTCCACTGCTTCCCCGGGCAAAAATGCATCCCTGCAAGCCTCGGTTTCTCAGTATTTCTTCATAGAAGGCTTGGATTTGAGGGCTGAGAGCTGGAGCCGCTGGGGTCCGTGTCAGCTCCTCCAGGGTCCTTTGCTTCCCAACTGCGTGGGCCAGCGTGGCCCGTGGAAGCCCCTTCACGAGGGAAGGATGGATAGTGTGTCTTTAATTCCGGCAGGGATAGAGTCCGCAGCACCTTGTAGTGCTGTTTCTGATGGATGACAGCAATGCACAACCCCAGGGGACATCTGTCAAAAATAAATAGTAAAAATAATAATAATAAGATGCACCGGTCAATAATTACCCAGTAGACACAAACGGATTTTTTTGGGGGGAAGTGGAGCTTTGCTCACCCTCCCTGGCAGGAGCCAGGAGGGGACACAGGGCCCCCCATGGCATGGGGACATCCATAACCCCAAGGTGCGGGAGGAGGAGGAGGCTGCCCTGTCTGCGCCAGCCTCATTTGCTGCCTTGAGTAATGTCACGTTGCCACTAGGGTGTCTCTGCAAACCAGATATTGCCTCTCCAAAGAGATCCTCGCACAAATAAAAAGCTAAATAGAAATGATGGGCTGACTAGCTGAGCCTGTGCTTTTTACTTTTATGATTGAGAAATAGTTGTTGGAACTGTCAATAAAAATAAATAAAATTAAGTCCTCCTAGTTAGGTGAGGACAGGCAAGCCTACCTTTCTTTGCTGACAGGCTTTTTTGTTTTGTCTTGGCTTTTATATATGTAGAAAAAAGCACCATTGAGAGCTTCCAGGGAGCTGCGCTGGGGCGGTTATAGCCATTTTTACATCCTTTATATGGACTTAAATCCATTTACCGATGTGCTGTAGACAGAGAGACATTTTTTACAAGTAATTGTCATGTATACAAGGGTCCTTATGTGTCACAAAAAGATCTCACTTAAGAGAAATAAATGTGCTTTTCATCTCCTGTTGGCAGGAGCCGGGGTGGTGGGGAAGAGGGTAATTGGTGATCTTTTCCAGTCTGATAACCAGGACAGATCGGCGGGCAGCCCGGCGTGCTGGTGGCCGTTCTCTTCCTCCCGCGCAGAGGGGTCGGCGCGATTCAGAGGCGCTTTCCTCACTTGCCTTTCAATAAACGCAATGGATGTGATGAATATCTCCGGCTGAACCGCAGGGCTCGGTGACGGGAGCCGAGCGCTGCCCCGCGCGCCCCGGTGTCGCGGGAAGGCGTCTCCGGGCTGGCTGCCCTTCCCGCTGGCTGCCGCTCCGGGAAGCGCTGGCATTGCCCTCACCCCCTGGCAGAGGGGTCTTTTTGCACGCAGAGGCCCGTCTTTTTATTGCCTTTATTTGTAGGTGAAAACTTCCCTTTTGTGCGAAGGCTCCTGTTTTCTTTGAAAGGTTATTGCTGTTCTGGAGGGCTGCGATTGAAGAGGCTCCCCGGGGGCGGATGGAGCCTTGATAACCCCCTGCGTTACCCGTACCCTGCCTGTCGGAGGTCCTTTGAGCCTGGGCTTATCTTCAGCAGCAGCCGAGGTCTCGTCCTGCGGAGGTGCTGGCATCCCAGGGCACAGGTGTGATGAGCTGCAGGTTCTGCACCAGGTGTCTTGCAATATCTGCGTGTTTTCCCTTAGGGACACTAGTCTGCGATATTGCTCCCAAGGAAGATGGTCAATAACGTAATCGAGATGCATGCAGGAAACCCCGGTGGGCGCTTGACGACTGGTTAGGCTGTGGAAATAGCAGCTGGAGGCTGTCTTCGCACCGGCGGGCTAAAGCAGGGCACAGTTGAGGCCAGCAAGCCAATTGCAGGTCGTACGTCGCATAAACCTACCTATAAATAGTTGCCTGTCATTAGAAGGCAAAGCAGGAATGGGATCAGTTTCAGAAATGCAGCTTCTTTAGAAAGATGTGAAACCTCTGTATGTCCCACAACGAGCCTCTTTTCTGCAATGCATCATGTCTGGTTAATAAATCTGTAACACCAGTAGGTGCTTCATACTGCAAGGGTGGGCTTGGAGGTGTGGGATGGAGCGTGGCCTTGAAAGCAGAGACAGGTGAGCAGTGAGCTGGGCTCAATAAATAATGGAGGAATCGTGCTTGATGTTGCTGATGATGTAGTGACCTTTTGGGAGGCAACAAACAAAGGAACAGCAAATGACCAGCGCTGCTGATGAACAGGCTAGGTGAACCGGACACATCATTAACAGCAGCATACCAAAATAATTACGTGCAAAGGGGAGTGACGTGGTCAGTAAATGCAGCCAAGAGGAAGCGGTTCTGTGGAAGTTTGAGTTTTCCATTTTTTCGTGAGGAGATGGTTTTGTGGGGTTTCCCGAGGGTACAACAGGCTGCTCAGTGTCTGAGGGTTGGATGGAGCAGAGATGTTGTAAGGCCCACAGGCTTTGCTCTTGTAGCATTCCTGTAGACCAAGCCTCGCCTATAGGACATAGCTTATAGAAGAGCCCCCATGAGAACTGGGCTTATCGTAGCCCACAGGGAGAAATGGCAATGCCCAGGAGACACACTGTCTGATAAACAGCGGAGAAAACCAAAGTGCTCCGTGTCCGTAGGTGCAGTGCTGGTTAACTGACATTTAATAAGGGTTTTGGGGAGGGTTTTGTTGCTGTCTCGTCTTCATATAGACGTAGGCTCAGCCCTAGACCATGCGCCTCTGTATTTCCAGCCAGCTGGTTCGTAGTGCTGATGAGATGATGAAACTGGAATTTGTGAACGGGCAGATGTTAGACGGTTAGTCGGTGCCTGCTCCTCTTGCTGGAGAACATGGTGGTGAATGAGGAGCTCTTGGCAAGACTGTGGGGTGAGCCGGTGCTTTTCACATGCTCGTCTGTTTGCACGTGGAAACAAGAATGTTCATTATTGGTTATTCATTATTTTCCCATCTAAAAAACTCTGTGCCATTCAGTCAGGGAAGGGGAACAATAACGTGCTGACTTATGTAGCCCATCACACATCCGGAGTAACAGAAAATGAATAGGCAAATTAAACACTTTTCCCCAAAACTCAGGCTGAAAGTGATTCAAAGCAGCAAATGCTCTTGAATAGCAAATACATCTGCAGAAATTAAGCTTGGTTACGATGGACTTACAAACAGAAGAAAGACCTGAATTTGCAATGAATAATTGAACTAGCTTTGCTTAGCAGTTTTACTTACCCAAAGCGATGATAATTTCCACTTTGTGTAGCACCTTCCATCTGAAGATCTCAAAATGTTTTACAAAGCCCATTAATCAGTTCTGGGGAGGCCCCCTCCTCTGCTCGTTTTTGGCAGGATATGGCCCCATTTAATGCTGAGGAATAGAGTGGATTTCCTAAATTTCCACACAGCAAATCACTGCCAGAGCTGCAGGCAGAGCCCAGCTGTCCTCCCTCCCCAGGCCTCCCAGACCCTATTACTTCTCTTGTTGGAACTAAACAGCAGAACTTGGAATTAATTTCCCAATAACGTTGGAATAGTATCAACTGTAAACTGATTATCACCGTAATAAGCTTACCACAAAAGAGTGCAAAGTAATCTTAATTATTTTTGCTAAATGGACGTAAACGGTGGAGAAAATACGTCAACTTAAAGACGTTTTGCCTGAAAGCAGGAACAATTTTGTGTTTCCTTTTTCCCATTTGATGTTTCCGAAGTAAAAACAAAGGAAGTCAAGCAACTAATGCCACTGGTTGAAAGACACCCTGACTGTTTTGTGCAAAATCCACTTGAATGTAGTCTGAGTCTCCGACGTATTTAACAAAGCTGACCATCGGAATTGCTCTCTATTGCCCAGTTGCTTGTGCTGAGCTGCACCAAATCTCCCTGTTTTGCCTTGTGACCGATCCCTCTCAGCCTCCCGCGGACTCTCCGAAGCAGGAACACTTGCTTGCTGGCTGCCTGGGGCTGGGGGCTGCCTGTGCTTTAGTGGGGAAGAGCATATTTGTGCCACCAGCAACGGCTGCCTCGCAAGAAGACTTAATCCACTGCCATCTGTCTTTATTATGCGCCTATTGTTGGACACGGCAGCCTGGAAATCTAGCGATGAAACCCAGTCGTTCATTGCCATTCATCATAGTTATTGCTGGAGTTGTGTAATGAAGAGGGGAAGTGCTGTTTATTGCTCTGCCCTCTTTAGAAACTATCCTCGGGGGTAGTTATGGATGGTTATTGCGCTGTTCTGTCTCAGCTTGCTTTTGTTCTCGGGGACGGGAGGCTTTGCACGCTGGCTTCGCGCGTGAAGGTCAACCAAAACTGGCCAGAATTAGTACAGCAAAAAACTGTCGGTGGAACCAAAACTGGCCAGAATTAGTACAGCAAAAAGCTGTCAGTGGAACCAAAACTGGCCAGAATTAGTACAGCAAAAAGCTGTCGGTGCCTGTGCTCAGACACCGTTCTGCCCTGTGGAAAGGCAAAGGTAAGAAATAGCCAGAGCCCGGCCACAGTTTAAGCATTAGTAGGGTCAGGAGTGGCGCTCTTCAAGTCTTTGGAAAGAGCTAATAAGAAATAGAGGTGCTTCTGGTTACAGTTTGTATCCCCAGCGGCTTCTGCAACCTGAGATTTTAGCCAAGCAATGGCTAAAATTCAAGCAATGGGGCTTGAGTGAATGCCGGCGGAGAAGCAGGGATCAGTGGGGAGGGGAAAGACACGCACTTAGTTCCCTGCTGCAGTGCGACGTGTGGGTGGGTTGCATCTACACCGTGTTGGGGTTACCAGGAGAAATGTTTGCATGATCAAATCAAATGATACTGTAATTCAGTCAAGGTCGCTAAACTTAAGATTTTGGAGCATTTGTGGAGTATATGCTTGTTTTGGATCTTAAGAGGCCGTTTTTGTACTAGCAAATGGTTGATCCAGTTGAGACAGAGTAACAAAGGATCTGAACGTTCATGCAAAATTTAAAATAACCTTTCTGCAAAGTAAACCATCCCCATTGCTTCTATTTTAATAATAATAATAAAAAAATCTGCATAGGTGGCTGCTTGCTGTAGGTAGCAGTAGCAGATGGAAACTTTGCAGAGCCTTAAAGACTAAGCACTAAAAGTAATGTGGTTCCATGCAACAAGAAGCAACGGACTTGGGAGGTCATTTCGGAGACTCGTGGCATGCACAGAGATAACTCTGAGTGAATCAGCAGCAGCATCTTTGTGCCAGCAACGAGGGAGTTGGATAAGGAGCCTCCAAAATGAAGTGCTGAACAGTTGTCCATCCAGGTGTCTGAGCTCATAACCTGACGGTGCTTCTCGGCATCATGTGCAATAGGTATGAGACAGACTTTATGTAAAAGGGTGAAGGCATTTTCATGAGGTAGAGATCACAGGCCTGTTTTCAGATAACATATAGGCTAGGTCTGGCAAAGCAGCTTCTGAGGATGGAATTCGGCAGGAAGGAATTAACTCAGCCCCTTGGTATTTATTGAAAGGGAAAGCTCTTGGAATTCCTTTTTTTTTTTTTTTTTTTATATGGGCCAGAAAGCTTAATTCTTAATGCAGTACAGCAAAGCACAAAGAATTAAATTGAAAGAGAGGGGCCAGACGAGGTTCACACTGGCCTCATGCAAACCATAACACTGCAGAAGCTGTCAAGGTCGCTGCTAGGTGCCAAAAATACAATGTGAGTCAAGCGAAAGATCCCTTGCTGGTGACACAGAAAAAATGTGTTCCTGGGGGAAGGCAAAGATTTGTGGAGGTTGACTTGGGAAGACCTTTGGACCGTAGTTCTGTTTCCCCTGAAGTGGCTTTACTGGAAGAGGAATACATCTGAACAGACAGCATGGCATATTAAGTACGCTTCTGCAAGACACAGGTTGTTGAAGATATTAATTTGTAGCAGTGGACTGTAGTTTAGTAGTGTTATCCTAAAGAGCTTGCACTGCGTGTTGGGTTCAGTGCTACAACCCTGTTGTAGTCTCATCCAGTGGGGAAGTGGAGAATTCTGCCCCAGTAATCGAGTGCTTGTTGATGGGGTTGGCAGCCTCGGAGCTTGATTCATTGCTGGCTCCTTCAGTTATGGGATGGCACCAACGGAGCATGGACGCGCTGGCATCTTGTGCAGCAGAAACAGGAAAAGCAGGAATTCCTACGTGTTACAGGCTGGTGGCACTGGGGACCTGGAAAATAGAAAGAAAATGAATGAATCAAAACAAAAAATCAAAAAAGCCTACGTTTTTTCACATGAATTTTCCCACAGTTGCATGGATTTGCAGGTGCCGGGAGGAGGCTCCCTAGGCCGAGTAGCGGCGCTGGACACATCGCAAGTTAATTGATGGAGTTAATTGAGTATCGCATGGGTGTTTTCATCTCAAGCACGTGTTGAGTTGTGGAAAGGAGGGTAGTGTTCCTAAGCAATGAATGGCTGTACTGCTCTGCTAGAGCAGAAGAAAGTCATTTGGATGCGGGCGAAAATGAAGCATGCCCTCGGTAGGAGCTCTTTAAGCACCGGGGAGATGATGAACAGCTTGGGAAAGGCTCTTCTGAAGGTCAGGGCTGGTGTGAAGGTGAAAAGTGATGGTGAAGGTGATGTTTCACCTGGTGTGAAGGTGAAACATCACAGATCTAGCTCAGATCCAAGCTAGAGACTCTTCCATTTTATTCCCATTGTATCTGAATTCTTTACAATTTCATTTTAAACATTGACTTTCAGGGAAAAAATGCCAAGCAAAAGATCTTCCTCAGTAATGTCCCATTTTTTGGAGGGGTTTGGGTGCCTGCTCAACTTCAAGCACATGATTATCCCTTTAAAACCGATGAGCTTGAAGTCTTAGCAAGGAACAAACCTGAACTGCTTTTGTTTTCGAATCTTTCCACCAGTTTCCTTAGGAACTAATATTTGTTCTAAGGAGGTATTCAGACAATTTTAGGGTGGCTTAGGTATAATTTAGAGCATTAAATTGAGAATATTTATTTAAAAGCCCTCTCTGGATTATAGCTCCCCTTACTTTAATAGTCAGGTTCAGGTTTATGCACAACAGATCTTGATACCTGCAAAAACATTCTGGTGTGAACCAGAGTGTCGGTTGTACCTTGATGCTTTCCTATCAAAAGAAGTTGCATTTTCTGGTCAAGAAAACAGTCCATCCTAGCCTTTTCAGGAGAAAATGATGGCATAATGAACTACAGATATGGCAAGGGAAAGGCAGTATTTTTTAAAACGTAGCAGAGATGGGATCTGTGTCCTGTGTCCTGCTTTACCATTAGGTAATTTTTCCTCCATTGCTCTGCTATTTTCTCTCACCTTTCCTTAGCTTATTCATCTGGAAGATCCACCTAATTATATTAGTCAACTTCACGGAGGTGTCTGGAAGCTTAATTAAAACCTGGGAAAGCTCTGCAAGAGCTGCTGCCAGAGCGCCCGGGAGAGGTGGTTGGCTTCAGACACCTGAGTGAGAAAGGATAATGCATCGTGACGTGGCTGAACATACCGATCTGGCACACGGGGCTCTGCTGGATGGTGTTTTTAGTGTGCCCCCATGAATTCTTGGGAAATCCTGAGCATCTTCACGAGCGACCGGTGCAGACGTTCATTTTTGTGCTTTATGGTATATGAGCAATGTTAGCCCTTGTGTTTCCACGTAGATAATTTTGAGGGGGAAACATAGAAGTGAATGCAGCAAAAAGCTTCATTTTTCCTCCCTCTTAGCAGAATTGGCCAACGCTGCAAAGTTGGTCGGGGCACCTGTGGCCGGTGGCTGTCAGGTCTCGTTCCACCCTCTGGAGGATCTTTGCGTGATGCCCCCCAAGGGGTGAATTGACATTCATTGCTCCTCCAGGGGAAGAAACATATGGAGGCTCCACCGGGACCAACTCCCTGATCTGAATTGCCAATCAGTGTGTGAGCCTCAGCTGGGGAAACCTTGCTGCTAACAAGCCTTCATGCTCCCCCAGTTCTCGTTGCAATCTGTCAGCTGCTAAATATGGTTTCAGCATTGCTCGAGTCGGTGAGGAACCCACAGCACCAGCTTATTACGGCGCCGTGGTGCCTTTGCATATTTTAGGCGCAGCCACTTTCTGTTATAAAAACCTATTAGGGCTTCCCTAGTAAAAATCGAGTTAGCCTTAAAAAATGCAATGTTTAGTGCGAAGGTGAAGGAGACTGTTTCTGCTTGGCTCGAAGGAAATGTGTTGACTTGTTTGCATTTGGCTAATTTAAATACACAGCCGCTTGTGAAGTTCCGAGGTTTGTCTGTTTGTTTCTGCTCCCTGCACTCCGCCAATGGAGTGTATTGTTTCCTTGCGGCTTCCACCGAGCTTGAAATTGCTGGCAAGGCAGGAGGAAATTAGTTTGTAATTAAAGCCAAGCTAATGACGTTTCCCACGGCGCCTGCTGGGGGCTGTTCCGCCCTTGTCCTCGCTGCGAGCGTGGTCGGGCCTCAGCGGGGATGCGCATGGGGCTGCGTGTCCCACGGCTCGTGCGGGGCCGTTGCCTCTTGCAGTGCTCAGCCCCGCTGCACCCCGGGCCGTTGCCTCCTGCAGTGCTCAGCTCAGCCTCGCTGCACCCCGGGGCCGTTGCCTCTTGCAGTGCTCTGCTCAGCCCCGCTGCACCCCGGGGCCGTTGCCTCTTGCTTTGCTCTGCTCAGCCCCGCTGCACCCCGGGGCTGTTGCCTCTTGCAGTGCTCTGCTCAGCCCCACTGCACCCCGGGGCTGTTGCCTCTTGCAGTGCTCCGCTCAGCCCCGCTGCACCACGGTCTGTTGCCTCTTGCAGTGCTCAGCCCCGCTGCACCCCGGTCTGTTGCCTCTTGCAGTGCTCAGCTCAGCCCCGCTGCACC
>VZSG01000350.1:248652-270075 GCA_013398315.1 Nothoprocta pentlandii | reverse complement strand
GTTGCCTCCTGCAGTGCTCTGCTCAGCCCCGCTGCACCGTGGCTGTCCCGTGCTCGCGGCGCTGCCGCCTGCCCCGCGCCCCGCAGGACCCCCATTGCCCCCGGCCCTGCAGCCGCTCCACCGCGTGCCACGTCGGAGCAGGGAGCGCTGAGCAGTCCCGGCTGCAGCCAGAGGCACGCAGCTCCTGCCTTTGACGTTCTGGGCTTCCTTGCTCAAAGCCGGTTGCCAAAATGCTCCCTCTGTGCAGCAGATGGGCACCAAGAGGCGGTGATTGCCCGCATCACAAAGTGAATTGGAGGCTCTTGGCTCCTCCTGTAGTAGCCAAGGCACCGGGCTGGCTGGATGCAAGCAGAAAGTCTTTGGCGAGCAGACCGCTCTTTGAAGGAATGTGTGATGGGTTTTATAGAGCTGGAAGCCCTCCTGAGTGCTCGCTGAATGTAGCCCCGTGGATTTCTACTGTGGCTTGATCTATTTTCTTGAGACTGATTTTGAAGATTAGACATTTGCCTGCATTCTAGTGCTGTCGATAAAGCCACAAGGGCAATTAGAAAGTTTCCTGAATATTTTTTTGGCAGCAACGCACTTACTTTCTTAAAGCAGCAAGCCCCATGCAGTCGTGTCCCCTGCATGTACCTGTTTCTCTAAGGAGCTTCAAAGTCAGGTGGCAGTTTCTAGGAGATTTGGTACTGACGAGATGGGCATCAAATGTGTGAATCTCCTGCACAGAGACTACCAGCAAGATACCTGCCCATGATTTGGGTGCAGTAGAAAACCCACGTGCAGTGGAAAGAGAGCAAAGGGGCCTATAGCAGAGTTCTGTACTGCAAGGAAAATTAAATGAATAAAAATTCATTAGCAACCCCTCTTTCAAAAGTAACCTCACCATTTGGCCAGAATCACATGGGGCTTGATTCCAGCTCTGATATAAGCATTTCATCTTGTTTTGGAATAGGGGTGTATTGCACACCTGTGGCAGCATCACACACGTTAGTGCTTTTGCATATCAGGGCCTGGAAACATATATGCAAGTCTATATAGTTTGTGAAGTGTCTAAGTCAGTTTTTCAAAACGAAATGCAGGCTCCTAAGGCCTTTAGTGCTAGATTCAATTGGGGGTTAGAAAGTGAACATAAGCTTGTGATACCGAAGGCTTTCCCCCTGCTCCTGCCATGCCCTGAAGTTCCATAGGTGCCATTATTTTATCTTAAAATTTACCCCAGACTCCGTGCCTGGCGTGGCTGAAGGGCTGGCTATTACCCTCCTGCCAAAGCTGTCCCATGCAGGAACAAAATGTGTCTCCACCGAGCCCCCAGGGAGGGTTATCTGCAAAAATGGAGGAAAAAAAGAGAAGTTCCTGGACAGAAGTGAAAAGTTGGGAAGTTCCCCAAGTGGTTAAAATAAACTCCCTGGCAAAAACGGTGAAGCCCCTTCCCAAAACGGTTGAGCCCCTTCCCAAAACGGTGAAGCCCCTTTCCAAAAGGTTTCCCAGCAGAATTGTAAGAATCCTCTGAGCCGATCAGAGAGGAGGAGCGGGGGTCTCGCTATTCAGACTCCTCACTCAGACCTCATTTACAGCTGATGGAGAGAAATGGGCACCTCCAGCAGGCAACTGCTCTCATCTTAAGCGGGGTGGTGGTTAAAATAGGTCAGAGAAATCACTTCTATTTCTTTCCACTTTACGCATTTAAGAGACTAACTGGAGTACAGACACTTGCCTTGTGGACCTCTGACCCTAGGGGACATGAATCCCTCGGGAAGCGATAGCAGTGAAATTCCTTGCTCCCTTCTCACTAAAACGCATCATTTTAAAGCAAGACAGCGACTGGCAGAGGACATCCCAAATCCCGAGCTGCCAGCACAGCGTGCAGGGAGAGGTGAATATTCCACTGAAACACCTCAGCCTCAACTCTGCCTGGCTGGAGGATTTGGGACCATCCAAAGGGCCGATTAGGATTAATCCATTTACCTGGGGAAATCGCTTTGAGAACCTCAGGTGTAAAACAATATTGGTTATCAGCATCATCGGGCAATGATATGGTGTTCTGTGAGTTCGGAAAAGGAGATTTTCCTCTGAAGCAGCCTCTTCACACTTTCCCTGAGTGAAGTATTTTGCTACTCAGATTTGTGATTTAATAATCATAAATAATAGAGCCCTTAGTGCTATATTTTTAAATGACTGAATGGTGAGAATCTACTTTAAGAAACTGTATGAATGCCTATCACTTGTGTGCATATAAATGTATTCAATTAGCACTCAAATCTTGAGTTATCTCCTGATGGAAGGCAAAACCTTTTGAATTGAGTCCCATGCAAGAAATACTGTGTCATTTAACTCACAAAAGGATGCTATGCACTTAACAGATAATGACTGAAGAGGATTTTGCTGTATTGCCTGCTCAGCTGCTTGCGAGGACAAAGAAAATAATTCCCCTTTTCGGATCCTGTGGGGTAATGAGGAAACCCTCTCTGCACTGATCTCAAATAACACCGAGCCGGGGAAAGGAAATAGCCCGATAGGCTAAAGTGGCTGGAATTTCATTGTCATGGTCTTCCATGTGCTTTCCATGTTTTGTCTGTGCTGCTAAGCCACTGGCTAACCTGTCTCTGAACCTAGCACCAGCACACAGAGATTACTCACCCTGGATACTGCACTCCAGCAAATGCAGAATTAGCCCCGGCTAAGTAATCTTGTTAGCGTGATTCAGTGTTAAATGGATCTCGATTAAATGGGCCTTTATATTGTCCCAGCTGGAGATGATAAGCCTCCACGAGGACGTGGCAGGAGAGCGAAGGAAATTGCTTTCCTTCAGCCTGGGACAGTTAACCCCAGCAAACTCTTTCTGCTCCTTCCCTCCTTCGCTGGGACTGCCTTGCGGGGACGCCGGGGCCCTTTGCAGCGGGAGAGCCGGCGTGGGGCCGAGCTGCCTCCCTCTGGGACAGCAACGTGCCACGAGCTCCTCTGTAACAGGGTGTCCCGGTGTGGGAGGCAATCCTGATGGGCTCTCTCCATGGTTCCTTTATGAAGCTAACAAGTTATTTGCTAGTGCTCCGTTCATCCTGCCCGTCTCTCCAGGTGCTGGTCCTGGGGTGTCTGAGCATCCTGGAGTGAGCGCAGCCGTTGCCACCAAGAGCTTATTAAGCAGCAGACACTGCGGAAGGCAGCGGAAATATCTGGAGTCTCATCTGAAAAGTAATAGATGGCTTAAACGTGCGCCTGAGATTTCTTGGGGATGGCCTGGGGTTTATCTGGACGAGATCGAGGTCACCCTCGCCAGTGTATGGGAACCTGGCGCTTCGTTGCTCCGTGCTATTAGATGTGGCAGCGCGCGCCGGCCGAGTGAGAGGGACTTGGCATTGAAGTCCCCCGGGGTCTTTACAAGTGGAAGCAAAACCCACGGGGCACCAGTGCGAGGGAGATGGCAGGGGACAGAGGATGGCAGCTCTTGATCAGGGCTCCGGGGGATGCAGAATTGCAGATGGAAGCGGCGGTCAGAGAAGAAAAGTCAGATATTGCAGCTCATCTGCGGGCCCTGCTCCTGGGCAGCGTTAGGGTACCAGCTTGCTGGTACCAGTGGCAAGGTGGGCACGGAAATGCCCGTCCTTCCTCTCCATGTTCTCCTTTCACATCTCTGTTCTGGTCCTGCTATGCATGAGTCAAACAAATCTGCCCAATCAATTTCTGAATGGACTCCAAAATAAAGATGATCGGCACGGAGTAAGAGGATGTGACAGGACACATGTAAAATGTCCACTTTGCTGAGAGGCATACGATATCTTTTTTCCAGACCTTTGACAGAAAGATGATAAACATACAGTTACTTGAATTTTTCCGTAAATTTTGCGTTTGAGGTGGATTTACAGGCTTACTAAGTTTTCCAGACATGAATCCCTGTACTGCAAAAGCAGCCAGCTTGGGAATGGCTGCAGACAGACTAGAAATGGTATAATCTATTAGAGATTTCCTTCATTATCCCTCTAATCAAGGCTTCTATCAGTCTCTTTGATGCACTGCTGGAAAAAAAGATCTTCAAGTAAACTGATGCTGGAGATAATTAATTAACTTGACGTCCTTCTGCCTTAGAGACAGAGACAGCGTAAGAAAGAAGTGGTGTCCTTTGCAATTACTGACTGCAGTTTTTCATCCTAGCGCTGACAGTTTGTAGGACATGAGGAAGAAAAGCATTTTACCAAAATTTCAGGCTTTGCAATATTTTTTCCTGCTTATTTCTCATGCTGTTGGATAACAGTCTTGCTGGTGAAAAATTCCTTTAATCCCTGATCACTTTTGGTGTGGTTTAGACTGGTGAGATTGCCTTCCTTGTGTTTTCCTCCCAGCAAATCCCCCCAGCTCTGCCATCTTCCCATGAAATGCACCTTTATTAGGATAAAAGAGAATATCCAGAATAAAACCTGGTTCAGCAGAGTGATCATTCCCTTGCACATTGCCGTAGCGTTCTGCTGGGCAGACGGCGACGTTTTCCTGGGGGTTTGGCAGTCGGGAAGGGGAATGATGTCTGTTCTGGGAACCTGCCTTTTCCATGCAGCCAAAATGCTTTTTCCAAATGTCTGTGAAAATCTTGAGACGTGATTTGTCTTTCTAATGAATTAAGATAAGATTTAAATTATACTGTCAAACCAGACGTGGGAAAGCGAAGAAAGGGCCCAATTCACTCAGACGTCTTTCCCCTTAACAAAGTGCATCCTTCTCCCCTAAGATTTCTTGTGTTCCCAGCTCTTTGAGCGCCTGGAAAAAAAAACATTTTTCACTATAATCAAGTCTATTTCCCCTTAAATTTCCCATTTTTGGCACTGCTTGAGCTGCCAGCCTGGTGAATGCACAGGCAGACTGTCATAGCTCTACACTGCGGGTCAATCAAAATGGCTCAAACTGGATCCAAAAGTATCACTAAAAAATCAACAAATGCCCCATTTCCAAAGGAAATTTCTCCAGTAGTATCCTATAGGCAAGACTGTTGAATTAGGAAAGTTTTACAGCAAAAGCAGGGATTTGGTTCGTTGTCAGCAGCCTGCACACGCGGCAGGGATTTATGACACGGCACGCTGCTTTAATTTGGTTGAGATCTAGCAATTTGTCACCAGAGATTTGCAAGCAAATCAATTAATACTTGTAAGAGTTATTAAAAATTGTAAAGAAGTCAGGGATAGGATTGCTGGAGCAGCAGAAAGTTCTCCTTCTCTTTCTGGAAAACTGCTGTTGTTGATGCAATGAAAACTTCCCCGATGAACTTTTACATAACAGAAAGACCAAATCTATAGACCTGAGGCCATGTATCATTGCTCATTCATATTTTTTAATACCACTCCTCCTCTGCCATGTGTTTATGGGATGTCTCATCATTGTGAGCTGCTGTGGGGGTACCACAGCTCTACTGGTGGCAAATAATGTCTCCTGGTGTCTACGGTCCCATTTGCAGCATTACCTCGTTCATTGCCTCATTGCAGCATCTTACTTCATTTTCCATAGTTAAGGGGAAAATTGTAGCTGGTGAATGTGTCCTCTCAGTTTATCTGTGTTGCTTTTTTTTTTTTTTTCCTTCAAAGTCATTAAGAAATTAATGCTTTGGTGGTTTGTTTGTGGCCTCTGCTTGGCTCCTGATGAGGTTATAATAAGGATTACAGACCTGAAATAGGAGCTTTGCTGGCTGCGTTTTGATGCGATGCAGACACCTTGCAAGGGGTTGCTTCCATGCAGAGCAAGCCGCGGTTCCTCGAAGCCAGCTTGCAAGGAGGGGATCACGTGCCTGCATTAAAAACTCCGCTCCCTCCAAAGGCTCTGCAACCTTTGCTCTCTTGGAAAAACAATTCTGCAAATGTGAGTCAATAGGGAAGCAAATGTTTAAATAATGTTTTTGAGGTATTTGCTTGACGTGACTTTTTTAGACATCTAACCTGTTTGTAGAGGCAGCTATTAGAGAGCAAACCTCCCCGCTCTGCTGTCCCAGACCAAACACGGATCTGTGCATCCTACCCTGCAGCGACTCCGGTCACCCGGCCGCTTCCCTCAAGCTGCTGAGCGTCGGGAAACAGGGGCCAAAGCGGGCAGATGCTCTCTAGTAACTGTGGCCACCTTTGGAAAATCAAGGAATCCCCTTCTCCTGACTAAGCAGGGGACAACTGCTGCCACGACAGAATTTTCCTCTTCAAAAGCCTGCTAAAGCGTCTGCTTGTAACCTTTAGCCATTTGAAAATGGCCATTAGAAAGGCAACTCTCTCACAACTGGTAATTCCTCACCCTGGTCTATAAGTACTGAAAAGCTCCTAATAACCATCCTTTCTCACACACTCCTTGCACACAAAACTCTTTTTTTAAAAAAAAATCTGCTAATTAATTTTAAGCCTCTTTGTGGCAAAGCCTAAGAACTGGATTTACCGAGATACCAGGGGGTCCATCTGGTGCAAAAAGCTCGCTTCCTTGCCAAAGTATTTGTGTTTCAGTGAGAGGGAGAGCACGTCTTAGGCCTAGACATTCCCCATTGGCACATTCCCTATTGATGCTGGTGGTGCTAACCATTGGCAAAGTTCTTAATGTTTTGGGGCGACGGCGAAGAGATTCCTCTGCCAGAAGCCAAACTGGTTTTCTTCTGTACCGCTTCCATATGTGGAACACGTGCAAGATATTGTCTCCTTATTTTATTGCTTCCAAATAATGGTCTCAAGCTGGATGGCAGTGCCAGGTTTAGAAGGGGGACAACTAAAGCACAGCGGGATCCGGTAAAGCGTTGGAAGTCCAGACTTCCCAGAAGGCCATTGAAATAAAGGTCTTTAGGTGGAGCATTGAGTTGTGTCACTGTGAACTCCACTAAGCACATCTGCATTGCACAGACACCCACTAGATGACTGTAGCTGGAGGAAATAAAGGCAGGATCCCTAATGTCTTTGTCCTTCTCAAGGGGAAATGCAAAGACTTCGTAACAAA
The DNA here is from genome assembly GCA_013398315.1 of Nothoprocta pentlandii. Lineage (NCBI taxonomy): Eukaryota > Metazoa > Chordata > Aves > Tinamiformes > Tinamidae > Nothoprocta > Nothoprocta pentlandii. The sequence goes on along the minus strand of VZSG01000350.1, from coordinate 263,139 downwards.
ACTGAGAATTTTTTACAGTGCATTGCAAGAAATTCAGAACTTCGCAGTGACAAAGGACAAGGATTCAGATCACTCTGTCCCCAAAGGAAAGACTCTTATATGTTAACAACAGGAAAACCAGCTCAGGGAATCAGTATCTGCAACACACAACCACGAGACTTGTATGCAGCCACGTGCAGTGACACACGCACATATCCTTTTTTCTCTCTCCTTTTGCAAAAGCCATTCCTTGCCTTTCATCACCTTGATTGCCCTTGCATGGTTTCTAATTCTGATGCATCTTTTTATATCCTTGTTAGTGCAAACTTTGTTTCAACTCCCAAAAAGCTTTGGATGGGTTTGGGGGTTTGAAAAGCCAGGGGAAGCAACTGCTCCAGCAAGAAGAGCTACTTATTTTAACTGAACTACTCCCTTGTGCCGATTAGAAATACACTTGCTCATGGCAAGAGAAGAGTCTGCTGAATGAAAAAATAATATGAAGTGGGTAGAGAGAATTATTCAGGCTTTTAAGTGTGTTCTGAATGCAATGGAGAGTTAAAAATGTAAATATGAAATTCACTGCTGCTCAGCATGAAGGGACATCACATCCTTCTTAGCTTAACTGCTGTTTGAGATGCTTTACCTTAGCTGCTGTTTGAGATGCTTTTCTTTGTGTTCTCTCTTTCAGCAAAGAATAAACCATCAGATAAACCTGCACCAGAAGACGCCCACTGAAGGAGTCAGGAGCAGGTAGGGATTTTGCTTTGGACAATATCCCTGAGAGATATTTGCTTGTGTTCTTGATGAGGAGCTGTGTCCTCTGTAGGACCTGATCAGGAAGAGGCAGAGTGACCCAGCATGGTCATTGCTCGGCTGGAAACAAGCTCAAAGCAGGTTTCTCTGCCTCCCCAAATGCTGGCATGGAGAGCCATGCTCGCTCTTCTCCTTTCTGCATGCTTCTGATGAAAAGACTGGGCAGAGAGAAATGCTCCTTCCCAAGTCTCTCTATATGCTGTGTATATGGAGATAATGCAGCTGCAGGTGATGTCGGAGTGTTGTGTTTGCGTGTGGCACCCTTGAAGGGTTCAGCCTGAACACCTGGATTCTGAGAAACTGAATATTGATGCACACGTCCTTTAAATCGTTATTCCAGATGTTTGAAATCTTGACAAGTTTTTTTTTTTTTCAAAAGTGATCTGAAGTCATTTTCATTTTGTGCCTCCCTGCCAAAACAGTCTTTAGAGGAGCTTAAATTGTTCAAAAACTGGACCTGTTGTTAGAAGTTAAATGACAAGGCTGTATTTCATTTGCATTTTTAATCAAGCTCCAACTATTTTCCCTTGGTTTATGATCAAGTCTGACTTTATCTTGAACTTCAGTCCTGTGAGACACGTTTAGCTTGTGGCTGATTACATGCAACGGGGGATAAAGGGCTTTAACTGGGATCTTGCTTTATTCTTGATGGGCGGTATGGATTGGGACTTGGGAGGGTCGCACAGCTGGGCGGCTGCTTGCATTTAATGTGGTGCAGAGAGAGCACCACAGTGAATGGTGCTGGCTGGGGAGAAGGGCCTGGTGCCCTTCGAGTGGGCCAGGAAACTCAGGGAAGCTCCAGAGAACAGACAGGGCAGCTCACAGCGGTCACTCAAGAGGCCGGAATCATCAGTTGCTGGATTTACCTGGATTTCAGAGCCAGGTAAAATGTTGCTGCCTGGGCTTTTCCTTCTGGGGCAAAGCTAAGAGAACAAAAAGCAGTCGTGTAATGGATTTGCTTAGGGCAGATGCTGACTTGCTCTGCCTGTGCTCCACATCTTCCAGGAACGATGCAAACGTGCTTTGGGCGACGCTGAGCTGATCAGCCCGGGGAAAGGCAGAGCTTGCTCTGCGTGCCAGGTTCTCATGCTCTTGCTTCATCAGGAGGAGGGTGAAGGGAGCACGTCGGCCTGCGAAGGGCTCTGCACACAGTCCTGGGGTGGTGGGTGCTCTACTGGAGTCTCCATAGAGGAAACCAGGATGGTGGGGAATGTAATGAGAAGTGGCAGCTTTGCCTGCTCTGCATCCTGTGCCACAGTCCTCTGCTTTCTGAGTCAGAAATGTTGATGTCTTTTGGATAGGACTTGCTGTTAAAATGAGTGTATTGGGGTTTTGTGCCTGTGCCTTACAGAAGGTCAAGTTTTTCATTTCCTTAGCCAGAGGCTTGGCTCGGTAACATGCTGCAAGCTCAGGCTTAAGTTAAGCTCTTCTCAGTGAGGCCAATGTGCGTGTCCAAGCTGCTGGCTGTAGGGGAATGCGGTTGCTGATGGGTTTACATTTAAGTGCATGTGTAATTGCTTGGCCAATTTGTGCATGCAGTTGTAGTCTCTTGATACAACTGAAATGGAGGTTCCTCTTTCCTAAAACAGCTCCAGAGTCTTTGCACTTCTCTGCACCCTGGGACCTGATGCTGGAAGCTGCCCTAGGCAGGTCAGAGCTGATGCCCAAGAGCAGTGCAGAGCTTTGCAGCACTTTCTGAGTGAACACATGGCTACCTGCACAGATAGTGCCATTGTGCTTGAGAGTGTGCATTTACGTGCTGTTTTCAGCTCTGGCATCATGAGGTGCTTGCTCGTTTTTCAAATCGACAAGGGGCAGCAGGTTCCCAGCACAAGCTGCTCCCTGGGGTCAGGTGCTGCTAAATGGGCAGTGAATGTGCTGTGCTAAGGCTCCTGCTTATTCCTGGCCTCCCTCTCCTCCCGTCCCCTGCAGTGACACGGTGGGCAGACCTGGCAACAGGGCACGCAAGGACAGAGGTCCCGGGGGGTGGCCAGATGGCCTCGGCTGCCTTTAAAGGGTTTATCCCGAGAGGCAGCTGGCTGGTTTGAAATCCAACCAAGGGCCAGGTAGGAAGCAGTGCCCCCCTGCTGTAGCAGGCGCTTACGGGCCGCGAGCTGGCACCTGCCGAGACTTTGGCATTAGCTCCCGGGGACAGCAGTGGGTTTCAGACAGGCTCTCGACTGGCATCTGTTCGCTGAGCCCCTGCCTCCCTCACTGCAAGGCAGGAGCTCAGGAATCCTATATAGACCAGAGAAATGATGGCCAAGAGAGGCAGGGAAGGAGGGCCTGTCCCTCGAGACCGTGCTGAGCTTGAGAGAGCTGTTCCTTCCAGAGCAGATTAGAAGATGCTGAACTGTGGATACCTGTCTTAATTAATGCTTTAAATAAGGCTACAGCCAGAGCCGAGGAAATAATCAATAGTGAATCGTCTACTCGGCAAACTCAGCTGCTTTCTGTGGGTGAGTTATCTGTAAGCAGCCTGCAGTTTTCTCCATTCATTCATTATTTAGAATTATTTCCCAAATAATTCCTTCAAATTGCTTTTGCTCTGCAGATTGTTTGCAAGGAGTGTGTGGAGAGCGTTTGATATTCGCTCGTCAAGCTGTGATCATTAGTTTTTGGTGGGCCGAGGAGGGCACGTGGCCTCATGCCCGGTCTCTGCGCGGAGCACCCGGCGCTTGCGCTTCCCTTTAATGAATTCCGAATAGCTCTGGGCAAATGTTCTCGGCTCTTGGTGCAGCGTTCCTGCTGCAGCCTCGTTAGTTGTCCTCCACTACGAGACCTGTCAGAGTAGGAGCTGCAGGAAGGATTTGGAGTCCATCTCTCCTATTTTTTTCTCCTATATTGTTCTTTTTTATGAGTAAATTCCCTTTTACTCTATTAATATTATCCATTTGCTGCATGGGTGATATCAGTAGCAAGAGCTTCAAGGTAAGCAAGTCTGAGCAGGCAGTGGCAATTTCAGTGTCATGGTTCCGCTTGGGCCACAGCTCGAACCCGAGCACTAAAAATGCCCGGGGACATTTGAAGCCCTGTATCCCCTAGCTTTGCTTTGCAGCCTGCACTAACGATGCCGAGTTAATGTGCAGGGGCCCGTGCTCTGCAGCCACAGCCCGAGCCCTCCTTTAGGCCTGGGGCTGCGTGCAAGGCGGCCGTGTCCTTGTGTGTTCTTGCAGGGCTCCTTCTGCACCCCAAGGTGCTGAATGCTGCTCCCTGTGTCATCCCCCAGCCCTCGCAGCGCCGAGGAGGCTGCGGCAGTCGCGACGATTAAAAGGATTTCTGCTTGATCAGAACCAGAGTGAGGCTCATTTCAGGTTGCTGGACAGTGCACAGTCTCATTTACTGCTGCCACGAGCGGGATTGTTTTAAGCAGAGGACGTAAATAGGCTCTGACATGAATCAAAGAAAGCCCCAGGTGCGGGTCAGCCGCGCTCCGGGGATTCACGCCGGCTATCCACGGAGAAGCCAGGCAGGAGCCTGCTGCTTTCCCCGCCGGGCTGCTGCAACGTGCCAGGTCTCCTGCCTCGGCAGCACCGTTATACCCCACCACAAGCCGGAACTTACCCCTGGTTCTTGCCCCTCCGGCTGCAAAAGAGGAGCTCTGGCACCTCGGGCACGCTGGCATCCAAGGGGACGGGGGACGGGGTGGGCAGCCGCCCGCGGACACTTTGCTGCGAGCCGTGACCCAGCAGAGCTGCAGGCCTGGATTCAGAACAGGAGCCCTCCGTAGGCTGGGAATGTCGGGAATACCCTGGGGTCTTGTCCCAGCCCAGTGCCCCTCCCTGCCTGGGGGTGAATGAGGACAGCTTAATGGATGGAAAAGTGTCCTCTCTTGCTCTGTGGGCTGTAGCCCTGTCACTGTCCCCCGGATCCAGACTCCTGTGCTTCCCCGGGGCAGCCACAGCTCCTAAAAACAAACAGGTCCGTAATGGAAACACGGGGCCTGCACGGAAGAGCCACGGAGCATCCTGCATCTGCTGCCCCTCCTCGAGAGGTGCCAAACACGAGCAAGCCCCTGTGCCTGCATCTCCCCTGCTCCTAACCTGGTGCTGCGTGAGCACGGGGAGAGCTTGGGGTTTTTTTTTCCTTTTTTTTTTTCCTTTCCTCTCCTCCCTTAAGTCAAAATCAATGATGATGACAGAGTTATAAGGTGAGCGATGGGAAAGGAGAAGAAAGCACCCGGTGTCAAATTTGATGCAGGAGGCAGTTAGAGGAACCTATTACGAGTTCTGTTGCCTTAGGGTATGTTGGTGGGTACATAGGAGAGTGTAATGTCAGCGAAACGGGAGAGCAGTCTCATTCCCCTTGAACCCGTATCATTAATGTGGAAGGCATACATTGTCAGCTATTAGTCTGCAGGGGAGGGAGAAGAGCACACGAGATGTCTTAGTTTGGAGATGGAGCCTGACTCCTCGTCATCCCGAGTGTGAAGGATGGCGGGTGAGAGTAACTATGGTTGTTGTTGTTGTTGTTATTGCTATTATTAAAATATTTGGTCAAAGAGGGGACTTTGACAGCCTTCCTCCCTGTCATTACAGTTTCTGATGAGTAAAGTCTGCAAAACACAATGGTGTTTGGCAGAAAAAAAGCTCTCATTTTCTGCTGCTGTGTGTTCGGTATCTGTGACATCAGGCTGCTTTCCAAGGAAATTAAGCTTTGGGGAGCTCGCTGTTGTGTCGGACAGAGGGGCTGTCCCTTATGCTTCTCTTCTGTGCCTTTCCCCTTGAATACTTTGGGCAATTTGAGCAAGTCTGGAAAGCCTCATGGAGAGCTCAGTCATAGTGAAGGTCTTACAAGTTTCAGCGTTACGGGCAGTGGGGTGGAGAATCACCTCTTTTTAATTAAAATTAAAATTTTAATCACCTCTTTTAATTAAAAAGTCAGAGAACCTTCTGTGGGGAGTGAGCAGTTGCAGCCTGGGATTTAGCCTGGGCAGAAATGTTGCAGACCCGGATTGAAATCCAAAGCTTGTACTGCTCCCTGCTTGGAAGTGAGCCCTTCGGTGAGCCTGCCTTGCACCTCAGCAGGAGTTTTGTCCAAGGACGCCCTGCCCAGCCTCTAACAAACCTCCCCCAAGGGCAAGTCCTGTGGGTGCTGCGCCCCGCGGAAGCGGAGGGTGACGGGTCACGGCCCAGCACCTTGACTCCGTGTCTCTGCCTTACCCACCTGACACCGTTTCCTTCATTTCGGAAATGTAAATAATTCCTAGGGCTCTGCTAATCCCCAGATTACATGAGTAATTCCTGCTTGCATTAATGGGAGGTTCTTTCTCAAATTCTGTGCGTGTGAATGAGTGTCACACGCTCTCGCTCCCTAAACCTGCGTGAACTGCTGAAACAGAAACCTCCCCTCCTCCAGTGGCGAGCGCGTCCAGAGGATGTTCTGAAAGGAAACACAAAATTAGATCCTTTGCCTCGGGACATTCATTTTTTTGGAGGCACATTGCAAATGATGTCTATTATTAACTCCGCTAGCCCTTTCCTCCTCTGTCTCGCTTTGACATTGTGGCTTTCTGTGGCGAAGGCACCGACCTCAGAGCGGCTGCGGCGGTGGCCGGGGTCCTGCTGCGGGAGGTGTGTGCTGGGGAGCAGAAGCAGGGGACACCTTGTGCCCCCGTGTCCATCTGCGCAGCCCTCCTGCCCTTGGGAAGGAGGAAGGCGCCCGCTCCCACGGGTGCTCACAGAGCTTGCAAGCAGACAGAGCTGCTGCCCAGCTGGGAGCCCCAGGGATTTCCCGTCTCCGCTGCGGGCTCCGTGCCCGTGAGCTGCCTCCGGGAAGCCCTTGGGTTCCTGCTCCCAGCCGGGGCGCTGCGTTAGCACTGGGAATGCTGGTATCCCCTCTCCCGGTCCGGGTGGGAGCAGGCAAGCTGTACAGGCACTTGCAGCCCCCACAAGCCCACGGATCCCTCCACGTGGGGATGCTGAGATCCAAATCCCAGAGGACAGGCCAAGAGAAGCCCTGCAACACGGAGCAGGGCACAGAGGCGGAGCAGCGGACTCGGCACGCGGCCTCAAGCTTGCTCGCTCATGATAGCCACCAAATTTCCCTCTGCTGCTCACAGGGGCAAATAATTAATTATTCCAAGTAATGAAGATAAATTGCAGGAGCAACTTTGCAGAAACACCGTGGGTCAGCAGCGAGCCGTTCCCCGAGGCGGTGTCGCCAGGGCAGGTGACGGAGGTGGCGGTTCCCAGCGCTGGGAAGCAGGTCCAGGAGGTGCTGATATCAGGAGGTGCAACGTGGCTGTGGCCAGGAGCCCTGGATAGGGATGTTGATGTATTAGGAGCTGTAAGTATTTAAGGTTTTCTTTTTCTTTTTTCTTTTTTTTTTAATAGACAGGTCCTGTCATATGTCAATCAGTGCTCCAGGTCCGGAGCCGTTAGCTGAGCGCCGAGGCAGGCTGACACACGTGTGGTGGCTTCAGAGCCACTGCAGCCTCGGGGGCTGTCACTCAGCTCCTTCATTAGGAGGAAAAAAGCATCCGAGACTCTTCGCTTCCCACCGTGGCTTTATTGCAAAGGTCTCGCGAATCCGGGTTCGCTTCTGCATTTGGGTTCCCAAATGGAAATTAGGTTCCTTATTTAGGGAGTGGTTAAGTAGTTCAGAAAGGTAGGAAGCCAATGGGGCTTGGGGGGATATGGAATGGCTCCTGGATTTTGGGCGAGAAGAAGGTGAAAAAGCTACAAAAATCTTCATGCTGCAAAGCTGTGAGGTCTGTGTTGCAGCAGTATCGTCTGCAAAAACGCAGTTAGCTGAGCAACGAGATTGCTTTTATTATTCCAAAAACATAGAGCTGATATTTATTTCATTAGAGTAAACCTTTCTGTAGCTGGTAAATGAATTCCAAGAAGTAAGAGGAACCCCAGGATCAGGGACTTTACTTCATTTGGGATTGTGTGCAGCTAATATTCTGGTTAAATAAATACATTTTACTAATTGGATTACTCAGACAGTGTAATATACTGCTGGATTTCCAACCCGATGCTAATAAATTGTGTGAAGAACTTAATCATGTTAGCTTCCAAAAAGCTTGTAAGAGATGAAATTAAAAAATAAGTAGAAGTTGACATCTATTGCATTTCACAGTGTCTTCATTTTCCTCATCCTTCTTAGAGTTCTCCTTGCCGGAGCGTGGCGGGTGTGGATTTTTTTCTTTTAATCTGCCTGTGATTAGGCGAGACAGGGACTTAGACCTGGCACTATAGGAGGGTGGCCCTAGGTTTGCAATGGGGACTGGGGGTGATTGTGCCAGTGAAATGGGGAGCAAGAGACGTTACCCCCAAAATTCATTGTTAGGGGAATATCGCTTATTTGGTGCTAAATTTGCCTGTGCACTTCCAGTATTTCCAGTGTTTCTTTGGGTTTTTTTTTCTTTCTCTCTCTCTTTTTTCTTTTCTTTTTCTTCGATAAAAGTGTAGAAGAGTGAGAGCGAATGTCTTCCCCTCTCCAGGAATCAGTGACAAATGGCCTGCTAAAACCAGATAACTTGTAGCCCCATCAATAGAATAACACCAGGGGTTAGGTAGCGAGCTCCAGATGTATTACTTAAGCCTCAGCCAGCTGTCAATAGAGTCTGCGCTTCCTGAGAAGCAAATGCCTGGCAGAGGGATCCCCGCTGCTCCGTGGGATGGAAATAGCCTGGTGTGTGAGTGCCCCTTCGTGTGAGCATCACAAAACAGTGCTCTGGTGCTCTGGAGCATGGGCATCGAAACTCTGCTCCTCAACTTGCCCCTGAGGTGCTGCTTTGAGTTCCCCTATTTTTTTGTATGCCTTTGATACATCAAAATGGCAATAATCGTATCAAAGGGCATATGGGGGAATAATTTGCCACTGTGAAGTGCTGTGAGCCTCACATGAAGCACTTGATTACGGTGGTTGGCACTAGAAAGGGGACTTACTGGTCCTTGTAACAGAGTTCTTTCCCAATGAAGGTTTCAATTGGTGTCTTAGTGCTGGCGACCAGCAGAACGTGCTCATGCTCAGCAGCGAGTGCTTGAAGGGCAGGGAGTTGTGATGAGGTGTTGCTGGGAGCCTCTGAAGTGGATGAATTCTGTACCGTGCTCCATGCTCCACCAGGATGCAATGTCCTCGGCATCCGCCAGGGCTCTGGGAATCCTGTCCTTGGCTCCAGTGAGACCCTTGTGTTTATAACGGGATGCAAGAGGGGAGGCAGCATCTGAACCGGTGATTTCCCCGGAGCTAGCAGTTCTCATAGGAGAGCAGGAGGCAAAATACAAGGCAGGTCCTGCTCCCACCTGAATTCTGACTGTCCAGGCCGAGCTCTGACAGCAGCTCGCGTGGCTGCAAACACCCCCTGGGAAAGAGCTCGCGTGGGCAAGAGGGAAGGAGCTTTGCAGCATTTTCCATTTTCATCCATTTCCACAGACCTAAGAGAATGGGGATGATGCAAGCGACTGCTGCAGTCGGCTTGGAAAAGCAGGTTGAAAAATGATGTACCCAGATGCAAGTATTGGATCTTGAGTGTATTGGATCTCGAGCGTCCCCTTTCAGGGACCCTGAAATCCTAAAAGCAAAGTCCGGACTGGCATCCACAGCTGGTGCACAGGCTCTCTGAACTTGAGAAGGGAGAAGCACTAAACACCAAACTAACAAAACTCTGCCCTGATGTGGTCCCCCCTGCTCCTGCCCCATTTATATATGCTCCTGATCAAAGCTTCCTTTTTTTTTTTATTCCATCTTTAAAGAAGCATTGTCTGCATGGGGTCTCACCCTGCACTTATTTATATTTTTGTTCGCAGCAGGACTTAAAAACAACAAGCCAGCCCCTGAAATGGAAGCAGCTTCCCCATAATGTGAACCTCATTGAAATACTAATAACCAGGTTTTGATGCAGCTTTGAGGGTATTAATGCAAATGTTTTTCTGACTCTCCAGGTTTAATAGGAACAGCTTATAGAACTCTAATTAGCATAACAAAATTCAGTGATGAGGAGTAAAAGGCTTGTCTTGTTTGATGTTTCCTGGTAATTAGCAAGAATAAGGATTTATGCAGCGTTCCAGGTTCTCGGCTCCCAAGAGCGCCGAGCACTTGCAGCAGGTAACTCATCATCCTCACGGGAGGTCGCAGCTGGTGTCAATCCCTGCGTTATACCTATGGGTATAAGTTGAAAGCCAGGCAGTTCCATCTCCAGGTGAGGAGGAACTTCTTTGCTGGGAGGGTGGCAGAGCCCTGGCACAGGCTGCCCAGGGAGGCTGTGGAGTCTCCTTCTTTGGAGGTCTTCACAACCCGCCTGGATGCCACCCCGTGTTCTAGGTGTCCCTGCTGGAGCAGGAAGGTTGGACTAGATGATCTCTAGAGGTCCCTTCCAACCTTGAACATTCAATCATCATGATTCTGTGATTCTGTGTCTCTGTCCCCGGCCACCCAGACGCGCTCCTGCAGCCGCGTGCATCAGTGAGCTCCTGGGCTCGGAGATGCTGTGGGTGACTCGGGGACGCGTCCGCGCGCTCCTGCGTGCCCGTGCGTGCAGGACTGCACGGGGGTGTGCACACAGTGAGTCCTACACATGCGATGTTTGACCCGATGCTTTGTGGAGCACAGCAGCTACCCTTGTGTTGTGGGCCGGGCAGAGTAGAAGGTCAAGAGAAAGGAGGGGTGTTGCTGGAGGGACAGAGCGAGGTTGCTCTGCGCCTGCCTTCAGCTGCTTTCTGACCAGGGGCCTTTCTCCTTGTGTCCGTGGGGATTCGCAGGCCTCACAGGGCCACGAGCTGCCTTCCTTCCATCCTTCCTTCCCCCTTGAGCTTTGCTTAAGAGGGAGCGGATTTAAAGCCCGTGTCCCCACCAAAGTGCGTCCCCCAGGGCGGACCTGGGTGCTCCACGGCGCGCTGCCGCCGGGACGGGCCCTCCCGGTGCCACTAAGTGTGCTGTGAGTTGGGACCTCTCCGCACAGAGGCTCTCGTTGCATTAACAGCTGCAAAGTAAACCGTGCGGGGCTGTCGATTCTGAGCTAGTAAAAAGAAACTCGCTTGCATGTGGTCTGCAGTTGACTTCATGGAGGGCAGCGCTGCAGGCGCTCGCTGAGATAAACGCTCTGGCCGAGTTTTTAAAAGAGCGAAATGACGTTGGCCATTTGGGGTTGTGTAAGATGACGAAACGAGGAGGGAAGTTAAACTACCTGCTATTCGGCATCGGGTGAATTCCTGGGCAATCTGGAAGCAATCTCCAAATGTGCATGTAGGGAGGGAGGGAAAGCTGCCTTGTTTCTTGAGGGCTAGAGCTTGGGTACAGCAGCAGACATGTCAGTCGCCTGATCCAGCACAGCAAATCCTTTCTTTCCTTGCTAAGAAAGCTAATTTTGTAGAGGAAGAGATTAAATGACATATAATCTGTGCCTGTGTGTAGTGTGCGGCGTTCCTGGGAGACAGAAATTGGCATTTGGGGAACGAGAGGTGCAAGCAGGACTGCTCAGTTGTATTTCCTCATTCCCGCCACCCTCCCAGTGCTTCAGAAATGGCTCGTACCGTAAGAGACACCCTGAGACAAGATGCATTCATCCATATTAATGACATTTGAGTATTTGCATGGGCAAGGTGTCTCAGAGAAAGGCATTCATGATGAGAGGAATAATTTGGTCCAGCCAGCCTCTGCAAACCACTCTGGGGAAAAGCCTTCCCGCCCTGAAGGGAGTGGGAAGCTTCTGCTGGGTGGCTCACAGGAGGCAACACAAACCCCGGACACGCTGGGGATGGCAGCTCGGAGCTCTCCGCTCCGCACAGCCGCCGCCTCACTGCCCAGCGCGGCCTCCGCGACTCTCTGCTCACAGCGAAGGTGGCTGGAGGGCTGACGCATTCCCAGCCCGTTCCCGGCGCGCAGAGCAGCGTGGGCTCCTGCCAGGAGCTGGGCTCACCCCACGGAACCCTTCTGGCCACACCTTAGTGCTGGATTTTCTTCCCTTCAGGCCAGACCCACCCAGCAATCCCTCAGGAAAGAGTAAAGGCAGCAGAGATTGTGCCCGTGGGGTTATTCTCTCCTTGCACTCTGCAGCTCCTTTGCAGATGGGCTTGTGGAGGGGGCAGATCCCGCGGCTGTACCACTTTGCACCTCTTGGAAATCACTGCCAGCGAGGCGTGTTGCTGGGGCACTGCTCAGCCTGGTGCTGTGCTGCCAGGCTGTGTGCTCTGCTCTGCTCTGCACCCTTCCCCGGGGTAGGGACAAGGCTCCTTGCTCGGCCTCTCTGCCCAAGCACATGCAGTAGGGCGAGAGGTGGCGAGGAACTGAGCTCCCATCTCCCCCCATAGCATTTTACCGTGTAGAGAAGTAAATTCCTCCAGGGTGAGAGCGTGGCCTCTTCCCCCAGCAGATCAGGTGTGCCCGGGAGCAGCTGGGAATTAGTGCCAGGGATCCCACCTACAGCCACTGAGCTCCCCAACCCGCCTCCCACAAGGTGCACGAGAGCCTCTGCTCTTTCCACAGCGATGCCTTTTGGGTATCAAAGAGTCGCCTGCTATTGCCTGTCCTCCGGAGTACGGAGCCGCGTGGCCAGAGCTGAGGAGCTGCTCTGCTGCTTATGCTGTCACAGCGGCTGGCTGCAGGGACAAGCGTCGCTAGGTGCTGTGGAGGTGTTTGATGTTCGTGACCTGCTACGGGATCACAGCCCCGTTCTGTGCGCAAGCCCCTGTCCTTGTGCGCAGCTCCCGCTCCCGACAAGGCATCACAGAGATGCTCAAAATAGAGTCTAACCTGGCGCAGTGAACCTTGCAGCGCATCTCACCACCTGCTTGTTTCGTGCAGGGCTTTTATTTGCTTCAGAAGTAATTAAATTTTGGCACAATGCCTTCGAGTCTTCTGCTGGGTTTATGAACATGGAATGTGGTCCTGAACTGCAGGTAGCCCCTGAGTTAATTGGGGTATCTCAGTGCTAACAGAGGACCCTAGAAGACAGGCAGACAGAACGTGGTGTGGTTAAACAGTAGATGCCTATGCAAATGTGGGTAGAAATGTAACTGGTTATAAAAATATTGCCCTGCCATTGTGTGTCAGTCAGTCAGCAGAGAATAGTGTAGTTAAAGCTCACTGTTACTTTCTTGGAAAGTAGATGCAAATAATCTGCTACAAAATGAACCGTGAACCCCATTTCTCCTCCAAATTTCAACCAGGAAGGAAACACAAGCCCCATGGTTGTGTACAGACCCGTTCCAGTGGGAACGACCTGTTGGGATGGGGTGCCAAACAGGATCCCCGAGGAGATTTTAGAGCTGCTATACAGATTAAGGGGCTCTCCAGAAGAACCCCAGCAAGAAGCTCAGCATGAGCTCTGGTGCAAGGTGACAGCCTGACAAGGGTAGAGAGAGGAGAACCTGGAGCTGGTGTTGCTGTAAAACATTTCTTTTCCTTTCTGCTTTGAAAGGCACGCAGGTTTCCAGAGGCTCTGTGTGTGTGTGAATGATATAAATGTAAAATTGGCCTTCTCAGGTTCTGAAGAGCGCAGTTTGCAGCTGGAGATGGATCACCAATCTTCCAGGGAATTGTGCTCTACAAGGTTAAGCATGTTTGCAGAAGAAATATGGATAATGCTCTTATCATGTATGACCTTTACTATATGTGTAACATTGCCAGTGACAAAAATGCCATTTTTTAAATGGTTTTCACACTATGGTATCCAGTCATTAATCATGATGTATGTGAGTGACTCTATATTGTTTCTCTGAAATTGCAGCATTAGATTACTTTCCATCCCAACTGCTCACATGAATTGTACCCCCTGTTACCATGAGCAAGGTTCCTATTTTCCATACCTAATGTCATTCTGGCCCTGCATTTACCCAGAGGACTAGAGAGCAGCTTCCAATGCACAAAGACGGCTGCTCTCCTCTCCTGCCTCTGCAGACAATTTGTGCACATGTGCGTATAAATGGTGCACTTACTTTAAGACGTCCCTCTAATCCGAGATTTGATAAATGACTCTCTCAGATGCCTCTGCTGATATTGCATTTTTAATGCAGACAAACTGTAGCCTTGGCTCTGGTCTCTGCATCCTCAGTACTGCCATCTTAGCTCTGCATGGGTTGTTATTTTATCTTGCCTGGTATAATTTAGATGTTTTTGCCTCCAAAATGTACAGAATGATGTACAGAAGTTGAGGTGGTTTGCGGTTTATTTTTGCATGTATGTGTGTGTATATATATATATATATATATATATTTAAGTGTAATTAGCATCCAGATTTGAGTACCGTTTCCTAACTAAGCTTGATCCTTAGAAAAGAAAAGGTGCTACCCCACAGGGATGTAAACCAAAACCCCTCACCCTGGGCTATGGTCACTGTAGAAGACTATCTTCTTCCTGCAGTGCTCCGTGGCCTATGACACTTGTGAGCACAAGACTTGTGCAGCTTGCAGGTAACAACTGAAAATGAAAGAGTTATCTGCAATCCTATACGAGCCCCATCCTTTTCTGGCTTCCTTTAACGTGTTATTACTGGTATGAAAACAGTTACTAGAGAGCCGAGCTGGTTTTAGCAAATGAGCAGCTGCGGGCAGCCCCTTGCCCGGCCTGTGCCCAGCACTGCTGTGTGAGGGTGGTGCCCTTTGGATGTCCTCTGGGTGCTCCGTGCAGTGTCACACCATCACAGAATGGTTGAGGTTGGAAGGGACCTCTACGGATCATCTAGTCCAACCTTCCTGCTCCAGCAGGGACACCCAGAGCACAGGGCGGCATCCAGGCGGGTATTGAAGA
>VZSG01000350.1:204253-247486 GCA_013398315.1 Nothoprocta pentlandii | reverse complement strand
CCCCCGGCAGCCCGTGGGCTGTGCTCGCTAAGCCCGCGTGTCTGTCACCAGGCTGCCCTGCACCTGCACGGGAGCATCCTGAGATGAATAAATTATGTGCGTGTGGCAGCAAATGCAAAACAAATTGCAGATGCACGTGAGCTCCGGCATGTCTCCTGTCTCTTTGTCTCTGTGTGGCTGTAGGCTTTTGTTTCAAACTCCTGCCTTTCTAGCGAGCTTCTCCTTTCCACGTGCGCTGAACTTGCAGCCTAGCAATGCTGTGAGCTCTTGCCATTTCCTCACACGCTGGACCTAACGCGCCTTTCCACCCGCCCCTCAAACATGCCCCTTGGACCGACTCCAAGCCTTGCTCTCTCATTTACCCCCACGTTTTCTCTCTGCTTACTGCTTTCCTGTGACAAAAAGCTCTGGAGAAAGATGGGAGCTTGACACACATGCCCAGTCCACCTGTGTAGGGCGTAGAGGGTGTTTTGTTCAGACCAACCTTCTTCCCCCTGCTTCATCTCTGTAGAAGGAGTGATGTTAGCGGAATTACTTCATGTTCCACGCCACACGGTGAGTCAAACTCTGCTAAGTAACTAAATAAAGATGTAATTTTAATGATGATTAAATTGAAGCACCTCATTAATTTCATGCAAGAGGTGGGGAAGTACACGGCAGCTCTTTCCCTAAATTCATTGTTTGTCTGGCCGCAAGACGTCCCCTCTCAACGTCTGGTTGAGTCTAATTTAAGTATGTAAATTTAATGGTTCAGTAAGTAAAATTGCCTTTATTGTTTGGAATGGTTTGCGCAGTAATTTACGAGCTAGCAAGGCTCATTTGATAGGAGTGTATGATGGAGTAGGTGACTACAGTGAAGGACATGTTTATCTTAAGGATACAGGGGAAGAATGCCGGTACCTGGCATTCCTAATCAGAGAGCCGGGATAATAGTGCAGCAGGAAGCCTGCCAGGTTCACAGGACAAGGCCGTCCAGCTTTGGAAGCTCAGCTCTTGTGCACAGCAAGGTCTGGCTTGGGGTCCCTCGCCCTCCTGGGCTGCTGTGGCTGGAGATCACCCCTGCAGCTGCAGTTCAGCCTGCATCAGCTCCGGGCTCGCTCTGTGGGAGGAATTTCACCCTGCTGCCTCGTCTGGTGATCTTTGTCACCATCAGGAGGGGGAAAAAAAATGGAAAAGAAAGTCAAGAATGGCAGGAAGAGTATGGCCTTTCTTGGTTTGTTGCATTCCCTTGTGCTCAAGTCATTTCTTTCCACTGTGCTGCTCTGGATGCCTTTTGCTGGGATGCATGCAGGAATCAGTTGGTCCCAGTTTGGAAAGCGCTGCTCTGCATTTAGGAAGGGTTTTCTTGGAAGCACCCACAATGTTGTGCCCCAGGCCGGGTGGGCTGTGAATGAAGGGGAGTCCCTGTGCTGTGCCTTGGCTTTCCTGGCGCGTGCAGCCGTGCACGGCAGCATCCCTGCGCGTTCCTCCGGGCCGGAGCCACCTTGCCGCAGTGGCGTCTCCTCGCAGAGCAGCTGGCGCTGAGGATCTTGTCTTGCTTTTCAACGTTAAGCCAGACTCTGCTGTCGTATTCCGGGAAGCTGCTCTTACTCTAACGCTGTAGGTCGGTGGGTTGTGCAGGGAGCTTGCTGGGCTCGGCGCGGGGTCACGGCACGGCGGGGTGACGAGTCCCAACAGCCTCCTCCCCACCAGTCCCCTGGGCTCTCCACACTGTCCTTGCCATCAAACGCTGCATCCTGGAGCTGCCTTTAAAACAAACTCTGTTCCTCCAGCCAAAGTGCTTGGGCCCAATTTGCTGTACACAGGATGATGCTTGATGTTGTCCCATCGCAGGGGACTCCCACATCCCATGGCAAAGGAGTACCAGAAGAGCAACCCAGCTAGCCTTGCTGCTGAGCCTCTGATTAAAGTGCACTTCCTTCATTTTCCTATCTTTCTTTCTCTTTTTTCTTTTTTTTTTTTTTTCTGATAACCTCGTTATCCTTGCATCTAGATGAGAAATTAAGCTAGCGAAGTCTAATTTGCTAGACTCTGGTCTGACTTCCAGAAAATCTATGTAGGACATGCTGTAACTGTCGTGAGGGGAAATGGAAAGTGAATGTTTCTAAATGGGCAACCTCCTTTTATAAAATACAGTGATACAGGGCAAGTATGAAAGCCTAAATTCTACTTCTTAGAAAGGACAGGGACTTTGAACTTAATTGAGAAAGAGATATGAAAGATGAGAGAGAGAAGGGAGGTTCTGTCATTCTCCTGCTGACGGTCACTGTGTGTCGGGAAAATATAAGTGGGCTCTTCTCTGGCTTTTACTCATGGTCCCCCGTGCAAATTCCGACCAAAACAGTCCGCAGAGATGTGTGACCCATTCCCTGAGACCGCCAGGTAGCCGGGGAAGTGCTGTAAGAGCAGCAGCTTTTGCTCCTGGCTGCTGCAGCTGGGAGCACGGCTCTCGCCTCCACTGCTGGAAATACAGGGAATACTTGTGGTCCTGGTTGTTCTGAAGGTGGATGTAAGAGAGCAAAGGTGGATGTAAGAGAGCAAACACCTTGGTGTGCTTTGAGCTTGAGTATCTTATAGATGGGGTCAGTGTACAGAGAGATCCCTGGCTACCATTTCAGCTTTGTAAGTCGGAGAATCCGGGCTGTTCTGCCGGCACCCTGTCTGCTTGGGCACAACGCAGCGTCCTGGAGCTGCCCGGACACAAGCAGCCCTGTGGCTGCTACCCGGGAACGCCGGAGCATGAGCAAGCGGCGCAGCCGTCACGTTCCTCTGCGCTGGGACAGGAGCCCTTTCTTTTGCTAAGTAGACCGTGTGTAGTGAAGAGTGTGATGAGGAAGGACTGGGTGATGGGCAAAAAACATCTGTATAGTCAGGAAAATGAAAGGGAAATCTACCAAATTGCTTGGAATATTTTTAGCGAGTTCCTCAGGCTACGTGCTGAGCAGGTATGAGATGCAGCGTCCTCCCTGCCCTGTGCAGCCTGTCTTATTATTGGGAAGGGAGGGATGGGGCAACTTAAGCCAAAGAAGCATTTGCCAAGGATGGTGGGAAGCAGTTTTCCTCCCACTCTGGCTTCTGATGCCTCCTCAGTAGGACTCCTGAATTCTGAGGTGGTATAAAAGGCAGCAATCAGCCTTTTTTATGGTCTTCCTTTGAAGTCAGCTGTTGTTGTGGTCTTACTTTCATGGCTGAGTTTCAGCAGTAGTCGCTGTTTATTCTCCTTTACCTAATGACCCATCAGCCAAAAAAATCCTGCAACCCTGGGCCAGTGTGGGCCGTGCTGCCGCAACCAGACTACACTGTAGTGCTTGGTCACTGCTGGGGTTTCCTCCTTTCATTTGCTTCTGTGCTCCATGTACAGGAATGCTCCACTTGTGTTTTAAGTGGTTGTTCATTCTTTGAAAATGTTTGCTGCTTTGTTGGGCTGCTTTGTGCTGTCCTGCACACCCAGCCCGGAGGTGCTGCTGCAGACAGGGTCCCTGCTTGCTTGCGCCTTTGCCTCTGGGGAGGTGGTTGTGACAGCAGAAAGGCAGGAGAAAAGACAACGTTGGAGCTGGGAAAGAAACATATCCACTTTGTATGGACTGGGGACAGGAATGCACAGCAGAATGCAGAAATCAGCCAAGTTTATTCCTAACCTACACTTGCAAACTTCTCCGGTGTGCAGCTATGAGGAAGTTGTGAACGCTGAGGTCCACGGTGCCCTGGTTGCACAAACTGTGACTATCGACAGGCTGATTTGTGCAGCACAGAAAGAGTTTCAGAGCAGAGGAGGGCCCCAGATAGGAGAAGTCCCTCTATAAGATCAGTGCAAAGCAAAGGGGCTTGCATTGCAGATAAAGATCCATAGTGGCAGCTGCGGTGTAAGGGGGCAGGTTTTGATGCTCCTGCTCGGGTTTGGGGGGTTGCATCGTGTTGCATTTTGGCAGCAGCTCCCCAGAAAACAGAGCCATGCAGCTCTGCAGCAAAGTGCCTTTAGTCTCCTGCTCTCCATGCAGTGACAGGCGGCTCTGCGTCCCTCCTCCCTGCCGCCTGTCCAAACACTGTGAACGTGGCTCGCTGGAACCTCAAAGGTAATCTCAGTAGAACAGAGAAAAAGTGCAGGCACCGAAGCCTGCCTACCGAGCTGCTACCAAGGGCCTTGAGACCAATTAGACTATATTAATTACCTTTTGAGCTAGCCTGCAGCTTTTTGAAATTCCAGCATCATCCCCGCCACGAACACCTTTTAGATCCTTCAAAGGAACAGACCTGCTTGGTACCCCGGGCAGGCTGAAATCTCTTGAGTTACACAGGCTCAATTATATCTTTCAACACAGCTCGTCACCTCTAATCCTAAGGCCCAAATGTGAGGGCACTGACCTTTTCAAGTCTCGGAAAGGATGCTCAAGTGAGGATGACAACCAAAAAGGAAAAAAGAAAGGGGAAAAAAAAAAAAAAAGGAACAGGAAACTCCATGTGACATGAAAATAATTTCTCATGTCCATGAAAGGTTTTATTCTGCCTTCACTTACATAATTTATCAATTTAGAGATTAGTAAAATTGTACTGTCTGCAAGAAGGGGAAAATTGGTGCATTACAAAGCTTTACAAAAGATCTGTCCTAACCGTGAAAAGAAGATAGGGAAGAGAATGAACTGCCACCTCCGGACAAAGCATTTTTAGTGCTTAAAATGATAATGTCAATTTTGGCTTTGCCTAAAATTTCTTTTTTTCATGATGAACGGAAAAAAAGATTTCTGCCAAAATCTTGAGAATGATGACAAACATTTTCAAATGGGGAGTTGTGCATGTGGGGGAGATCTTTTCGGAGGGAGAGGTTCTTCTTATTTATATTACAGTAATAGGGTACTGAGAGTACTCGTCATTTGGCTGGTTTGGTATGGAGATGATCTAAAACTTCATTGATGGAAAACAGATATAAAAAAGTCAACAAATTATCTGCCTGAGTTGCTCTGCCCTTTTTTCCTGGGCAAAATACCAATAGAAAAAGTGCATAAATGATAAAGAACTAAATCATTTTATGTTACTTACAATGTCAATAATTGAAGCTCTTAATCGTGTGGGTAGGGAAACTTTGGTGTAAATTATTTGAGCTCCAGCCCGGCAGAGCCTCTTCCAGGTACACAGAAGCTCCAGCTAGCTGAGCTGTTTCACGATCACTCCGAGACCCATTGAAATAAATTCATTTCTCTTCCGTGCTTTTCAGCTCTTCTCCATAGCCCTGGGATGTGACCATCTTTATATTAATAGGAACTGCTGCCTGACAACCATTAAATGCGCATTTAAGCCTTTTGCATACATTGAACCTACTCTAGCTGTTCCATGTCATGACTGCTGACGAGCGGGGTCAGGCCCTTTCCTCGGCAGATATTGCTGAGCCTATTAGGCTCTAACGGGGTTAGAACAATTGGTATTTACAACCCTGCTGCAGCCGGCCGGATTTTGGCAATCGCCGTAAAAACTCGGCCACAAGAGCTGCTTCATGGCATCCAGTGCTGGGGATGGAAGTGGCAGGGAAGCTGTTTGACCAGGCCATGGAAAGGGGATGGGATTGGGGGAAATGGTTGCTGGATGGATGGGATGTGTTGCCACTTTAGAATTATAGAATCATAGAAGGTTCAAGATTGGAAGGGACCTCTAGAGATCATCCAGTCCAACCTTCCCGCTCAAGCAGGGACACCCAGAGCATGTGGCACAGGGTGGCCTCCAGGCAGGTTTTGAAGTCCTCCAGAGAAGGAGACTCCACAACCTCCCTGGGCAGCCTGTTTAGGATTTATTGACAGAGCAATCTTT
Organism: Nothoprocta pentlandii; assembly: GCA_013398315.1. Taxonomy (NCBI): domain Eukaryota; kingdom Metazoa; phylum Chordata; class Aves; order Tinamiformes; family Tinamidae; genus Nothoprocta; species Nothoprocta pentlandii. Next base: position 241,690 of record VZSG01000350.1, on the reverse strand, counting down.
ATTGAGGAAGCTGACAGCTTTCTAGAGGAAGCCATGAAATGTTCCTGATGGGAAGCCAAGCCCAATGGCTCATGTGGCTGCCCGTCAGAAAGGCAGGGTTCTGCTTGCCAGTTCTCCACAGGATCTAGCTGTGCCCTTGGCTGGTCTCTTCAGCCTGTGTTCTGCTCTGCTCCATCTGAAACAGGCAGCAGTTGCACTGACCTCTGCTTGGGACGCGCTGGGGTCCAGCAGGTGACCTGTGCAAGGTGAATGCACAGCGGTGTTTGCTGCTTGCTGAATGCACGGCCACGTTCTGCCTCATCGAGAGGTTTATGCCAGGTGCTGACTGTGATATTATAACACGAGAGGCGAGTTTTGGTTGCTGAATCGGATAAACTCAGAGACCTAGCGTGTGCAGAAATGGTGCTCCCTCCTGCCTCTGGAGCCTGGCCCTTCAAGGAACAGGTAGGATTTGTGACCAGCTCTGCATGGAGGAGGGACTAGCGCTGCTTCTGCCCTTGCTGCTGTGGAGATCGATCTGCCTTGTCAGGTGCTGGAGATTCGCACATCCAGAGGCCATGGAGAAGAGCTAGGCTGACACCTGGGAAGGTGATTAAGTGGAAATTTGCTGTTTTTTTTTTTCTTTGGATTCAGTGCAAATCAGAGCAGAGCTTGACTTGGTTACATAAGACAATGTGTAAAAATAACCAGTGAGCCTGTGAATGGAAGCGCAGAAGTGGACCTGTGTGACAGGTCCCTGAGCTTTGCAGCACTGTTTCATGTCCCCAGTCTCCCGATCCTGCTCTGGAGTGCTGGTACAGAATGATGAATACAGCTCACGAAAGCCCAGTGTTACAATTAAGCAGTCTCCCAAAGGGTAGAAAACAGAAGGGGACAGAGGGAATAGATAAGTTAAACAACCATGCCAAAACTGCTCTACACCAGTCCAACAAGAGCCTTGTGGTTGTGGTGATGTTATGTAAGAAATGACATTCTGATCTGAAATTATCTTGGGATAAAAAGCAAGATCATCCAGCGGGTGGATGATGAGCTTTTTTTGAAGCTGGGACTTTGAAAGGCAAAATTAACAGCAAAATAGGGTCCAGATTGGTAGTGGTTGAGGGACATGGACATATGTTGAAACCACAGCCAAGTGTAGACAGGGCCCAGAGCACTCCAGCAGCCTTATTCCCCACAGGTCTGGGGCATTTTTAACCTGTTCCTCAAAGCAGAAGATGGCTCCGGTGGCTCGAAGCTGTAGCTTTTCCCATTCGTATGGACAACAGGAGAGAAAGGATGGGAATATTTCCTTTCACCTGAGGATATCACAGGATTTTACAGAGATCAGGGGTGCTGTCTTATGGATGGAGAACTTGAGAATGGATCAGATGAAGTAACCAGCAAGCTGAGTCAGAGCTCCTGACCCCTGGGCTTCATGAACCATGCAGCTAAAGAACAGAAGTTCAGAAGCTGAATAAAAGTCATTCTCTTAGCTAATTGCTTGCACAAGGCAGTAGTTCTCACTGTAAGGTGCCCACTGCAAGAGCTGCCTACTCGTGCGACCTCCAGGCAGGACAGTCCTGTCCATCAGGCCAAGGAAAGTCAAAATTTCAGCAAAGGGATCTGGATGGTGCAGAGGGTAAAAGCTGGTTTTAGGGCTTTCAGTGTTAGGAAGACTTTAAATGGGCAAGCAAGCGTCAGCGCAAGGTGACGGCACAACAACCCCGGGCGTCCTTAGTGCTTGCTGCTGCAGCCGGCGCTGCGGGGGTGCAAACTGCCTGCTGGCCGCGCGACGTGTGCGGTGGAGAGACTGCCACCTGATTATAACCTTTTTCTTTCAAATGCACTGTTTGCTGACATTGCAGGCAAGGTGGGGACAGGGAAGTCACCCATGGAAAAGCACCCCATGCCCTGCGGGGAGGCTGGCAGCCATGCCGAGGCCCAGGGCACAACGCATCCCCACCGAGGCCGGATGCTGTCTGGGTTTCTCCTGCTCGCTATCTCAGGGCCAGGGCAGCTCCGTTCAGAGCAGGTTTCCTCTGTGTAACGTTACTGCCGTGTCAGCAGCTCCCGCCTGCACAATTCTCATGTGGGGCAACATCGATTTGCCCGTGCGTGTGCCAAGTGGCAGGCAAACATGGGCACGGCTCACTTGCCGCTTTTTATTTACCCCTTCCTAATTATCTATTTATTAATCGGGCTTGTCCGTGTTTTTCCGTCTGCTTCCTGCTCCGTGGCGGCGGCCGCCTCCGCGCGGGCCGGGCTGGGTTTCCACGCTCGGCGATGGGTGCCACCTGGCAGCGCCGCGGGCGCCGCCATCCGTGTGGCAGGGCCTGTCTGCCGCCGAATACCCGCAGTCGGATCCTGTTTGTCAGGAGGGCGCCGCCGCCGCGGCCGCCCCCCCCGGCCCCGCCGCTCCCTGCGCTCCTCTCCAGCCCCGCCGTAATTGACATTTTCCATCTGACAGGTTCCCTTTTCCCTTCCTGCCGTTGCCACGGCAACGGCAGAGCGGGCCCGGGAGCCATTAGCTGCCGTCGCCGCCTGCCTGTCCACAGAAATGTCACTTCTGCTAACAGACGCCGGGCCAAAAGGGAAGGCGGGAGGACGAAGTTGCTCCCCGGCCCCACGGCGTGACTGGAGGGGCAGTGCCATCCCCCTCGCCAGGCCGGAGCGGGCGCCGCACGTCTGGGCCTTCCCGTTGGGCTCGGCCTCCCGCCTTGCGCTCCCCAGCACTGGCTGGGGTCTCCCCACCGCGTCCCTGCTGCCATCGCCTTCCTATGGCTGCCCCCGTGCACACCCGGCCCCAGTCCCCACCGCCCTGCCCCACGGCAGCCCGCTGTGGGGCTGCTCCACAAGGCTGAGGCGGTTTGGCTTCCTTTGGGTTGGGTGGTGGTGGTTGGGTGGTGGTTGGGTGGTAGTTGGGGGGTGATTGGGTGGTGGTTGGGTGGTGGTAGTTGGGGGGTGGTTGGGTGGTGGTTGGGTGGTGGTTGTTGGGTGGTGGTTGGGTGGTGGTTGTTGGGTGGTGGTTGCCCCTCTCAACAGAACGTCCACTGAGCTTCAGCGCTGGCAAAATGCTGCGCTGTGCCCAGCACAAGCAGAGCCCCACGGTCCCCAGCAGCGCTGGCACCCCTACATCTGGAAAGAGGACCTCAGGTCTCCTCGTGCATCCCTGCCTTTTTGCTACAGAAAGTCTTTTTTTTTTTCTGATCGCTGCTGCTCATTTGGTCTCTGATGTGTTTGGATATTTTCTGAGATAGATTCTCTTGCTTCTTAGCAACTTGCAAGCACTAGCGGTGAAGTGTTTCATTCTTTTTTACAGCTGCCTATGCAATTAAATTTGCAAGAGGTAAACATCCCGTAAGCCAGCTCCTGCAGTTCAGCTTCGCTCTGTGTCTTGGTTTCTCTCTGGTATGGAAGCAAAGGCGTTGCTCCCCTCTTCATAAGCTCTTGTGATGTTCTTTCCATGTCTGTCTGGGAAGTAACATCCTCCACCATTGCCATGTCTGCATTCCTTTCCCCTCTGATACTGAGATAATATCAATATTCTTATTTCACTGATTAGAAAATAAAATACAGTGCAATCCAGAGGCTTGTTGGAAGTCGCACATGCGACTGTGGTGGAGCTGAGGAGCAAACTAAAATATCCTGCTTTCCGTTCTGGAGCATCTTTCACAGTACTGTATTTCTTTAGTCCTTCAACCAGGAATCAAACCAAAGGAGGCGAGGACTCCTTTGAGATGCCACTAGCTTCTGCACACAACTCAGGTTGACATCCACAACCACAACTTAGTGCAAATGAAGACAGAAGTTCTCATGTCTTCATGACCAATGCAGTTTACTGTAGATTCAGTGAAAATTTCTGTTGCTGTAGAAGTGCTTGCATGTACCAAAGCCTTCAGAGGCTTTTGCCTCAGTATTTGACACAACTCAATGCACACTCAGAAAATGCATTTTCAAGTATTTATCAAAATCAAGCATGGTTTTGATGAGACTGTTCTACACTACCTCTGGGATCAGGAACTGTGTCTTTGCCAAATCTCAAGTTAAAAAAATAAATAAATAAAAGAATTATTTGGAGATCAGATGACCTCTGAGAAGCTTGAGTGTCTACTGTTCAGAGAGGGTTACCATTTGACTTCCATGATGTTGCATTATGCATTATTATATCTTCCTTTCAGAAGTCTGGAGAAGTCAATGTCCAGTGTCCAATGTCTATAGTGTGCAAAATGCACACTATAGTTTTCACAGGGTTCCTGAAGCAAGACTGAGCCATGGCTTGGCCCAGTTCTAGCAGCTAGACAAGGACTAATTTGGTCGACTGAAAGTAGTGGATAATTTTATGGTGTTGGCAAGTGCTGTGTGGATCCTGAGAAGCAGCCAGGGAGCTTGTCACAGGCATCAAGCACTTTCCTGTCTCTTGTTACCTCAACCAGATCTCTAGATGCTCGGAGCCTTCCCACGCTTCACATACTGCGTGTCGCTGATGCTTGAGAAGCAAAGACATGGTTAAGTTCTCTAGAACTGGCACAGCGGATGGTGAAGGAGGCCGGAAAAGGCAGTGTGTTGTTGGGTGGGGGGAAGGTGCATTGGGGGTTTTCTCCACTCTTTGCCACCACCAGACACCTCCTCCCCCTGAGCACCACTGGCCATCAGTGCGGGCTGCGTGCTGTTCCCCGCTGGCTCCTAGGTCATCTCAGCATCATGGACCACCAACCACTACTTGCCATTGCCCCAGTCTTGCCCACAGACACCTTTATGGAGTAGTTCCCTCACCTTAGAGCAAGAAATGACCACCCAAAGCAAAGCAAAACCACTTCATTGGATAAATGAAGCAGGTTCCGGCTGGCTGCGAGGCTGGTGGGGTGATAAATAGAAGGAAGAGGAGAGACAGATACGTGCTGAGTTCACGGTACCTGGCTGGCTGGAGGGGAAGGGGGTCTCTGGAGACTCGTTGACCAGTGTTTTTGCTGTTTGGTCTTCTGATTTTATTTATTTTTCTTTGTGGCTAGAGAGCAAGCCCCAAGGAGAGAGCTGAGGTAGAGAGCTTTATTTCCGACTCCTGCCTGCTTTATGGAATTCTTCCTTACCTCTGCGGGTAAACGTTGGCTCTTTAGTGGCAATGACTGCATCTATTATGCAAGGCTGAGGAAGTGGTGAAATAATAGCATGAGAAATGTGCTCGAATGAGTATTCAAATGCGAACGTAACGAGTGCAGGCAGTGTAGCGCCGAGTCCTGAGGGACGTGGGAGCTTTGGTTCGACTTTTATTTCTTTAAAAAGAAAGCCTTAACCCTCCCACCCCCTGGGTATTATTTTCAAATTAATTACTCTCATTACATTAATTGTGTGAGTGCCTGTTCCATTTTCCCCCCCTTTCAGTGGGTTAGACTGTAACAGGGTTGCTAAAAATATAAAACCGAAGAATCACACAGCAACAATTAATCCAGAAAAAGGAATTCTATTGCTGCACACACTGTCCTTGTTTAACAGCTAATAAATAACAATTAATAAATGATCCTCTGTTAGAACACTCCCTCCCCCCAGATGTAATGCAGATAAATTTCTCCTTCGCTTGGGGGGTTAGGGAACGCTGGCTGTTTAAAGGCAACTACAAATCTAAAATGAAAATTGAGTTCTGCCTTGTCATATGGCTCAAATGCCCTTCCATCTAGGCTGGGCTGGGCATTCATTGCAGCCGTGATGTATGTTTTAATTTACCTAGTATATGTTATTAGATTATAAGCCCCTTAGGGCAGGGATCTCATGTTTTATACCTCTAAAGCACTGCACACACCTATTGAACTATATAAATACCTTTTACAAAATGAATTTGTCCTCCTGCTGTGAAATCCTGCCATGCCTCCTGGTTTGCATAAATATCGCAGGACATATCGTTCTGTGGCTGCTTTGACACTGGGGCTTGTGTTGAAATTCTGGGGGCACCGATGTCCCAAATGCCGTGATTAATCTGACCACGCCAGTGGTGAGCGGAGGGAAAAAGGACCCTTGAATTCTTTTTTTTTCCTAAAAAGTAAAATCTTCTCCAGTATATTTTATAGATTTTTTTATTTCCCCAAAGCCTGATAAATTGGGATGTTCACTGAGCATTTTTTGGCTTGGCTGCACTTCTGCTTTAGGCTGGGCTTTGCAGCGCTGCGGAGCCAGGCTGCGTGTCCCTCCGACCGGTGCGCGGGGACCCGCAGTGCTGGCAACGGGCTTCCCTCCAGGACGGGGCCCTTCCATGCACCCCACGCCGTTTCCCCTTCTCTTTAGCCTGCCTTCTCCTCTGTATTATCTCCTGGTGTAATACTAGAGCAGCCCTCTCCCCCTCTTTTGTGCTGTAGTGCAGCATCTTTGCAGGAAAGATTTTTCAAAGGGCCTAAGGGAGCGATGTACCAGTGCTCATTGAAATGTAGTGGGAGCTGAACGTGTTCCTCCTAGTGCCTTCAGTAATTCCTGCTTGAGTTCTGGGTTTTCTCGGTAGCGAGGGGACGTTCAAATCTCCTGGGTTCTACACGATGAGAATTGTGACGTGTGCCATGCTCGATGGTGGGAAGCCAGGGAATCAAAGCTGAAAATTACAAGCTCTTTTCATTGGTGGCCAGCGATAGGACAAGAGGTAATGGGCATAAGCTGAAATCCAGGCAGTTCCATCTCCACGTGAGGAGGAACTTCTTTCCTGTGAGGGTGACAGAGCCCTGGCACAGGCTGCCCAGGGAGGCTGTGGAGTCTCCTTCTCTGGAGGTCTTCAATACCCGCCTGGATGCCACCCTGTGCTCTAGGTGTGCCTGCTTGAGCAGGAAGGTTGGACTAGATGATCCCTAGAGGTCCCGTCCAACCTTGAACATTCTGTGATTCTGTCATTCTGTGAAAATGACTGCATGTGATAGCACCTATCTGTATAGATACAGTTGTACTGTTACTGCTACTAGAGTCACCTTCCCTGGCTCAGACCTTCACTCAAAGATCTTCATCAACCAGTTCCTCTGTCGAGCTCATGGCTTCTGATGGAGTAACAGAGTATCTCAAAGTAAAACACTCAGATTGCAGATCCTTGAGAATCTGCTGTATCATGCGATAAGCTACTTTAAATTAAACTTTGGCATTGATTTACATTAATATGCATCTGCACTGTTCTAGGCTGAGTGCCTCTTTTGTCTATTTTTTTATATTGATTCATTAAGTGGAACAGGCAGATTCGTCTATGTAGATAGAGTTTCTTCTCTGGTCAGTGCCATGTACAGGCTCTGTATCCATAGTGTGGAAGTGTTAAGTCAAAAAAAGTTCAATAGTTCATTCTCATCGAGTCAAAATATTTATTTTCATACCAGAGGACTCCAGAGTTAATCCCTGGTTTGAGTGGAGGTGCTTGCAATTTATACCATTTAAATGTCATCATAAACTGTACCCTGTGCTCGTATTTCTGTCTTCGCAGCAAAACAGCATGATGAGAAATAATTGATTGCCTGAAATACTTAAAGAATATGTAGAATTTCTGACTGTGTGAGAGAGGCAGAACAAAAGGTGAGCCGGGAATTAAATGTGATTAGGTGATAAAATATTTGTGCGTGCCCTGCTTCTGCAAATCACCTCATGTGGTTCGGGTATTTTGGGAGGGCTGGCTTCCCCTGTGCAAAATTCAAGCCTGTTTCCCGTGGGTGGATCTCCAGGGAAGATAACTTCAGGGTTTCTGGAAATGCTTGGCTTGAAAGCAACCCCATTTCTCTGTAGGCATCAGAAGAAAACTTCTGCTTTCTCAGAAATGCTTCTCCAGGTACAATCCCACGGGCCGGGGGAGCCTCTGTATTAGAAGGAGAGGGGAGGGAGGCCTCCAGAACTGTAACTGTCAGTAGGTCCTGGCAGTTCAATTGCGTAATTAAGTAATCCTTTGGATATTTTAAGAGGATTTTCACAGCAGTGTTTATTTGCAGCCGAGGCTGCTCTTCATGTGTTGGCTGCTGTCTGAAACGGAGCAGGGGGGAGCAACAGCTTGTTCTTTGAATCGGCCCAGATTTTAAAGAGTAAATGAGTTGTTTGAAGCACACAACAAAGCAAGTAAGATCAAAATCTGGCAGGTGACATCACCATACTACAGGAAATTAAACAAAGAGGGGCCCGTTCTCTACTTTCTTACCGTTTTGGCACTGGGAGGACTTGGGTCAAAGCAAGACTGGCGTAAAAGGTGAGAGCGAAGCAAGGCGTTGTGCTTGCTGCCTGCTTTGTGCAGGCTCAGGTCACCATCCCATCATACTGGTGCTCTTTCTCGTCAGCTGGTGTGAGATGAGCCCCTCTGAAAACGTGTTTTCTTAGGCCCACGTGAAGGGCAGAGCTGCATGAAGCTTTGCACGTTGCCCAGCAGCCATTTCCAGCAATTCAAGCTGTGTGGATTGCCATGCTCCGAGCTGGGCTTGGAATGCTGCCTCTGGATGACACACGTCATCAGCCACAGGCTTAAACTTCACAGAATTGCACAGAAAGGTCAGAAGAGGAGAATTTAACTTAACTTTCCTTGCATACCCAAGGAAATTCTGAGCGCCCACCAAGGGCACGTTCTTGGTGAGGAGGTAGAGGAGAGCACTGTGGTGGGCTTGGGTCTGCCAGTTACATGTGGAGGCCCCATCGCGGCCTGGCCATTCACATTGCATCCCCTGGGTGGAAAATGATGAATTCGTTTTCACTTGGTTCAAACTCACCACTAGATCTGTGTGCGCCTTGGAAAGCTTCCTGCAGACCTGGCCTGAAACCAGCTAGCCCAGGCAAAAGGGGAAAATGGAGATACACAAAACAAAATCTCCAGTAAAGGAATATCCCAACTTCCGATTGTCGGAAAGATGCATCTGGGATTTGGTTTGGATGCAGTAAGGGTTGGTTCTCAGTTGTGATGAACCAATTTCTCTCCAGCTTCAGGCAATCAGAGGGATGTCCCCTTCTGGGTCCAGTTGCACTGTTTAGTGACCTCTGTGCATATGGCCTTGGTGCAGGAGGCTGTGGATTTCAATCCGTCTGAGGCAAAATCCCCCGGGTAGCCAAAGCACCATCACTTCCCACACATAAGGGTCAGCAAACAGCAGGGCAGCCAGGCCTGGAGCTGCCTTCAGCAGCCTGGAACGGGGGTGTCTGTCCGGCTGTGGTGGTCTCTGTCCATGGCTCAGCCTCGCCAGCCAGGGGACAAGGTGTGGGAGAGGAGAGGAGAGAACATGAGCCCGCCCTGGGCTGGTGTGGCAGCCCCTGGAAGCCACCCGTAAACGTGCAGCATCCCCAGCTCACCCCTTTCCAAGGTGCTTTTGAGGGATGTGTGATCATTTCAGAATCATTTGCTCAGTCGCCCGCTGAGAGCGTTAGGAAAGGAGAGCCCTTGGGAAGCCTTCTTCTCTGTCTTCTGTGCTGGTGTTTTGCTTGGTTCGTGTGCGGCTTGTCTGCTTCCCTCATGAAGGAAACATCTGTTGTGTTTTATGCCTCAGACACGTTGCAGCACATGCCAGGGCTGGGAAGAGTTCCCTGTGGACTTCTCTTGCCTTCCTCCAACACCACCTCATTCCCTGTCTGTTTCTTTTTCCTTATCTTGATCTGGGAGGGAGGGAAATGTCCTTGCAAGTTCCTCAGGAGAGTACTTTTCTCTTTAGAGGTTGACTTTTTGCTATTATACTTATTGTGGGGCACTCTCATGCCATTGGTATCATCTAGATGCCACCTGGAGCAGTGCTTGGAGGAAGCTCCTACCTCTCTGCAAAGTTGGACTGCAGAGACAAGTGACACGAGCCCAGCCTTGCTCAGCTGTTTCATTCTCCATGAGCCAGCGCTAGACCCTGGCTTTGCATGTGTCCCTTGGAGGGCTCCTCTGGCTGCCTCCACCACCTCTGCCGGGAGGCTGAAGGTCAGACCTTGGCTTCAGCAAGCGGGAAGGTGCTGAAACTCAACCATGTCATGCAGCTAAGGAGTAGCAGGAAAGGGAGGACGTTTTCCCACCCTCTGTGTGCTCTCCATGGAGAGGTGGTGTTTGGAGAGGGCAGCATCCCCCTTTGCTGCCTGCAGGCTCCAGGTGAAGGAGCTTTTCATTAACCAGCAAGGGCAGGGCGGGGGGAGGCTGTATTTGAGGGCCTTTCCACTCCTTACAAGAGAGAAGTTTGGGAAAGGCAGGTTTCCAAGCATTTCTGCATTGCCGTCTTGCTTCGTGCTTGCAAAGATTTGAAGAGGAGCCATGAAGGCAGGTCTTTTTTTTTCCCCCTTTATTTTTTCTTTGTATTTTTTCTTTCCATTTTTTCACCATCCTGGCAGGAAAAGGGATGGCCCGAGGGCTGCGAGCTGAGGTGGAGAGCGAGGGCATCTGCAGGGGTGCCACCGGAGGTCTTGCCTGCAGCGCGGGCACGTGGGTTTGCAAGGGAGATGTTCCACAGGGCGGCTCGCATCCGCAGGGCCACCGTGGATCCGCTGTGTCCTTCCAGTGCGTGTTCTCGGGAATGACCGGGCTGCAGGTCGTTTGCAGTAGCAGTGGGCACAATGCATGTTTCCTCCCCACGGGAGCTGACTCCAAACTCGTATTGTTTTTCCTGCAAGTGTTCTGGAGATGGGGCTTTGCGGAATATTTACAAGACAGAGTAACTGCTACAAAGTACTTATAATCTTAGGCAAATGCAATATACAAAGCACTGCTTCAAATGCCAGAACCCTTGCCAGAAATGTAAATCAAGCCTTTACTGAACATGTAAGATAATATTTAGGTTTTACTAGGTTTCGTTTCCATATCTTCTGCACTTTCTGAGGTTGGGTGAGGAACAGACATGCCAAAATCCTGAGGGCAGCCTGTGATTACAGGATTCATAGCCCATGTTTACAGACGGATGAAACCCGACTAGCCTTCGCTTCCAACCTCATGACCGCGTGTCCCGTCCTTGGAGCACAGGGAGTCCCTCACGTTGTTCATCACGGGGCGATGTCCCGGTGAGTCCCTTTGCCCCTGGCAGCCCCTGCACGGCCCCTTCCCGGCCACCCTGGCAGCGGAGTTGGGGATCCTGGAAGACTCCATGAAGATGCTCCGGGAAGGGTCTTTTCCTTGGCCTCTTGGTTTTCCATTTCAGGTGTTTCTAAGCTTTCTGTGTGTGTTAGGATTTATCATCTCAGAGGCTGTGATGGAAATGGCAGGCACAGGAGACTCCCTGACCTGTCTCCAGGCAGGAATTACAGTACATTTTAAAAGTGTCTGAAAGCAAAGCTGCTCATTTCTGCTGACCTGATCCTTCGTGTCCCATATCTCGCTGCAGCTGCAAGGGCTCTCTGCCTAGATTGGACTGGGCTGGGGATTTGAGGTCTTTCAGATGTCAAGATGCAGCTGAAAGCTCCAGCCCGCTCCTTCCTCCTGCTGTCTCACCCTTGGCCATTGCAAGGACTGTGTTCCTGCTCCAGCTGCGGTCTGCTCTCCCAAACACTGCAAGATCTGTTTGGAAATGGACAAAATGCCTCAATAAAAGCTCCAGAGAGCTACCAAATTTGGCCACTTTGAGGCTTCAGTGAGAGCAAGAGAGGAGACGTTTAGCTGCATGGCTAGTGCCTTGGGCAGCTGAGGAGAGCGAGTTCCTCGAACCTTCCTCCCGGTAAATCTGTCTGCAGACCCACAGTTGGCCAGGCTCTGACTAAGCCAGGCTTCCCCCAGCATCTCGCTCCGTTTCTCCCTGGGATTCACCCCAAAGGCCTCTTTCCTGCCACCCCCGCTGCTCTGGTCCTTGGTGCCTCCGCGGTGCCATCCCATCTGCAGGCAGCAAACCCGGGCTCCATCTCCTCCTCACCCTGGTGCTCATGTCCCTGTCCCAGGATGGCACCTAGTGACCGACGGGCCTTTATGCAGCCCACAGAGCTTAGTGCAGGGCTCTGCACCGGTTTTATTTCCCTCCAAGATACAGGTAAAACAGCAGTAGGTCACTGCATTACATAATATCCCCTCCATGTGAGGGAGTCTGGGGCTTTCTGTAATGTCAGAGCGAGAGACAGGGAAGGTCTCTGTGCTAGAAGTCTCTCTGAGGAGAACAATAGGCATTTAAAAAAGCACCATTTCTTTTGTACTAGCTGCATGCTTGAACAGGATCGCTCTTATCCTTTTCTAAGTTTCTTATTGAGCAATTAACATTCCCCAAATGACAGGAGCCGCAAATTGTATCAGCGGAAATAGATGCTGGTAGAAAGACACATTGTACTAAAAGGTTGGTTTGGTTGTTTTTTAAAGGGAGGATGTTTTCTATTAATTATCTTTTATATACTCAAACACTGCCTCCCATTACTCTTCGAAGTCAGGGACAGTGAGAGATGTGTCAGGGCTGGGGAACAACACGCGAGCAGTAAGATTAATTGACACTTAGAAATCAGATTGTGATGAATAGATCTCGGCCGCCCAAGGAGATCCATCTTCCTTAGGGCGCGTTTAGGGCTCGGGCTGCCCTTAATATATGCAGTGAAGCATCTTTACCTTGCATATGATACTGCTGCTCGCCCCATGGCATGACATCCTTGCTGCGTATGGCTGGCTGCTGATAGGATTCTTTACAGTCCGCTGCTTAGTGGGTTCTTGCGTTTTCAGGTGGTTCGATCTGGAAGCGATAAAGCGCCGTGTACATGAATCCAGTGGCCAACAGCCTAAGGGCTTATGAACCTCCAGAGGGGCCAAAGTTTTTCCCTTTTCTTTCCTGCTCTTCAACACACGGACACATTTCATTTCAAGTGTAAGAGACATTGTCACCCTCAGGCAAACTGCCCCCTCCCCAAAGTGCGCGTTTTAATCAGGCTATTTTCTGATGGGCTTGCGCTCAGCCCAGTGTTCAAAGCAGTGCTGATGCTACGGTGGAAGTGATTACAATTTCATTAGCTGTATGAGGCAGGAGGAAAAGAGACACGGGGAAAAGAGAGGGGGTTGCCTGCAGTATTGAGAAGCAGGGCGCCAGTCTGGCTAGCAAGAAGACAGATGAAGTCAGGGCACTTTGTGGTAGAAGGACAAGGATGGGGAGGTCCCGTGTCAAGGTTTAAGCTCAGTGATTTACCTCCTGCAGTTCCTGAGGGCAAGTACCCCAGATACCCCCCTTCTCTGGGGAGCCAGCACAAACCGAGGTCAGGTCCACGCATGCAGAGACATAACCTGCGTCTCAGATGCTTTTTTATGTGATAGAGATAAAGCAAAGGCCCTTTTCTAGCTGTGTGCACAGAGCACAGTGGCAGAGACAGGGTCTCTCAAGCAGGAAGACCGTGTCTTCCTGCTTGAGCAGGAAAGTTGGACTAGATGATCTCTAGCGGTCCCTTCCAACCTTAAATATTCTGTGATTCTGTCTCCTGTGCTCTGGGGCTGTCTGGCCGTCATTTGGGTTTGGTGGAGCAGCTGTGCAGTCCACTCAGCTTCTCCGCTGCATGGAGTGACTTCAATGCGTTATTTTTCCTTTTCTGCACTGTCAGCCTTGGGAAAGGTGGCATTTGAAGCACTGGTTTCCACGTGGACCATATGGACCTCTCTGCTTGGTTTCCTGTGAACTTGTAGCCCCTGGGAGAATTTAACAGCAAGGTGCTTTCCTGCTGTCTGCAGACGGGTGAAGCTCCATTTTGTGTGTGGTGTGTTTACAGGCACGTTTTAAAGAGCAAGCTAACGGGTACGTGCTGTGGGGACCACGTAAGTGCTGTGGGGAGCGGGGCACGCTCTACCTGCGCAGCTCCAGCTACTCCCCGCTGCCCAATTGCTCATTCGGCTGCGTGTGTTCCTGTAACTACCCCTTTGAAAAACAAATAAGCGGCTGCAAACAAACACATTTAGCCATCCGTTTACATGGCACTTGGCAAACAGATTACAGCGTGCTCCTGCCCCCAAAGGCTTTGCAGTCTATGGAAGGCAGCACAAGCATAAGGCAACAGATCCTGGGAGAAAGGTGAAAAGAGCGGAGCGCGTTCCTGATGAGGAGGTTGCCTGGAGCAAAGCGGATGGGAACAGAGGGTTGTCCTGGCTTTGGGGAGCGCCAGGATGGAGTTGTGGGAAGCTCTGCCAGCCCAGCCTTCACTGCGTGGCCGGCTCTGGCTCCCTCGGCACTATCAGCTGAACCTGCTGACCTCGGCTCAGTTGCAACCTGGGCCTAAGCCTCTCAGTAGCCCTGAAGCATGTGGCTTTTGAGAGATAACTGTTTGGATGCTTTCCAGCAGGTGCAATGTTTTCCCTTGGTCCTCCTCAGGGCATCATCCCTGCCCTCCGAAGGGCACCCTCTCCGGTCTCCAACCCCATTTTGATCCCTCCCCTCACAGAGGGGACAGCAGAAAGCTGATGGTTCTGAGAGAAAGGGAGAGGATGGGACGGGTCAAGGAGGAACAACAGAGGCAGGGCTGGGAGCAGCAGCCCCTTGGCACCGGCTGTGCCGAAGCAGAGGGTCTGCTCCAAAGCCAGCGCTTGCTGCTGCAAGGGAACGCGGCGCTCCCAGGCCGCGCTCTCCTTCTAATAATGCCCTGCTTTAAAACCCAGCGCTGACAAGGAGGGAGGAGAAGAGGATAGAACATTGCAGCATTAACATTGCTCTCCCGTTTATAATAACATGCTGGTACTTTTAGGAGTATCTGGGAGCTTAAGGGGTGAAAGGTGAAGTTATCTTTCAAGAGCAGTGCTAACACTGCAGAGCTACTTAATGCAAGCTCAGAATAATACAGGGCCACGAGTTGAACCGGACAATGTTGTATCGAGCTGGTTTCATCCTGTCTGCATTGCATTGTAGCTTTTTCCCATTGATTCAGGGCTTTAGTCCTTTATTTTTTCCCCTCGCCCCCCTTCCTTTCTGCCCTTCCCTCCTTCCCCTCCGTAGCCTGCAGACCCGATTAGAGCCGCGGCTGCTTTGCTGATGCCGCGAGGATCAGCCGGCTGCTGCCCGGCTCCGCCGCGTCCCCGCGCGCTCCCTCGTGTCCCTGGGCACAGCAGAGCTTCGGCAAGGGCCCCTGTACAGGGAACGGGAGCTCTGCAAGTCCTTCCACGCTCGGTGTTTTGCCCTGTCTAATATGGCACGAGACAAGGAAGATCCTTGGCCTCTTGAGCCGGGCAGGTCTCTGCCTCTCTGGCGCCCATTAGCAGCCTCTCCCATAGGTGTCCAGGGGAGCTGCTGTGTGTGGGGAGGGCAGATTTCCTTCCTCTCCATCTCTCCGAGACACTCATTTACCAGGTCCATCACTACAGGCAGATGGAGTAGGTGCTTTTGTAGCAAACCTCACATTTCTGAGGACCGAGTGAAACTCTTGGGATTTGCCAGTGGCCAGGACTCGGGAGCAGACTGAGCAGCTCTGCTGCCTCCCTCTGCAAGGCTCCTTTTCTCCTTTCAGTTAGGACCTGGGCTGTGCAGGGGCAGGTTGTTGGAAGTATCAAGCTGTGACACAGTCTACTTAGAGCTGATGTGTTTGCTAAGGTGGATGCAGCTTTGCAAATAAAAAAGGGCCCCGTTTTCCAGCTTAGGGCCATATTTAAATCTGCAGTGAGTGGAACACACGAGTTTGTGTTGTTACAAATGAGGGAGTTACCCCACATTCTTTGCCTGGTGAGCGGGACAAAGCAGTAAATGCAGGAAGGAGGACTGAGCCCGAGCCGTGAGCAAGCGGAACAAAAAGTGTGTGCCAAGAGCTGGGTGCCTTTGCAAAGGAGGGAATTGCTCCCCTTCTTTGGCAAGGGGACCAAGGAGTCAGCTGGGCTCAGGGGAGACCAGGAGGGAGGCAGGGTGGACACGTAGTAAAGAATGTGAATCACTTCCCGCTCTTCCCTGGCTTCTCTGGGGAGGAGCACGGGCAGGGGTTTCCATCAGGCACGTGCTTTATTCTGGAGTTAGATCCAATTTCTATAGCTCTATCTGTGTTATTTTAATCTGGCTCCTAACGGAATGTGCCCTGGGTGATTGCACTCCTCGCATTTGACGGTGACTCTTTATCAGGCCTAATCTAGCAACTTTTCAGCTTGATTTCAGTGGCATGTGATTGAAGGAGTAAAATCTGTGTGATTTTAGCTATGGATTTCATAAAAACTGGTGGGCGTGGGAAAGGAGAGAGACTTAAATAGGAGAGAGATACAGTAAAAGACTCCAAAGGAAAAAACTGCCCTGTGGGTACTGGCTGTATTCAACATTAGGGGACATGGGAAAACTATCTAAAAATGTAGAAAAAAAAATCCAATCACTTTATGGAATCTTTGGCATCAGAGAATTTATTCCTAAATAAGACTTCTCTAAATGCAGGGTCTGATGTCTGTAATATCTCTGCATCTTCCTATGGCCAGGCCATCATAACATCTTTCTCCCTCTGAATTCCTGAGTGTCTCGTAAGGGGCTGAATCCGCAATCTGGTTGCAGTTGTAGTTGATTAAAACATCAAGCAAGGAGACATAATACATTGGAAATCAGCCTTCATTAGTCCTGTTGTTCGCACTCGTACTTTCTTAAGCCAGTGGGACAAATACTAACTCTTCTTATGCGTAAAAAATTTTGCACTCGTGCATTTTCGAATGTAAGGTAGCACCCCTGTTTTTCCCTTCCCCATGGTGCTGTTGAGATGCTCCAGCTCCCCTGGCGTGAGCCGTGTCAGGAGCAGGCAGAGCCCAGGCCTGATCCATAGGGGAGCACATCCCCATGTGTTTTCCCTGCCAGAGCTCGGAGTCCCCTGCGTCCCATGCCAGAGTCCCATGCCCCAGGCATGGGGCAGCGTATCCCGTGGGAAGAAGGGGAACTCAAGAAAAGCTCCAGGGATAAATCTTTCTATGGGCTGTGGAATCTTTCTAGTGTGATAAATACCCTTGAAGGAGAAGAAGGGCATGTGTGGAAAGAGGCCCTGCGTGCTTGTGCTCTGGGTGATGCTGTAAGTGCAGCAGGCTCCTCTGCATCTGCTCGGCACCCCACGGGGCAGGCAGCGTGCTGCAAACGGGAGGAAGAGATTGGGCTCTTTGTGCCTGATGATGCCAAGGGATGCCAAGACTCCTCACGCAGATGTGCTTTGTATAATCCCTCTGATGCTTCCTCTTACCTGCAGCTTCTTTCCCCTGGCTTTTAATGAGCGTGGGCAACAGTAAACTTGTATAATGAAGGGTAAAGTCCAATTGAACCGTGCACTTTTCTTGGCAAGACACCGTTTTGTCGCTCTGAACCCCATGCCAGGCTATGTCTCACTATCCCTTACCTGCATGTCCTTGACAATGAGATGCTACCTCAGGAGGGCCTGTCTTGGTGCTTAACAGCTTAGGGCAGATTAGGATCTTAATTCTTCAGAGAATGCTTTTCTGATCATCTTCCCTCTCTGCCAGTCAGCAGCTGCTTCTCAGCCCTGCAGCTCTCAGTGCAGGCCGTGCTCTCTGCTGTGAGCAGAGATGACAGCTGGGCCGTGCTGGCAGGAGAAAGCCATGGCTGCAGATGCACACGAGGAAGAGAAAAGTCTTCCCCAACCCCAAAGATCTTAGCAGGCTGTGTGGTGTTGCCACAGGCAGGAGTTGGAGCGGGAGGACAGCACGACTGCTCTGCTGTCCTGGCAGGATGTCAGCCTGGTTGAGGTATGTGCAATGTATGGCTATATGAAAGCAGGAAAGCCACAACCGCGTCCGCTCCTCTACCAGCCAGGTGATGAGCCCATCTCCTCCCTGCTCCTCCTTTTATTAATTAATTAATTTATTTATTTATTGGAAATGCTTTACATGGTGAGGTCATCAGAAGGATCAAGCTTCCAACCAAGAAGGCACAGAGGGAGAGGACTGCAGCAAGACCCGAGAGGTGCATCCTTCCCTTGTGCCCTGGTGTGTGGCTCTGTGACTCCAGGGGGCAAAAGTGCTGCACAGGGAGGAAGAAGCTGGTAGCTCTTATGCAGACGGAGAGTGCAAAAGAAAAGATTCAAAAGGGAAAAGGTATCTAGAAGAACTCATAATGAGTAAATGCAACACAAAATGCTTTGTAGAAAGCCTGTAGAAATCACATTCCCCTGTCCCTAGCTTAGTATCTGGCGGGGACACTGACATTCTTTTCCCTGGAAATGTGCTAGCTGGCTTCAGGCAGCAGGTCTCCTCAGGACCGTGAAAAAATGCTCATGTCTTTCTGTTTCCAGATGTCAAGCAATGACTATAAAAGGACTTATTTTAGCATCTTATGTCCATGCAGGAAGGAGGAAAAATGACACAGGCAGTCATACTAAACAGGTAGCACATTTCAGATGATGTTTTCATGCTGAGCTCACCACAAGTGCAGATGAGCCCGGCACCCAAACTCTGCTCTCCCTGGGCTAAGGGTAGCAATGCTTGTAGCGGAGTGGGGAGCCTGGCTCCAGGTGATTCTCCCCTCTTGTTTTTGCTGCAGACAAGCGTGCCAGTGTCTACATAGTCCTGCCATGGGCTCAAGAGAGGTTTGCGGTTCAGAGGGCTTAAATGATATTTAAAGCTGCCACAGCCTCTCTGAGGGTTTGGCCATCATTCTTGCATATTGTCAGCCTACCAAGGCCTTGCCATGAACCCAAAGCAAATAAATAGGCTGCTTACCTTATCCTTTTCCAACCTGGATCACAACTTTTGATTTTGTCATAAACCTATTCGAGTTGATTGAGAGCACCATGATAACGATACTTGCCAAGAAGGTTTCATCCATCAATATGAAACTGAGGTCCAACGATCCCTGTTCACAAGCCTTTTATCGTGCCCGTCTAGCTGGTAGGGCCAACTCACCCGTGCACACAAGGGCCACCTGTGACTTCTCTCCTGCCTTGGTGGCACATTGGGATACGGTTACCCCAACACCCCCATCACAGCTGACACACAGAGCATGTGTTGACACCCGGCAGGGCCTCAGACCCCCTCAGATAGGTGAAAAACCCAGGACTAAAAGCCAAGAGGTGAGACTTCCCACCAGCTCCAGCAGCCCATCCCACTCCTCTTTCCTGCCTCCAAGGCAGCTTGATGCTACCATGTCTCTGTCTCTTCAGCAGCCTTTGTTTTTTGTTCGAATCATCTGGATTGCCCGTGTCTCCCTTTGGGAACCTCCTCATAGGAGGAAGACTTACGAGGTGCAAATTAGTCCCAGAAGTTACCCAGGGAAGAACGCAGTGGGTGTCACTGCCATTTGTGCCAGCTAGATTAATAAATGCATTTCCAAGGGGAAAAACAGTCTTGTGACTCCCAGTATCTCACAGAAGTCATGTCCTCCTTGCAAGCCAGCAGCCCCTTTGGCAGCAGCAAGACTGCAGCTTGATTTGGCTACTTCTTCCCTTAGAAATCTCCTTTGTTTTGTAAACTATCCAGGGCTTTTATGTATTGCTGCTGCTAGTCCTCTGAACTCCCCAGGGATTACGTGCAGCGAAAGTATGTCCTGTTCAGCAAATTTGTATTTATTCCTTTAATCCTCATCCGCCACAGTGGGGTGGTGTCCCTGGTGTGTCACCTCCCTTGAGACACCGGTGACTTGGTCCCTCTGGTGCATGGCACCAGCCCGGGGCCTCGGGCCTTGCACCTTTAGCGACTACGTATGCAATCTATAGGTAAGGGGAGTCATTGCTCCCCCACAAGCAAGAAGAGTGACGAAGAAAAAGATGCGTGCAGCTACACGATAGCAGGGGGGATTGCTGGTGGCAGTTTTGCTAATAGGCTTGGGAGGGCTGCTGAGATAAAAGAGTAAACAGAGAAAACGGGAAGGCAAAGGGAGGAAGGAAGAGCTGTTCTTTGCTGGGTGTGTTTTACTGGAGGCTGAAGCAAGGTTGTAGTGATGGTTTGTGCTGCCTTAGGTGCTCTGCGCTGCCGAACGTAGCCTCTCAGGTACCCGCAGGAGCAGGGATTAGAACTGAGCTTCCCTGCTCAGCCGAGGTTAATTCTGGGCCAAGTTTCACCCGTCCCTTGGAGGCTGCTGCCCAGGCTGATGTGATTGCCCTAAATGTCCATCTGTCTGGGCCGTGTCTGAGCTCCTCACGCTGGAGTTTCCATGGCACCTGGGCACATTTTAAGCTTTTCATTTTCCAGGGTATTCCAGTGATTGTGACTCACTGGGAAAATGTCCTGTGCGTGGTTTCCTGGGATCAGAAGGCTCCTTAGGGCCAGCCGAGCTCTAATCACTCAGCCTCTATTCTCCACTTGTCCAATGGACACTGGGCTTAAACCAAAGCCCAGTGAGTTCATATGAAACCTCCTTGTCCAGTGGATCCCTTAGAGCACATTTGCAGGGATTACCCTGAGGCATGCCCTGCTTTTGCTCACCTGGCACCTGCTGGGCTCTTCTGCAGGGGCTGGCATCCCCAGCAACTGCTTCAGTAGCTCTCTTCTGTCACCCCTCTGTGCCACATTCATGCTTCTTTCCCCTGCTCTGTCCTCCAGGCATTGCACAGTGGGCCCAAACTTGCATCCCTTAAGAGCAGACTGTGTCCCCAGGCCAGGCTGCAGCCAGCAGGGAGGAGATCATGGACATGGTGTGCAGCACCCACGAGGACAGCACGCAGCCTCTCCCAGATGACCGTGCTCCTGGCTGGCATCTTTGCTCAGATGTGCAGTGTACCTGCCACCGTGACAGCCTGATGGCCATGTGGCATCATAATAGGATTTGCACCATGTCTATAAACTGTTATCCTAAATATCATCCCAAATCCTTTGATGCCCAGGGACAAGCTGTCTCTTTAAATCTTCCCTCCCCCCCCCCCAAATAAAGCAGTGTGCTCTCAAATCATTGGGAATTCCATGTATCCACCATATAATTGGATTATATTTTATATGTCTCCTAAAATAATGATATAGTTGCATCTTATTCTAACAATGAAGTGACTCAGAGGAGAGACTCACAGTGCCTGTATTATAAATAATGCTGCCAAGCTGGTTAGGATTATCAGCAAAAGAACTTGTTAGCCTCTTGGAGAACAGATGCTTAATTAGAGCTGGGTGACACAGATGGGTGCCTAATAAGGGGAAAACACCTGTTTGGGTCTTGGAAAAAGAGCTGGGACCAGTTGGAATGGCTTTTACCACCTTATACTTGACTGTTTGCCAGACTACCTCCAGTCAGGAGCCCTAGGTCTAATTCCATCATCATCTTTGGTGCCATAAATCACAAGCAATTAGATATTAAGTAACAAGAATGTCAAGCTGAGATCAGATTTAGATGCTGCGTTTTACATTTCCAAGGGCCTGCTGATGCGTTGGGAATCACCTTCCCCAAACCATGTCCTTTAGCAACAACTTGGTGCCCAGCCAAGCTGTGAACACGTGAGGGGTTTTCTTTAGGATAGGAAGGTGAAGAAAAAGGATCTCTTTGGGAATGGGAAGTGGACACATTTGCAGACTAAGGGACATGAGCATTTTTTTTGATGTGGTTGGGCTCTTACTACAGAGAATAGCTACAAGAGACAAAGTAATAATCTTGACAAAGTCTGAGGTATTTAGAGACACAACTCGGGTGTTCAGATGATGGTGGGAGACAGAGCTCGTGAAGCCTTGGATATATAGTCCATATTTCAGATGAGGTTCAGAAATGCCTGCAGCTAGGGCTGAGCTCAGGTCTTTTGTGTCAGGTTTCATAGAGAGTCCTTCTGTTGAGCATCCCGCAAGACAGACAGATCACTCCTCACTTCTGCTTGCCGTGCAGGGTCATCGCTGAGCTCAGGAGCACTCCAGCTGAGACACCCAGGGCCTGTTTTGCAGGACCCCATGATAACCCATCGGCTTCCTTTGAGTTGCTCTGTATCTCCAAAAAGCAGACTCCTGAGGGAGACCAAGGTGCAGATGGAGGGTACTCACCCATCTGCTTTCAGACCTGTGTTTGGGTTCAGAGGACCCTTGCTGGAAGCTGAAGTTGCACATGTGGTCAGCAGTGAAAGGCCATGAGAGTCCCTGAGGGATCTCAGGTCCCCTAAATTAGACGTCTCAAGTACATGGCGCCAACAAATAACTGCAAAGAGCGCCCCGCTCCCGCGCCATCCATCATCCCAGTTCGTGGCAGGATGCAACAGATGGGTGAAGGAGACAAATGAAGACTGGTGGGGCGAGCGGTGTGAAGTGACAAGCGGGTGACAAAGCGTGACACGGGGGCAGGCGGCCGCGGGAGCCTCGCGCCGCTCTGCAGAGCCCAGGGCAGGGGCTCCTCGGACAAGCCCCCTGCTCCCTCACCCCACTCTGCCTCGCGGCGAAACCAGTAGCACCAGCTACTCTTTCCCTGTGCATGTGCAATAAACACTGTGATGAGAGGTGGGGGGAGGCTTTCAGGAGTGTTTAAATTCTTCAAAAAAAGCCTGCACAAAGCCTATAATGTCAGCGTTTTGGAAAAATTTAGCTGGGTCTTCCTGCCATTTATGAAATAACTTGACAAGCCTAATTACCCATTCAAGTGTCTGGATTTTACTCAGACCTTGATTGAGAGGCAAGGAGTGACTCTTGGCTCTCTAGTGAGCAATCTGGAAATAAAGAAATAAAAACGTCAAAGCCCTTTTATCTCTATGTGTTTCAAAAGTAGGGCTTTAGGAACCACAAAAAATAAAATCAAAACATGTTTTTAGGAGTTTGTAGTACAAATTACCCTATTAAAAAGTACTCTGCTTATAAAAGGAGAAAAACATAACTGGCTTACCGAGGGAAGAAGTGTGGAAAGTATTCAGTAGTGAGTGATCTTCAGAATACATTTTCTCTGAGCCGCTGTAACCAATGGAACTTATCAAAAGAAATGGTTATTTTGATCATAATTGTAGTGGGTGGTATGATTTTCTTGGCATTTATTTGGCTTTAAAATGAACACATTTTACCCTTAAAGAAAAAAAAAAGGCAAAGCAGGTAGATAATTAATGTGCAGTAGCTAATGGGTAATTTCAAATTAAATGAGCAGAGCTCATGGCTTCATTATGAAGGATGTTTGTGTTATCCAAATATATTTTCCCCTCTGAAAAGGAGTTTTCACTTTGATGGTGCCATCTTCCTAGTGAATCTTGTAGATATACCTCGCTTTTGGCAGACTTCTGGCTGCCTTCTGTCTGGGTGGTTCTTTGTAGAGTCATTTTTCAGACTAAAGCTCATGGTACCAGGTAGGCAGATTCAAGAGGAGCTGCTCAGCTGGCAGGTGATGATACTTAACCAGCTTCAGGTACTTCTCCTACTTGAAATGGGATGGCTCTCCCCATGAAAATTTTAATATAAAATGGTTGCTTAGCAAGTCAGGGTCATTTTGCAAAGCTAGCTTTGGCAGATGAGTTTTGTCTCCCGTGGCTAATGCACAGTATGGAGGAAGTCCAGTTTTTATCTCCCTGTCAAGCCCTGGAAGCCTGGAATGATTGTGGTTTCTTTGATGGTCTTTGGATGAGGGTTGCCTTACATCTGTATTCTGCGCCATCTGTTTCTCAGTGTCTTTGGCAAGCACTAGAAGACAGGGATTTAAAATTCATCTTCCAACTGTAGACCTGTACTCTGGGGTCAATAGCCGGCTCCTGCTCTCCAGCACACCCACCAAACAGCGAGTGATTCCACCTATTGTTATGAGTTGAGTTGTCATTGGAGACACAAAGGCCCAAATGGGGCACTTTGCCCCGCAAGCTACGCGTTGATCTGCCATTGGGGCTTTTGAGAAGCCTCTTTATCCTCACACAGCCCCATTTCCTCTGCTGCAGGGCACCCCAAGGATGCGGACACCCCAAGGACACCAGCTCCAGCAGAGCCCAAGGGCTGCTAACCTTTATGCTGTTGACTTCTTGGCGTATAAATAGCAGAACAACCGAGTCACGAGTTATTTTTATCCATCCCCTTTAGCAACACAAGCGAGTCCTAGAGAACAATAGGGTTTAGGGCGATCGCAGAAGTGGAAATTTCAGTAGCTGCTTCCTGCACCAACTGCAGCGCTGCTCGGATGCGCTCCCGGGCCCTTCCTCCGGAAAAGCTGGATGTCTGAGTATCTGTAGCAGGAAGTGTCACACAATCGGACCAGTAATTGGCATTGAAATATCGCCTCTGCCATGGTCATAGTGCTGGGCACCAAACTGAATATTGTCTTTTGCATGGAAATGATTAAATCTTTGCTACTTCGTGTTTGTTCCTGGGTACTTTGGGTGGAGAAAGGGAAATCTGTGTAGGAAACGCTGAATGCACTGGCAAATGAGAACTACCTATTTCCTATTTTTTACTGGCAGTTGTGGCTGCTGAAAATTATATTTTTTCTTATCAGCTAAACCCCAAACTGTTCAATTATCATCATCAAGGCACATATTATGAACTCTGGCTTCTGTTTTCAAAGTTCCTTCTTCACCTTGGTGGTGCTAGGTTCTGCAGAGGATTGACCTGATAAAATCACCAGAACTGAAACCAAACCACCCACAACACAAAACGAGGAGTCACTCCTATAGCAGGACCCCCGAGCACACTCTGCTTGAAATGGGCTTTCCCTGTTGCCCAGCTCGCTCCACCTGAGAACAACCTGAGGCCCTCCACACCAGGTCCTCTCCTGGGAATGGGTATAGGGAAACTGCAGGTACCACCTCACAGAGCCACAGAATGGCTGAGGTTGGAAGGGACCCCTAGGGATCCCCCAGCCCAGCCCCTGCTCCAGCAGGGACACCCAGAGCTCGGGGCACCCGGTCCCATCCAGGGGGGTTGGGGAGAGCTGCAGAGCAGGAGCCTCCGCGGCCTCCCTGGGCAGCCTGGGCCAGGGCTCGGGCACCCTCACACCAAACAAGTTCCCAGAGTTCAGCATTCCCAGCGGGTTTTGTACCTCAGCTGTGGGAATTGAACCCAAGTATCTGCTTTCTGGCTGAATAATCTAATCACCAGCATCCCGTATGAGATGCACCATGGCTCCTCCTGCTCTGTCTTGAAAGGCAAACCTTTCAGAGCTTAATCCTGTAGGTCTCGCAGTGTTTCCCTCTGTCAGGGACACTCACCATTTCAGATTCTCCTTCTGGTGTTAGGCTGGTGGCAGCTTCCCTGCTAGGAACAGAGACTTTCCTCTTCTCCTGCTTCTCAGTGCAGGAGTCCAGTCCCCAGCAGGGCTTGGGAAGGAGCCACATTCCTGCAATGCTGCATGGAGGAGGAGATGGCAACGTAGCAAGTGTGACACCCCGCAGGGCTGCTATAGACTGACTTTTGTTTCCTGATCTCAGTTACCAGACACGGGTTTAGTTCCTGTGCCCACAGTGCCATAAATACGCCCAGGAGACTGTTTTGCTCCTTCCAATGAGGGCACAAGGGAGTCTCAATTAGGTTTGAGAGGGTAGAAAGTCAGGAGAAAAAGGAAAATGTTGGTGGGGTGGCTCTGGGAAAAGGTTCCTGCAGTCCTGGCACAACCACCACGGCCCCCTGCGCCTGCACCGAGGGCAGGCGGAGCAGGAGCCGGGCACCCCGCTGGTGCCAGGAGCTCCCAGAAGAGACATCCCTTCCCACTTTGTCCCGCTGGCCCTAGAAGTCCTCTGGTCAGGCTCATCAGGCCTACAAGTAGCATGTTATTGTATTTAAAAGGCTTATAAAGAAAAAGACTACCCTACAAAATATTAATTGCTCTCTATTCTCCCCCACAGTTGTATATTTTGTTTAACACAGGCTGTCATAGCTCTGGCTTTGGTCTCGTTTTGAACATTTTTTGGTAGCATAGAAAATCAGCTTTCTGCCTGGTTCTGCAATCTGGTTTCAGCCGAGAGCAGCCTGTGTCTCTTCTTCCTTATGCTGAGCCATGCTAGAGGAGTTCAGCTGACACTGCTGGATTCCTCCTGCTTTGCTTGGAATAAATAAGAGAAAAATCAGCCCTACGGTATTCAGAACATCTTGGTAAGCCACAGAGCTATTGTGGATATTAAAGATCTCAAATATCTCCTGACTTTTAAAATATTTTCTCATTGTAAGGGAGTATTGACAGCAGCCGCTTTCGATCGTGGGCTGCTGAGGGGAGATCCCTTAGGCCACCGAGTTTGTGGCCTAAGAAGGCTATGGCTGGGGTAGATGGCAGGGGTGCACGGTGGGGTGGTCACCTCCGCGTCCCCTCTGCTCTCTGCCATCCCCTCCCCACACTCTGAGAGAAAAACAGAGAGCCCTGCTGTTCTTGCAGCTTTGAGGGGGGTGCAGAATGGCACCTGATTCAACACAAGTGGACATAAAGGTGCTGCAGTGTTGTCTCTGGCTTCCCGGGCTCTTGCAGCCTGTGGGCAGCAATCCAAGACTAACAAGCGTCATTTTATATCGGGAGACAGTAAAAAAAGAGCTGGCTCTCCCATGCTGTGAAGCTACACTTTTCCAGGAGATCACCCTCTTTACACGTGGTTGCGATTGCCCCCGTGTTGCAATAGCATCTGTGCCAACTGGATTTCTGCTTATGCTGGCAAAGACCTTTCGATTTTTATCATCTCTGAGATCCACCAACTGAACTTCTGCGAAGGTTTTTGATTACCAGATGAGATTTGCTCTTAGAGGGTAACTTCATAAACCACATGATGCTGAAGCTGCTCTTCAAGGGCTTCTCAAACGCCATCCAGCCGGTCTTCCCCGAAGCAATTTGGTGTTGACGTACGGCCCGCGCTGCCCTCGCGTGTGCCTCAGCGCCCAAAGGCAGACCTGGCAGGGTGGATCCCGGCTCCCAGGCTGCTGACAGGAGTGAGAGCCACCCTGACGGATGAGTCTTTCTTGATGAGGTGTTTGTGCCTCTAAGAGTCTTGGCTCCATAACTGCAAGGCAGAGAGGCTCAGGAATAAGTTGCATCCTGATGACGTGTTAGTCTTGCGTGGGACAAGGAAACTGATGGGAAGCTGAATGGTGTCACTAGGCTCAAATCCGAGTTCCTGGATAACCCTCGTGAGATTAGGTTGTTTTCTACTGCTAGGGGATCGTTGAAGAGAAAATCAGGAGGACAGCAGGATTTTATCAGTAAAGGAGCAGCTTTTGCAGGGCTTCTGCATTGGAACAGGAGGGATAGGGTAAGCCCTGTTCTCTGCAGAGGGAGAAGTACTCAGTCATGTATCCAGCCCTTGTGTTCATGGGTAGTGTAAGTATCACATATATTGATTGCTTTGGTCAGGAATGAATGGAAGGAAGCCACTGGTGGCCTTCACATTGATGCTCTTATTTAACTGCTTGGTTTGAAACAGTTTTACTGTTTACTGCTATACGGAGTAACGGAGAGAATGTGGCTTTCCAAGTGGACATTATCTTGCCAGGTGTCGTGACCTCAATGTTTGAGTGCCTGTAGATCACGATAAATGGTGGAATGGGCTGGGAAAGCTGCACTTTTCTGCTGGTGTAACTGGGATGCCCACAACAGCCAGATCCCCAGTGTGGCGTTTGACATCTAAGGCACCTTCCCCAGGTCCAACACTACAGCAGGACAGGTCTGGAGCTCAGATCATGGGACAGGGTGCCCAAGGGGAGCATCCTGACTACTTTTCTCCCTCTTGGTTCTAGCCTCAACCTGTTGTTCCCTTTTAACAGGGTTGCTCACTCAGAAACACTGGTTAGGAATGTTTGAGCAGTGCTCAGGTTACCTTCCAGGGAGGGTCCAGGCAGAGCAGAGGTCTGGAGGGAAGTAAAGTTAACACGTAATCAATCTGACAAGATCAAGCCCACTGCACACGCTTTCCTGCATCCTTCTCTGCAGTAGTTTGGAGATTTAATTACTATCTGTAAGGCACTTGGAGATTTTCAGGTGGAAACTACTACAAAGAGGAAGGGGAAAGTACAAAAGCAGCCTACATAATTAAGTGCTGCTTGTTTAATTTAATTTTCTCCTTCATTTGATCCTCTCCTAGATTCTTGAAGGTAACAGTCTTGTTAATACCAGCAGGGTCCTTTTACACTTGCATTACATTCAGGTGATGATTCCAACAACAGGAGGAAACAATTGGTTAGGGAAATTCGCCTGACGGTGGGGTTGGAACACGGCACCTGGTTAAGGCGCTGCTGGTGTCGGTGTGCCAGGCAAAACGCCTGTCCTTGTTCTGAAGCTGCGTTTGCCTTTTAAAACGGAAGGCTCATGGGGGACAGAGTGTTTTACTTACAAAACAGGGCTTCTGGAAGACAGCAGAAATTTTGCTTTCACATGCCAGGGCGTTGAAAGGGTATGCCAATAAAATACGATAAATAATTTGCATTTCGTAATTCTGATGAGAGCTGTAAAGAGGAAATACAAATGGATTAAGCTGTAAATTACTGCTGTTCCTCACTTCTCCCTCTCTCTATTCCCTTGGAAATTAGCCAGTTGCTCTCTGGAATTGCTAATTCTTACAATCCTCCCTTACCAGTCATCAGTAAAACAATGAGATTCATTTATTTTTTTTTCTTTGTTGCTTTAACTGTCATTTCTTTCCAAACATTTTAAATGAAAAATTCTTACAAGAAATGTAAGAGACAGCTTAATTCCTTACCGGGCAATTCTTTAATAACCCAAAACCTACTTGTATGGAAAAAAATGAGGTCATTGTAGATTAGGGTATCGTGATTATTTGTTGGCAACCTTCACAGATTTTTTTTTTTTAAACCCACCCTGGAGTAGGGTAATTTTGAAATACCTGTGCATGCTGCATTGAATACATATAGTTGCAAGCTGGGTTTTTTAATACTAACCTAAAGTCAGCAGGCTGGTCAGAAATAGGCGTGACAGAGGAGAACTAGTGGCAGTATTAAAATGATATAAATATTTGTCAGTGCCATTTTTGTACCTCATCTAGGTAAGATGATTTTTGATGGGAAAAGAAATGGAAGTAGCAAAGTACCAGGAGAGCATCTGTTCTCTCCCCATTTCCCATTGGAATAAAAAAATAACAGAGCTCAAAAGAGAGAAGACGGTCCAGAGAGATCCCCCTCGTGCTGAGTCCTTTGAGGCTCCCTATCTCATCCTTCTGAGGGGTAGAGAGATTTGAATACATGAAAGTTATCATACATTGGTTTCTCAGGGGTACGAGACCATTAGTGTTGAATGCAGAGAATTAGTATTAATTAAGAGTAATAAGAGAGAAGAACGGGTGGAAGAAAGGCAGGGAACAGATTTGATTTTCTGCGAACTCCATTTGTAACAACGTGATTTCCTGAGCTCCGCCTTAGGTCTCGCTGTGATATATCACTGTGATATAAGATAAAATAACACTTTTTTTCTTACCCCGTGGTTATCTCAACCTTTAGAAAGGGTTCTGGTTCAAGGACATCAAGTCAGTGGGATGTGTTGGGTTTGGGATAGAATGGAGTAGCTTAAGAGGAGACCGTGCATGGGCTTTGAGATGGCCTTCGTCCCCCCAAACTCCCTTCCTACCCATCCTAAGGGCACTTTTTAGGCTGGAACTGCCAATCCTGGAATGCTACATGGGGAAGGGGACACGTGCTGCTGCCCTCCCCTGCAAGTGCTTGGGGGGTTGGAGAGATGCTGACAGGCAGAGAGATGAGAAAGCCGAGCTGTTCGTCCGAGCTGCACAACCTGAACGTTCCTGTCACATTTTCACAGCCACCAAAAGCCTCGGAGAGAAGACTCGTGTGGCTGCAAACATTACCCGCCAGCTGACTCGACTCTTTGTAGGGCCAAGCATACTCGCGCAGCTACAGAGCGGCACATTATGTCCCTGTGATCTTCCCTGAAAGGACATAAAATGATTCTGAAAGGCTTTTTTTCCCCCCTCTTCGTTCGTTCTTTCTTTTTTTTTTTTGCCTTTTGCAGCGAGACGCAGAGATGTGGGAATGCCTCCATATGGAATTGAGATGTGTTGGAGCGGAGCGCAGCGCTCACCTGCAGCCCCAGCAGCTCTGGCAGCAGCCGAGTGGCAAAAACCTCCTCCCGCCAGCCCCGCTCTGCCCTGTTTGTGCTGCGGAGGGCTGAGGAGGAGCCGGTCCTCCCCCGGATCACTCATTTGTGCCTTTTTAAAGCCAAGATCTACCCAGTCGAGAAAATGGCTCTCCTTTCCTTTTTGCCTCCTTCTCCTTTCTGCAAATGACGGAGCCATCTGTGGCAGTGCCACAATTCACGCCGTCTCGAGACAGAATCCGGCTCGCTGCCTTGTGATCTGCATGTCAAGGTGAAACTGCAATAAGATAATAATGTCAGTATCCCCAGAAGGCAGGCGGTAAAAGATACTAATTGCATTTCACTGAAGGCTTCAGAAACACTCAGCAGCTGGAAAGCTGAGGAGAATTTTGATGCTATTCTTATAAGGGAAGATTTTTTTTTTCTCATAGTGTTTGTAAATCTATTACAGAACATGGGGAGTGGAAGCGGGGGAAGGGAATGTATAAAACCAGTTAAAGGCTTAATGTTTCCCATTATATTTTGTGAGCTGTAGGTGGTCTAGAGCTTATAAAATAGAGCACATTCCCTTGTAATCAACCATAATAATTTATTATTATTATTTATTATGATTTGCTGTTATTTTGCACACAGAAAGGCCCCTGCCAAGGCACTCGGAGCTCTGCACAAATAGTTAACATTTATTATAGCAGCAGTAATGTTTAAAAATATTAACTAAATAAAATAAAAATACCAGCCCTAAAGAGCTGAGGACAGCTTTGTTATTGCAAAATAAATGCAGGAAGGCAGGTATCTTGCTGAATGGCTGATACTGATTTGAATAGAAACATACTTTGTGATGAGGAAACATATTTTCAGTTCCTATAAAAATCCAGCGGGTTTGGCTTGGAGATGTCTCTCAGGCAGCCAGCTTGGCACCTATTGCTCTGCCCAGTGAAAAAAGGGAGACTCCTGCCTGGCCAAAATACCTTTCAGGAGTGGTGATCTTGGATGTAATCGGTTATGCTGCATAGAGGAGAGGGGGAGAAAATAAGCCTTTTTGGAAGACAGCAAGTGATGGAGAAAGGCTGTTCTCCTTTGAGCAGTTGTCCAAGGCCCCGGCGGAGCCGGTGTGTTGCGGTGTGTGCCTGGCCTCCGAGGTGCTTTTGCTGGGTGCAGGGGGGATATCTCTCTCAAGGGAGCAGATTGCTTCAGCCCCCAGAGCTGAAGAGCCTGGGGAGAGCTCCTGGCTACCCCAAGGATCTGCTGGTCCACCCTGTTTCCCCACCGCTTGCACCTTTGTGCCTTATTGCCATGCTCCTTCTCTCCAGTCCAGATCCCTATTGAGGGTTTCCCAGCCGCTTGAGCATGTCTTGCCTTTGTTCTGCTCCCAAATGCTTTGTGCCCGAGAGGAAAGGAAAGTCCTTTACTTCAGGAACTGTATGATGTGTAGTCCCCCACCATGGGAGAGTTTAGCTAATAGCAGGGAAATTTTAGCTAATAGCTGGGAAACGGTAGTGCCCCTTTTGAAACCCGGGCTCCAGCCTGCTGGCGCTGAGCCTCTTGAGTCCACTGCAGGAATGAACAAGGAAGGCTGATCTGATGGGATCCTTACTTGCATGAGAGGCCGTGGGTTCTGTGTGCAGCCATGGGTGCAGCGGTCCTTGTGCGCTTCCAAGCTCATGATAAAAAACTTAACTGGGGCCCGTGTGATCAGAGAATCTTCAAGGTGGGAAGGGACCTCTAGAGATCATCTAGTCCAAAATGGCATGTGACCAGCATATTCAGAGGAAGTCCAGTTATGGTGAGATGAGTAGCCTGTCTATCCAGTGCCCTGAAGTTTGGAAAAGTCCTTCAGCAAAGGCTGATTAAAAAGTTGTGGATGCTGAGGGAAAAGCAAAATGCTGTCATGGGTGAGAAACCATCTAAGACACAACAGGAGACAGAATTATGCTAAAGATTAAACAACAGAGTGCAGTGGGGTTGTACACCAGACCTGGTATTGAGTCATATATTTGTTAACGATCTGGGGAGAAAAGTGAACAGGAAAATTGTAATTGCCTCAGATTTATTTTGCTTAGTCAAGATAATGCAGAGAGCTTCACAAGGGTCTAACGAAGCAGGTTGGGCAGCGTGCAGAGGTGGAGCTGGGGAAGTGCACGGTGTCGGCACGTCGGAAGGAGCCGTGCCGCCTGATACCGAGTTCCAAATTAGCTGTAACCATTTGGGAAGAAGATAGCGGCATCAACAGAGACATCTGTGCGGAAATTTCCACCCACAGTGTACAGCAGCCGCCAGATAAGCAAAGAAAATTTGAGGAAAAATGGGATTAAAAATATTGCTGAGAGCATTATAATGCCAGCACATAAAGCAGTGCCTGGGAATACTGTGCTCATTTTTAGTCAGTCTCAAAAAGGTCTAGTGGAAATAGAAGGGGTCAAGAGATGGGCAACAAAAGCTGCTGGACACATTGAAAGACTTCCGTGTGAGGAAAGGATGGGAGGAAACATCCTCCTGAAGGACGGGAGGAAACATTTGTTTTAAAGATGAGATCAATATGAGGGGATACGATGAATTCTCATAAAGAAAGTCAATAGTAAATAGCACAAGGGAGGTAAATCAGGCACTTGTCCTCTTGTGAAACAGAGATCAGGAAGCACCTGATGGGACTGAAGGAAAGGAAGTGTCAAACTGACCAAAGGAGCTGTTTTTTTCCACAGTAAAACTCACCAGCAGCTCCAGACTGAGTAGAGAGGTTAACAGGATTGAAAAGGAGCTAAAAGTGGATGTGGATACCCAGATGCATGAGAGGAGATATAAAAGCACGGGAGATACAAACATCTCAAGCTTCAGGGCCAAAACCACCTGCAGGGTGGTGTGAGGTGGGATGAGACTGATGGACAGCAAGGCCCGTGTCCGCCCTGTTAGGAGCGGGACGATGGTCTGAGCTGGCCCGGGGCTCTCTGCCGAGGGAGCGGAGCCGGCCGGGGCGTTCCCACCATCCCCAGCACCAGCTGGTTGGGAGGCTGGTCCTGTGGTGGCCCCATGGCGTCTGCCTGAAGGAGATCGCAGAGGGCCATGACGAGGTCACGAGGGTGAAGTGGGAGCGTGTGTGGCCCCAGGGTGACAGGCTGGGCGTGCGGCAGGCGAGGAGGAGGAGGAGGGAGGCGAGGCTGAGGGCCACGTGCCTTGGCCCGCGCGGGTCCCTGCCCTCGGGGCCCGTTGCACGGCTGCTGGCCGCATCAGGGCAGCGAGGAACAGGGAGCAGGAGGCAGCTCCGTGCGCCGCTGCCGTGCCCGGTCCTGAGCGTACCTCATCTCCTGCCTCTGCAACACTCCTTCCCGGGGCTGTTTTCTTCAGCCGCTTCCTTTCAGCATCCCGGAGAGGTTGAGGCTGCAGCGGGGCTAGCTCAGTCCCCCGCCACCCAGCTGATTCTAGCACCCTGCCCCATCTCCTTCCCCAAGAGCTTCGCAGGCCAGGGGTAAATCCGTCTGAATCAAACCGTGCCTGTGACCCCTTTTTCCCGTGTTTCAGAAAGGAGAGATCACACCCTGCACCATCAGATAAGTGCCTGGTCCTGCCAGGGCACGTAGCTGGAGCCCGTATATGCCAGCCAGGTGCTCGGCAAGCAGAAACGTCTGCAGCTCGTCTGGCCATTAGTAAGGCTAGGGTCTAATTCATAAAACCGTAGATTAGCTGAACTACAACAAAATGTTTAATTCTAAAGAGGCTATTCTATATAATTATGTGTGTGAATATATATTATATAGACAGCTGTGCACATGTGTACACATACATATACATATATTCAGCCCTGATGCACCGAATCAAAGCAAGAAGTGCCCCTGTCTTCTCTGTAGGGTCTGAGTCTGTGTTTGTAGGGGCTCCAAGCCCCTTCCTGTAACATACTGAGCAAGGTAACTAACATCCCTCCCATGTTTTCTCTGTTCTTTCATCATCTCCCCAGGGGCAGAAGTGTGTGCAGTGGAGTGTCTTGTTTTCTAGGGGTTATTTTAGAAAACAAAACAAAACATGCTTTAAATATATTGGTCGCTGTGTACTTCTGCTGGGGAAAGGCAGGTCAAAGACGTGCATGTAGCATTTGAAGCAGAAGTGGTAGGTTTTGCAGTGACTCTCAGTTTCTGGTTTGCTCTAGGTTTTGTCTCCCCCAAGTTGTTTCTCACGCTCATGAGCTGTACTTCTAGTATGAAGATGTTTGTTACAGAGGAGAAAAGTCATGCAAGTGAATGGTTAGCTGCAGCGTTGTCAGTGCCTAAGCCAAGGGGAAGAGTGCCCAATCCTGGGGCTGATCGAAGAGAAGATGCCAAGGGAAATGCTTTTTGAAAACAAGGCTCAGCAAAGATCCCAGAGCAGTTTTGTGCCCCGAGCCAGAGCACTCCTGAGCTGAATGGGACCTTCAGCTGGTACTTTTGATTCACTGGATGTGACCTTCTGCTCAGAACCAAAACTACTTTCCTCCATCTAGCTGGAGTTCAGTCCTGTCATTCCTCATCCTTGGTTGAAACAAGCACTGGGGCATTTGGGCAGCAGCAGGATGGTCGCAGGTGGAAGGCTGCAGCTCCTCTGTTCTTCACGCATGAGCTTGTGCTTTCCTCATCTTGCCATTTAATGGCAAGCTAGTTTCTATAGGTTGCCTTTTAGTCAAGGGGAGGAATAGGGCAATTCACTCCTGATTTTCAAAGGTTTTTATGGCTCTGCAGAAGCCGAGTGTCATTTACTGTATGAGCTTGGAAAGAATTTATGGAAGTGCCTCATCTGTCTGATTTTGGTACATAATTTAGACACATGATAATCTTTCATAGCAGCCCATCTGTAGCTTTAGGTTTGGCTGAGAATTTCCTTCTGTACGTCAAGTTGTTATTGCCCTAATATGAGTGTTAGGATTTGATTTAATGGTAGATGGTCTTGTGTGGTCTGAATTGCAAAAATATCGCTTGCATTTTTTCAGTATTTGGAAGTGAAAGTTCAGGAGAACTTTCATTGTCCCATCAGGAATGTTGTTTAATTTCTGAGTAGCCATTTTCTTGTTCCAATGTAACTTTAATTGTAATGATAGCTAATTGTGGCAATAGCACAACCACCATAAACTATTGTGACAATAACAGTGCTTTCAGGGCAACTTTGTGAAAATCCTGGAGAGCATGAACTAGGAACCAACTAATATGGGTTTATTTTTGTATGCTGTGTTTGGTTTATACTTAGTTCAAAGTCTAAGATACAAGAGAAGAGATTGTCCAGTTGATTCTGGATTGGCGGCTCTCTCAGTATTTGGCCTCATCTTTTCATTCCATTAAGGTAATTTTAATCCCCATTGCGATTATTATGTCTGTGACCATGGCCAGAACTGGCCAAGAAAATGTTGATGAGGGCTGAGTCTGGTGAGGCTCGCCACAGTTACGGGCCTGGCCCATGGCCTGTGCTTTACAGGTATGGTTATGTTGTCATGATGGACCCAAACAAAAAAAAAAAAAAGAAAAAAAAAAGATTTTTTAAATTCTGGAGTTAAAATGCTCCAGAGATCTTGGGGATTTGGATCCCTGGTTTTCAGCCTTCTGTTGCTCTGGGAGGTGCCACTAGGTTTGGATGTGACCTGGTTTGTCTCAAGACCTGGGGCACATACAGATGAGTGTGTTCTATGTAGACTGAGTGAATACTTCACCTGTCCCCTTCTTTTTTCCAGGGCTTTGAAGAATCATGCCCACTACCTGATCCTCTTGTGCTCTAAGAACACTGCAGTTGTGTGTGTTTAAATTACACATCTATCTAGATGTCCCTGGCTAAGTTCTAGCATGCAGAACTGAACTTCCAGTCACATCTTCGAATTAGCAGACAGTGAAAATGAACAAATGCCTCTTCTGTAGGGAAATATTCCGGGTCTGCTCAATATAGCAGCTCTGCATCCTGGGCTGCTGCTGGTAACGACACATCCTTAGCTGCGGCTTCTGCAGCCTGTGAAGCCTGGACGTTGCATCATCAGCTCCGCGCTGTTTACCAGGGCAGGAGGAATAAGCTCAGCATCTAATTCCCCTGGGCGTGCGGCGTGCTGATGTTTGCAGTCAGTCCAAATCTAATCAGAAGGAAACAATGCAAAAAGGCCAGACCTCTCTCTGCCTCTCGCCTCTGGTTTCTCTTTTCCAGCGGGCTATTTCTGCTTGCTCGTGGGGGCTGTGCCTGGGGAAGATGTGCGGTACACGGCACTGTGCAAACCGCTTTCCCAGTTCCCCTTCTCAGACTCGCTCGTGCGTTTGCATGCAGGCACGGGCATGCGCTCACAAAATGGGCAGCACCTGGCTGACTAGTTCAGTAGGGATGGTTTTTTTCCCCAAAAAACATCCCCAGCTCGCCAAGCTGGAAAGCAGATCAGCAGAGCAGGGCATATAAATTGTATGGCCTTTCAGCCTATACAAGGAGTGGGCCGGGCCCCTTCTGCATGCGTTGCGCGAGGTTGTGCACATGTCATTGTTCTTTTGTTACGGCTCTTGCTGGGATCCGTAGCTTAGGAACGGGGCCCCGTTGCCTCGCGAGCGTGTGGTGCTCCCGACTACATCTTCGGGGCAGCTCTGTAAGGCAAGAAGGGCAAGAAGAGATTGCAAAAGTGGGAAATCCCTGCTACAGCTCGCGTTTAGCAAGGAGAGCTGGAGAAAGCATGGATTTGTATAGAAAGGACGGGATATGGAATGCATACAAAATTGTCAGAAAATTATCTGATGAACTTATTTGAAGGGAGCAAGTAAAGAGCATAAAATAAATGTTTTTCTCCGTGTTTCTATTGTCACTTCTGCTAAAATATTGAAGTTTAAACAAGGAGACTTTTAATGGAGGGTTGTCTCACAGGATGTATTGTATTCACTGGAGTTTGCTCTCTCCTTGACTAATTATATATATTTATCCATCTTATTGAAAGCTTTTCCAGGGCAAGGAGATGCTGGTTTATTTCTTTATTTAATAAAGGGGAAAAAAAAGGAAAAATGGCAGAGAGATATCTGTTAAATATCAAGATAGTCTCTGATATTCCAGCTTCTGGTAGGTCACTGGAAGGTGAGGTTGAAGAGGAGTCAACAGGAGCAACAAGCTCTCACCTCCGGTGTATGCAGGCACGAAGGAGGAACCCAGGGAAAGCAGGAGATCTTCTCATCAGTATTTTGGGCTGGGACTTTCTGAGGTTTTTTGGAGGGGACAAGTTTCCTTCAGGTTTATTGAAGAGCCAACAGTCTTTGCTGGAAGATCCCTGTGTAGCTGTAGGGTTATGCTCGTACCTCACCTAACCTGCTGGACTCCTCTCACTGTGTGCCACCTCATGTTGTAGGGAGAGCCCGTTTGGGTTGGGGGAAGGATGTGTTCCCAGCCCAACCTTTTAGGGAGCCCCCAAGTTACCCTGTCCAACCCACCAGTCTTCTTCCTAACCCTGCTGGTGACCTGGGCCTCCTGGGTAAGGAGAGGGGCCAGGTGAAGCCTCAGACTGGACCTAATGTCACCCTGCGGCAGCCTCAACTCCTTTCAGTTTCCTAAGTGTGTTTCAGACGTTGATGTGTTCTGCTACCTGTGCAATCTTTTAATTAGTGGCTATTTTAAGCACTGAAAAACACACAACTCTGGGAGAAAAAGAATCATGCCCTTATCTACCTAGGGACTGGCATATGCCAAAAAGCATCCGTGCAGTGCAGACATGGTAAAGGTTTCGTTACAGCCTACTAGGAAGCAGTGCTCGTTTCCCTGGGCTGTGTTACTGGCAAGAGGGATCATTTCTCTGCCTGTAACTGTCAAGCTACTGAATCCCTGGAAATGGCACAAATATAGGGGG